>CM076579.1:1014114940-1014684152 GCA_034641835.2 Pinus albicaulis | reverse complement strand
TTAGCCCCCCATAAAATTCTTGACGAGCAAGCGGGGGGCTAAATTGTTTTGAAGCCTTCAAGGACGTTTTCACACAACAGGTTACACATCCTCCTTAAGAAGCTTTTTCCTGCTCATATATATATAAAATTTCCTCTTTGCTAATTCCCATCTCAAAAGGCTTCAACGATTTAGAAAATTGTGTCCCAAAGGCCTGTTGTTTGTATACAATACTGCTGCAAATATCACCATGACCTGCCCATATCAACAAAGCTTGCCTTTTCTTTTAAAAACCACTGTAATCCATCTCCTAAATCTCCCAAAAATCCCCTCTAAATTCTACCTTTGCCCCTTGCTTGGCCGAATTCCCATTTTTTCCCTTTATCGTTGCCTTTTCCCGGCCTTGAAACACATTAAAATGGGCCAAAAACCCACTTTCTACATTATAGTAGGCCTAGCACCTTTCGGCCAGCCCCCCCACCCGCATCTTTCCCTCCACAGGACCCAACACTGGAACCAAGCGCTAGACCTAAAGCCGCTGATCTCCAATGTATATCAAGCGCATTTATAACCGTTGATCTGTTTAGATCAGACGACATTCGCAAGTCCCAACAGTACCTGTCGTTCGCCCCATTCATCGCCCGATCGAAGATCCACCGTTCATTTAAATCGTGATCAACAGTCCATATTCCCCTGTCCCGGCGGTCCCCGCAAACGCGCTGCGGTCACTATTCAAAACCCGACGGTATTCATCGCATCGATGTTGGAGGTCGGGTGGTTTTTTCCGATCGGCCAGTTATTCCAGTCATCAATCAACGCGTGGCAGCGGCACTGTTTGAAAACCGCCCGCTCATCACGCGTTATCATTCAGCACAAGACATGGAACGATATGCATATCAGCTGTTCGATCTGTGATCGCCCATCTAACGGTGATCGCTCCATGAAGCTGCGCATGATTTAACCCATGGCCATCGTACCCCTGTCCCACCATCCATCGCTCTCTGACATGTTTTCCATTGTCGATCCCCGCCTGAGATAAGACGGCCCAGATTCATTGCATACCCTCTATTGGCCCCGTACTGCCACGTCACCCTTTCCACGTGTTCCATCGTATATTCACCCGTCCACTATATATTTCATTCAAAAGGTTAAAATTCAAAGGTTTTCATTTAAACTTTGCTGCGCTCCGTCCACGTTCACCATGACCATATTCCACTACTGCATCTCGTTTCTCGCAATTGTTCTCCACTATTCCACATCCCCACAGTCTGCATTTCCATTCTCATTTCCCTCGCCGCATCCACCAACCCCCTCCCCAATGCATGATTTCTTGACAATTTTGCGTGTCTTGTAGGGTTATGAGAAGTGGAAAACAGCCGTGTTTCCCAGTCTCTGTTACAGTGATAGAGAACGCAAGAAAGATCAGATGCAGAGATTGAATTAATGAAGCAAAGCCTGGGAAGGTTATGGACATGACTTCCATTTAAAGAACAGGGTTAAAATTTGTACAGTCTTCCCAGGGCCATTTAAAGTGCGGTCTTCACTGACAGAGATAGAAATGAAGCAGCAGAGAGCTTAAGGCACGCAAATGATGATATTTAAGCCTTATGTTCAAAGGTTTAAAAGGTAAAGCACCAGTTTGAAGACATCATGAATCACACAGAGGGTACACAGCACATAAAATAATGTATATCAGGTTTTCTACATCAGCAGAAGGTTTTTCTCCATGTAAGGATGGATTGCCCATACAGTTTTCATCCTATGCCGTGTCCCAGAAGAAAATTCAGCCCTGACAACAGTCCTAAACTACCAGAGCATTTGTTATGCAGAATGGCGGTCTTCGCCGTCATTTTCTCACCCTTTGTTTATTCACCAAAAAGTACTACAGAGTACCACAGCCAAAATGCATCAAAGTCTTATCGGAGGTAAATGGAAGCCTGAAGAAGACCACTCTTTCACCTAAAAGAGTGCCAGAGATTAATGCACAAAATTTAAAATAGGATGGGCCTCATCCCTATTTCTCCCCTGATGTTTTAAATGCTTCATTTATTTCTTCACCTACCTCCTCCACTCATTTTCTGCTATAAAACTCATGAGAAAATATTGTAAAGGTTGTTGATCGAATATCAGTGAATTGCATGTTGTTTCTCTTGAGACAAGTTCTCTGTGTAAAATGGTAAGTAGGTCGAGGAAGGTGTTTCAGGCTGGATATCAAGTTGTTCGACAGTGTTGTACTTGATTGGTGTTGTTACTTAATATGACAAGCACATTTCTTTGGATCCTGATCTAAAGTTGCGGTGATGTTTTTCTGTCTCTTTGTTTTATTTCATTTCATTCCATTTCTTCTGGCTTGCATCAGAAATCTGGCATAGGATTTACCCTTGTTAGGTACTCTATGTTTCTGCTCTCCTTGCCCTTGATGTTTTCTGCTTAATGTGTTATATAAGGAGTGGTTTTAATTAATTTAACCAATGTAGTGGATGATATTTCCTGCTAACTGATGTATGAATTAATGAATCTGTTTCTTAGATGTTCTTGTTAGGATTTAGTTGAATGAATTGGGAACACTGGGAGGTCCAGAATTCTGCCTCTACCTCACTAGGATCTTTTTCACTTCGATTAAACCTTTCTAAGTTCCCTCGTGTTACCTCTGATTATGTCCAAGCAAGTCTGGAGTTAAATGACCTCTGACCTGATCTATAGACAGAATTGGATGGTTTTCCTTCTTTCATTTTCAATCCTTAATGTTCCATACCACACTATCATTTTAGGATCCAAGTCTTTAGATGACTAGCCCAACTGAAAGCTTGCATGTTGATTAGCAAGTAAATCCTTTCTTGACTCCATTGCCCAATGGTCTTGATATTCTCTGAACTATCTATCCTTTGCATAAATTCCTCTTTGCCCAGCTTTGTCTTATGCTGAATGCTTCTTTCCTGATTCCCAGCAACCAAACTCTAAATCAAATAAACAAACCCTGCGCATATAACTAGCCTAACATCTTAATTTCGAGCTACAAAGACAAAAGCCTTTGCTCATTTAGAGAGATCCCTCTCTGGACCCAGGAGGGCTAGATCCTGAGGTCTAAAAGTGGTTCTGATGTTGTCTCATCTTTTGGTCTTGCCAATCTAGCCAAAACATGGGAACCCCAACATAATGGCAACTCCGCTAGGGACAAGAGACCAATCAACCTCAATTTGGTAAATCATTGTGGTGGACAATAAAATTCTAAATCCTCCACCTCGTGACTCCACAGTTCCTAAATGATTAAAAGACTCCACTGGTGATCAGTAGGCCACTGATTATCTTTGTTTTCACAAGACTCCACTGGGAGACCAGTCGCATTGCAACATCATCCCCACCAATGAAAGACTCTGAGTTAAGTCACCTTGAAGAGTTTCGTTACGAAATATCAGATATACTGGCTAAACTCAAAAGTAGGGACCTTCCAGAGGTTTTTCATTCCAGCTCAAGATTCAATAATCAACCTGAGCTGAAGAAAGTTTTTCTAGAAGTGCTGGTGGAAAGGTATGAAGCTGAGATCGAATTTCTGAACCCACAAGAGAAATCATACCAGTTCAGAGACCCCAGAGCCTTTTTGGAAAGTCTCCCTCCCCCAAATAAATAAGACATTCCACTGCCTTTCGATGTGCATCAAGAAGGTGATCAGGCTTCCAAGAGCCACTCTGAAGATGTAGTGGAAGATGCAGAAATCAAAGCAGCCCAAGATAAAGACAGCCTACCAATCATGGGAGGCCTAAAAGAAGAACTTGTACATCATGTGTTCATTGATCCTGTGGCAGAATATATGGAGGCCCTAATTTGCTCAAATGCGCTAGCATTGATCCTTAGCACGAGCCAGATTCATCAGGAGTGGTCACTACTGATGGTGACCTCAGTTTTGAAGAACCACATGTAGAGCACCCTGTGGTTATCTCTGACAGGCAGTCAGTGCTTTTGTCCTTTTTTGTTACTGCTTGACTGGATGCATTGGCATTATTGTATCACCTAAAGGCATCAGAGGTTTCCAAAATAGAGTAGGGTAGGTAGGGAATTTCAATAAAGCTCAGTCTATGAGCATGTAGTTAGTTGTTTTAATTTCTGCAAAGTCCAGCAAGCCAGGCAGTCTAATCCTGGCTTGACTGTTTTTCAATTTATTTCTTAGAATGTAGAGAAGAAATCTGCTAGATAGTCTAATCCTAGAAGATAGTACTGTAGGTAGAGAAACTATGAGACCAACAGTTTAATCTAGTCTCATAGAGTAATAAGGGTAGAAGTAGAATAGGTCTATTTTCCTGCTTATAAAAATTGATGATGTAAAGGGTCTGCTAGTCCAAATGCGGCCTAAAAAAAAAAAATGCTAGGATTATAGAAAGGGTAGGTAGATTGTTGGGAAAAAATTTTCTGCTAATGTATCTATCATATTGTGGCAGCTGCTCTAGAGAAAGAAAGGGATGTGCCAAGCAGTAGGCATTTGTCCTTCACCAAAGATCATTTTTTGGATTCTTGACTCCTTCAAGAAGAAACCATCCCCATGTGGAGCCACTGTTAGCCCCCCATAAATTTCTTGACAAGCAAGCAGGGGGCTAGATTGTTTTTGAAGCCTTCAAGGAATGAATTTTCCCCTGAAAACACATCACCCTTGAAGCTTCTTCATGCTTTGCCTTATATAAAATTTCCTCTGCTGATTCCCATCTCAAAAGGCCTCACTGATTTCAGAAAATTGTGATCCAAAAGGCCTATTATTTGCCCTTGTACCCCTGCAAAATGTCCCTTTTTCAACCCTTTTCCCCTTTTTTAAAGCTTCTCTTTTTCACCCCAAAATCCCTCCCCTAATCCTCCTAAATCTCCCAAAAATCCCCTTTAAATTCTACCTTTGCCCCTTGCTTGGCCGAATTCCCCTTTTTTCCCTTTATCGTTGCCTTTTCCCGACCTTGAAACACATTAAAATGGGCCAAAAACCCTCTTTCCACATTATAGTAGGCATAGCACCTTTCGGCCAGCCCTCCCCGCATCTTTCCCTCCACAGGACCCAGCACTGGAACCAAGCGCTAGCCCTAAAGGCACTGATCTCCAATGTATATTAAGTGCATTTATAACCATTGATCTGTTTAGATCGGACAGCGTTCGCAAGTCCCAACAGTGCCTTTCGGTCACCCCGTTTACCACTCGATTGAAGATCCACCATTCATTTAAATCACGATCAATGATCCATATTCCCCCGTCCCGGTGGTCCCCGCAAACGCGCTGCGGTCACTGTTCAAAACCCGACGGTATTCATTGCACCGCTGTTGGAGGTCGGGCGGTTTTTTCCGATTGGCCAGCGATTCCAATCATCAATCGACGCGTGGCAGTGGCACTGTTTGAAAAGCACCTACTCATCATGCGTTATCATTCGACACAATACACGGAGCAATATGCATATCAGTTGTCTGATCTGCAATAGCCCATCTAATGGTGATCGCTCCATGAAGCTACGCACGATTTAACCCATGGCGATCGTACCTTTGTCCCACCGTCCATCGCCCTCCAACATGTTTTCCACCGTCGATCCTCGTCCGAGATCGAAACGGCCCAGATTAATTACATACCCTCTATTGGCCCCGTACCGGATGGAAGAAGATGAGGAAGTACAGAGAGTATAATGTAGAGGAAGAAGATGATATTGATCAAAAGAAGATGATGTAGTGGCAGATGAGTAGGAAGATGCATTGACAGATGAAGAAGATATAGAATATGAACCAGGTGTAGGAGACGAGGAAACAATTATTGATGACGATGTCGATGAGGATATTATTGAAATTGATGATGATGATGATGACATGGTCGATCATTTCAACACCATTTCTGAATCAGATGTTGGTATATATGTCGATGAGTTGGATGAAGATGAAGAAGATACAGAAGAAGAATATTGATATAGATGTTATGTTCGAGTATGAGCTAGTATGTTATAACTTTATATTTTAATATGTAGGAATTATTGTCTTTAAATAATTTACTAATTATGTGGGTTTATTGCATGTTGTTTATTATTTCAAACCAATAAATAATGGCCATACCAGTTGACAGGCTAAACTAAAATTATGTATTCATACAAACACATGAAAATTTTGTTTACGACCTTAATTAATTTTTGGTTTGTTCGTATTCTATTTCATATATTGGGTATTGGGAAAATGAGAGTGATGTGAGGGGGATATTATTGATGATGATGTCCATGAGGATATTATTGAAAATGACATAATTGATGATGATGATGACATGGTCGATAATTTCAACACTGTTTTTGAATCAGATGTTGGTACAGATGTCAATCAGTTGGATGAATATCAAGAAGATACAGAAGAATAATATTGATACAAATGTTCTATTCGAGTATGATCTGGTATGTTATAAATATATATTTTAATCATTACAGAAATATTTTTTATGCATAATGGCTCATTTTCTAGGGGCTTGGAAGGACCGGGTGTTTGAATAACGTTTAATAACAGATTAATATTATCATGAATAGAAGAAAGGGATCGAGTGACAGTACCCACCAATTCCAGTGCAGGTTCCACTGGAGCCTAAGTGTCCTGTGATTGGTTCAATATCTCACTGACAAGAGGGATATACAGTTGTTCAATCTGTTCTTCCATCCCTTCCATCAGGATAAGCCCCTCTTCCTGCTGATGCACCACCTCTTTCATATGTTCCTGCTCACCACCTTCTGACTGATCAGCTACCTAAGCCCGATATTCATTCCTGTAGGCTACCCTTTGATGATGCCTCTTGCTAATTCCTAGAGGGAAGTCTCTGACCAAATGATCAGCATACTTGTGAAATCTATGGCACCAAAAATCTATCCATGTTGAGGGTTGGTGTGGCCTGGGATAGCTATGAATCTCAAATGCTTTTGATATCTTATATTCCCATGAGTCATGTTTTATTAGACAGCTACAAGCTAGTCTTGCAAATGCCAAATAACTTTGATAGCTTATCCCCTGGGTTGTAGTTTATTAGACAACAAGATAGTATCGTAAGTCACTGATAGCAAGTAAACCAAAAATATATATAAAATAATGTTGCAAGTCCCACAATTCTCGAATAGCTAACAAAAAAACAAAAAAATACAAAATAATGTCATAAGAGAAGCTTTTATTAACAAGTCTTAGGATCAAATATGTGGATTGGTGGTAACAAAAAATAAATTTAATGAATAATTCAAGTTATATTATTTATAAACATAACAATATAAAGAAATAAATAACATCTTCTTGAGAAAATAACCATTCATGGTCAACCACATCAATTGTAGGAGTAGGTTGATTTGGTCATCTCACAAGACCTTCACTTTTAAACTCATGACATAACACATGCATTCATGGGATTTTAAATAATCCCTCATTTTCCATAGATATTGATAAAGATCTCCCAAAATCATTTTCTTGAATCCCCATCCTAATACATATTTCCTATTAAGGCTCCCTATTTTTATTAAATACCTGATTGTATACTTCCTAATACCTCTAAGCCCTCCCCCCACCCCCCTCCACCGATACACCCAATTATATCCCCCCAATACCTACAATATATCGACTTTATTCGTCATAACTTAAAAACGTCCTTTATGAATGAATATTATAAGATATTGGTCAATAGGGTGAAGTCCTCATGGTTCATATATGGCAAGGACCCTACACTAAATAAGATGATTAGTGGACTAGACAAGATTACACATGTTGGAACAAGGTTGTGGAAACTTGAACCTATCTAAAATAATGAGAGCCAACATTGGTAAATGATTGTTAATATGGGTTGGGAAATGGGTTTAGTACATGTTTTGATAACACCTCTCACAAGCATGTCTCCTTTCTTTGTACCTTGGTCTAATATGATGGGGAATTTGGTGAGACGCAACCAATCTACACCACCATGGTAGGCCAATAGAGTCACATGTAAATCAACTCATGGTGCATGGCCTAACCCTTGAACCCTAATCCTCTAACCCCTAATCCCCTAATCCCTAACCCCTAAGCCCCTAACATAAAAAATAATAATTAATTAATCAATTAACATATATTCCAATTAGTAATTTTTAATTAAGTTTACTAATTCATAGTTAATCAATTGACATCAATTCTTACCACCTTTTTTCCATCAATATTTCCCAAATGCAATTCTTACTGCTAAATCTTTCCAGCAATGCGAATGCAATTGTTACAGGTTAATGCAGCTTCCGCATGCTGGCCCTATATTCATTTTTCAGCTCCATATTATCCAGCATTTGGAATTAAAGAATATCCCATGGAGGCAGCAGAGTAATGGAGGCTGGAAGTGGGGCCAGCAGTACCATGGAAGGGAGCTGCATTTAGACATTTTCACATCTATTAGTTCAAGGGGGAATTTGTCAACCCATAAAATGGTAATGACCTTTATTTTATTTTACACAAAATGGTTATTTTTTGGACTATTTTTAGACTTACAATAAGACCTATTTATTCTTTTGATCTAGCTTTCAACATTCTATAGAAATTATTTTGTTAAAATTTAAGAATATGGCCGATTACGCTTCCCTCTCGTCTTTAATTGTTTATTCTTACTCAAAATCGAGCTCTGGCTTGATACCTCTAATAACATATTCAAGGTGTTGATCCCTTCAGTCTCTATCCAAGATCCCCTTAATGCTATCAACCACTTTGTGGTATCCTAAGTCAAATAGTTCAAATATGAGGTTGGGTTCAACAACAATTAGGTTCAGTTTGAATTCAAAATTTTTTGATGAGGTTCAAATGAAGTTTGCCATGAGGCTCATATATATACATTTTTCATTATCTATAGAGTCTAACTACAGTGGTGATTGGTCCTAGATACAAACCCCATGGGCCATGGTACATGCTACATGCTATAGCTTGAGTTTTGGGTGTGGCACATACTATAGGCCACAACTTGAGTTGGGAGCCATATCAAATCCCCTGGAGGTTGGGCACAAAAAGGGTGGCAAATCACAAACAAAATAAGTCTTTGTGGGTAGTGAACCATCAACCTGGAAGGTATATGGTCCATCTACAAATGGTAATGGAGGGTCGAATTCCACAGAGAAGAGAATCAATACTAGAATTGGCATAAAGCAATCACATGGTCGAATAAGGTTATCAAGATCAAGGTTTAGCAACAATGGAAAGAGGGTTAGTGACATGTGAAATGGAGATAAGTTGGTTGAGTTAAGAGTGAACAAAAAAGTGCAAAAAGGATTCTAAGTCAAGGGATCTAGGGTTAGCAAAACTTTACTTTGTTATTTATAAAAAATGAGAAAACCAATAAAAAAAACCCAATTTTTCCTTCAAGTTCAAATTCAACTTGAATTCAACTTGAGGTTCGATCATGAGGTTTGAAGAACCTAATCAAACCTAAGAATTTTCTTTAGGTTCGTTGAATTTTAAACCTCAAGTTTGAATTTCGGTGAACCATGTGACATAGATGGTACCAATGTTTTTAGCTTTCCAAAGGGATTGCTAAGCTTCTTAATGCTCACAGTTAAGAGTCTTTAAAAGTTAGACCACAAATATCAATTGCATCATATGCTGATAGAATATGTTTCCCCTAAGAGGCATTAAGGAAAATCAGACAAATACAACCATCTACCTACAATTCTCTCTGCCTTTTTGCTACTATTTTTCCTTCCAACATGAGTCTAAGGTGCTTTGTGCACCAACTGGTGGACGGGTAAAATCATAGACTAGTTTGTCTATTACTTGAGATGTTTGCATTATCTCTAAAACATTAAAACCCTTAAGGAAATTCCCTCACCTCAATTTCCGAGGCCTCACCCAATATTTGTTGCATGCCTCTTTCCTTTTTTTTTGCATCTCTATATCATGATTTCAGATGTCTTATTGGGACAAACAATTAGATTTTTGTCAGAAAGTGTAGCAATGTAGTATACAAGTTGGTTTATACCCCTAGAGTAATTATCATTGTATCATTCACATCTTACCCAAGAACTCTCTAAATTTATCCCAAATTGCCAACGGCGTCTAATATTTTTGATAATTGTTTTGAAGAAAATTTCAAGCCTTAACCAAACTGACCTAGAAATTCAAAGATGGGAATTTGAGGGAAAAAGAAATGTGAAATCTTATGTATCAAAATGCAATCCCAATTTTTTTCGGACATTCTGATTATAGTAACTTATATTTTTTTTTGAGCTAAGTGGCCATGCTATGAGGGGCATCCCTATTCCATCAAAACCAATCAGGAGTTGCACCTGGCCTCATCTACACCCACTCAAGAGGTTTTGAATGTGAATCTCTATGTTAATACAGGCCTAATCACCTCACTGTTAGCTGCTACGCACCACATCCATGGGTTGTAGCCTCTATTTTTCCTATTATACCCATCAAAACCCATTCTAAATACCTTCAAATGGTTCAATGTTGGTTCTAGACGGCTCCATGGCACTCCCAAGACTCCCAAGCACTTGAAGAAAATATCCTAAGATAAAGAACTCTAAGAAAATAAGAACTGTTAGTTGAATGAATCTTTTTCCATTTGAAAATCACCTTAAGCCCAAAATATTACAACTAGCCTGTTAAATCACTTGAAATTCTCCCTAAAAACCTGAAAATTTACTTGCAAATTGCCCTCAAAAAATTCTAACGAATGACTTTGTTTTAAATTCAAGGGGTTTCAAAGGAAAATACAAGGTGAAAAACTCCCTCTTATCCCCAAAACCACTAGCAACATCAAATTGGGATTTCAAGGCTGTATGCTAATTGGGAATATTAGATTCCCCTTGACCATGATGTTGTACAACACCATCAAGCGTGAGCATCATATGCAAAAAAGGAATGAAGGTGTGTGTGACCACAATCTAGCGAAAAATCCATATATAGTATACTGCAACCAATCCATTGTATCAAAAATCACCAATGGAATCTCATGCCATACACGGTGACTGGTGATAATAGATCCTATTAGTATCATAGTGTTTTATATGTGAAATCCACTTGTTTCCACAATATGAGAGGAACACTCTTAACAACTTTGTGCCATTTTTCTACTTTATCAATAATTTTTTGACTAAAACATTTGATTAAAGTCATTTAGTTTCCCTAGCTAATGATATGCTTCCTTGATATTCTCCATATTTCCATGGCTTGTGTTAATCAAGAATTTTTGGCATGAATAACAACTTATTAAAGTAATTTAGTTTTCCTAAATTGATGCCGAAACAAAATTCACCCCCATCTCGAAACTTGCTTTGCTAAAATTCAAACACAAAGTGTGTAATACTCACCATTACCACCAATTTAGCAGTCTTGACAAGGTATTCTTGAGGAAGTAAGGCGGTACCATATGGGATAAGTGCTAAATGTCACCTTGGCACAAATCCCACTCTTTAAGCCAACTCTTACTAAATTCTATGGTATACTTCCCTAATCTACACAGAAAAAACTTCACCCAAGCTATAAGTAGACTAGTGCTAAGTATTGATGTCTAAGATGAATATATGAGTTAATTATTAATTTTACTAATCTAAAGTAATAAAATGAGCTGTAGAAAAACGTAGACCAAAAAGAAAAAAATAACTCGAGCCTCTAAAAATTTAGCTATTATAACACCAAAGGAGAGTGATAGATAGCAATAATTCCATAAATTTCCCTTTGATAAGTGGCTGAAAGTAGATGAGTATGTTGATGTCCTGATTTTTAGACCTATAAAAGTGGTAAAAATGCAGAAAACCACCAAGCAAAAGTCCCTTTGTAGGCCACCCACAAGTGTGGAAACACAATAGATCAATAGATCCATGGGTGGTGAATCTTTGGAAATATGTTTGTAACTACAAAAGGAACCCAACGCTTATCTGCAAGTAAAAATGAAGTTTCTAACGATGTGGAAACTACTTGCAATGGAAAACGATTGATTTCCCCTAGGGTTAAAACCCAAAAATTTATTTCAGAAATAAAATATACTTGATAATAGTTGAAAAATGTCTAATTTTACCCCAGAAAATTAATGATAGGATATGAAATCAGATTTAGACTAAAACAGAGGGTTATTAATGATAAATACTTGATTATTCCCTTTGAATGAGGGATTTTTTTCAGCATCTGTGTAAAATTCTATTGGAATAAATTTTAGATCTATAAAATACCTTTAAAATACCCTTTTGAAATGTGATTTAGTTGAAGATAAGAGGGTATAAATTCCCTTAGAAAAAAATTAGATAGAAAATTAAAACCCTAAGGGTTTTCTAGCTTTTAAAGAAAAAAATTTGATACAAACCACAAAAAGGAAATATAAAACACATATATTTTGTATTTATGCTATTAAAAAAAGGTAAAGGATTTCTAAATAGATGGTTGCTATATTGTGGCTCCCCTTGGTCTTACATTTACCTTATAGAGTGTTAGATCAAGATCACAACCCTCTCTTTGTCAACTATGCAATTTGGATTGGAAAAGGGGATAGGAGTCTAGGCAACTATTACACCCCACTCTAGTCTAGTACAATGATACAATCTTTGGATTCCACTAGGAAAGATCCCTCTTGTGAAGAAGTATCCAACAGTTGGGTCAAATATGGCACAAAATAAAATTACTCCCTTACTGAAGGAACCCTTGGAATCGGTCAAGGGTCAACTAAGACTTGGAATGGCTCAGACTGATCTAATTTCAATTGCTTGGTTTGCTAAAAAAATAGAAATAATATTTACATTTTAATGAAAAAATATATTTTGAAACTTGAGGCTGTACATGGCCTCTAGAGTGGGAAGGGCCCTTAAAAGGGATTAGGAATATATAATTTTTGAATGTAAAAAGGTAATACCCTCCCTCAAAAATTTACCCTTGGGCCTTCAAGTATCTACAGAGTATAAACCTAGAGATACTCCACTAAAATTACAGTGAGAAGAAATACTATTTTTTTGTGGAAACATTCAACAAACCACACATGTGATGAATCGTTGCCTACACATAGAAATTTTGATCCTAGATAAACCCACAAATCTATACATACCCTAAATTAGAAGGCTTACCAACAACCAAACTTATGCTAGAAAAATATGCCAAATAGGTTGAAGCACAACCTGAAACCCAAGATAATAGGAAAGAATACCTCCAACCAAAAACATAATTTGTGGCATGTAATTGACATGCCCATATCAGCAACCGAGTGGAGGAGTAAAGTGCCAAAATCTCTTAGAATAAACATGCCATAGGCACACTAAATAGATCTTCTCAAACCCCAGGTTTTCTGGGCATATTTACAGCATGTTGGCAAGAACAAGAAAAATTGAATGGAGGGGCTACGAAGAGGCTGAAATAAGGCCACATTTATGTCCAAGAAAATATTCTCTAAAATATTAGCAAAAATACAAGTTAAATAATGACTTATGCATAACATAACATGCCAAAATTCCATCAAAAAATCACTTGGCCAATAAGGTACGGACTCAACCGAGTTGGGCCAGTTTAGTACCAAACCATCCAAGTCATGCCTTGTGGTTTGGTACCAAAATAGTCCGACTCGGCCAAGTAGGTACTGGCCCTTTGAACCAATCCATTGGCCAAGCTGATATGGTAGTCCGAGTCAACTTGGGCCAAGTTTTAAAACACTACACACAAGTACTCCCAAGAAATACCCAAGGCTGTGGAAACCATGGAGAAAATAATTATTAATTACCAAACTGTCACGCTGAGCACCATATTCATAATTTAATGATGCATGTAAGGGAAAATTTAGAGGATATATGACCATCGTCTCAAGAAACCTTAGAAGATTCTATCAGACTTTTGAAATTCATGTTTTTCCTTGCCAGTTTAATCATGACATAATATTGATAGGTATATTTCTCTATCAGGTAACTATTGATAGGATTCCCATGGCATACCCCTTCTTTTCTATTTATGCTTCCTTTAATGTTTATATTTTTGGCCTGCAAGCTATTCCCAAAATATGGGAAATGTTTCATGTGTTGTCTTCCAAATAAAGAAAATCATCAAAAGTTGGGAAATGTTTCACAGGTTGTCTTCCAAATCAAGAAAATCATCTGAGATTCAAAGCAACGTAGATTTGGGGACATAAGTTTTGTGGCAAAGGTTGTTCGATTGAATAATTAGAGTTTTATCAATAGAATTCCATATGTTTTAAGCACCCCCTTCTCCCTTTCGGCACTAGAATTTTCTTATCCTTTGATGTCACTTCACCTCAGTTTAACCTACCACAACTAACCTAACCTTAGCTTGTGTGGAGGAACAAAACGCATATTTCAGGTTGGGGTTCCCATGTTTTGGCCAGATTGGCAAGACCAAAAGATGAGACAACATCAGAACCACTTTCAAACCTCAAGATCTAGCCCTCCTGGGTCCAGAGAGGGATCTCTCTATGATTGTTAAAGGTATATGACTTTGAAGCTCAAAGGTTAAGATATTAGGCTAGTTATAGGCATAGGGTTTGTTTGTTTGATTGTTTGTTTGGTTGCTGGTCATCAGGAAAGAAGGGTTCAATGTAAGACAAGGATGAGCAAAGAGGATTTAGGCAGAGGTGAAGTATTCCAGGGAGCATTCAAGACCATTGGGCAATGGAGTCAGGAAAGGGTTTACTTGTTATTCAATGTGCAGGCTTTCAGTTGGGCTAGTCATCTAAAACGTTGGATCTTAAAGATGATTGTGTGATATGGAATGGTAAGGGAGGAGGAAACCATAAAGATTTAGAACACAAAGTTAAAGACCTGAGATCAGAGAGAGACTTTGAACTCTCAATGCTTCGACCTCCAGCTTGAGGGATCTTAGAAAGGTTCAATCAATTGAAAAGGATCCTAGTGAGATAGAAACAGGGTTCTAGACCTCCCAGTGTTCCCAATTCTTTAAATTAAATCCTAACAAGAACATCTAAGAACTGATTCATTTAATTCATACATCAGCTAGCAGGCAATAACATCCACTACACTGGTTAAATCAACTGAAATCAACTCTTAGATAACACATTTAGTAGAAAACATCAAAGGCAAGGAGAGCAGAGACATAGGGTACCTAACAAGGGTAAATCCTATGCCAGATTTCTGATTCAAGCCAGTAGGAATGAAATGAAACGAAATGCAAGTTAAACACAAATACAGAGATAGAAAAACATCACCGCTGCTTTAGATCAGGATCCAAAGAAATGTGCTTGTCATATTAAAAAGCAACACCAGTCAAGTACAACATTGCCAATAGCTGGATACTCAGTTTGAAAACATCTTCCTCAGCCTATCTTACAACTTTACACAGAGACTTTGTCTCAAAAGAAACAGCTTGTAATTCTCTGATAATTGATCAACAACCTTTACAATGAGTTTCTTCATGAATTTATAGCTGAAGTGGAGCAAAGAAGGTAGGTGAAACACTAAATGAAGCATTAAACTCAGAAAATAAAGAGGGCCGAAGCCCATTCTGTTTAAACCATGTGCATTTATCTTTGGCACTCTTTTGATACAAGAGTGGTCTTCTCAGGAGTTCCAATTATACGTGTGTGTTACACCATTTTTGGTCATCTAACCTACTATCATTAGATGGACCCAAGTACACCATGTAAGACCAATTTTACCCTAAGTAAAATTGCTTTCACTATGTAAAATAACTTAATAAAACACATTTATTAGTTTGTTTATGGTCTAAACATGAAACCCCAAAAGGAAATATTAAACAAACCTATATTTGTTTGATTTTCCTCAAGGAATAATTAATTAAACAATAATTTAATTATTATTCCTGGTCATGTTTAACCCAAAACAAAGAAATTAATTAGATAAATATTTATTTATCTTATTATTTTCTAGGAATAATTATTTAAATCTTATTTAAATAATATTCCTTGTTAAATATGACTAAATCACCCATAAATAATTAAATAAATCATTATTTATTTGATTATCCTTCAACCACTTCCTTGAAATGATAAATAAATCATTTATTTATTTATTATTCACAAATAAAGGGATTTGACCCAAGTCAAATACTTTTTCCCTCCAACAAATATAATAAAATATTCCATAAAAGGTAGATCTAGATTTGGTTAATGTTATTTTAATCATGCACCAAGATCTAGAATGACCCAATATTTTGTTATAAATAGGAGGGTTTCTCCTACCATTCTTCACCTTTTGTGGCCTATTAGATCACTCTGGATCTATACTCTTGGTCTGACATTGAGCCATTATCATTGCCAAATTTTCCATTATTTGCTGTGTGAGCTCCCTTTGAGTTCTATCTTTGTCTGGGTTTTCTACACCAAGAGGAGAGAGAAATACTAGATCTGAAGTGCTGAGGACTTCCAAGAACCCATCCCATTGAGGAGAATTGGAAACACCTTCTTGTTTTCCTCCCAGGTGCCCTTAATACAAAAATTATTTCAAAAATATTGTTCTTGTCTTGTCTATTGGATGTATGGAGCAAAACCTTACTTTTACTGCTTAATGTCTCTTTATGCATAGATCTGGATTTTTGCAGCATTTGTCTTGATCAACTAACTGCAGATCTGAAGATATTGGCAGCCATATTTGATGTTAGGGCTATAAGTTATGCTTAGCTAAAGTGGTCTTTTTTCGTACACTTCGACAAAAGATTCATACTAACGGTATGTCTCTGGTGTACTTTGCTGCAGCACCCTGTAGTACTTCTAGTGAATAAAAAAAAAGTAAATAAATGATGCTAGGGTCTGCCATAATGTGAATCAAATGCTCTGGTAGCACAAGACTGTTGTCAAGGCTGGAAAATCTCTCTAGAACACGGCATAGGATGAGAACTGTATGGGCGCATCATCCTTTATGGAAAGAACCTTCAGCTGATGTGAAAACCCTTTAGTATTATTTTATGTGCCTTGGACCTTCTAATCGATCCTCGGGGTCTTCGAACTGGTACTTTGCCTCTAAATGTTGAATTAAGGCTCAAATATCTCCATTTTCATGCCTTAAACTCTATGTTGTTCCATTTCTGACTCTGTCGGTGAAATCTATGCTTTTAATGGCTCTGGGGAGGTTTTACAGAGTCCAAACCCTGTTATTTTAATGCAAGTCCTGTCATGGTTCCTTCCCAGGCTTTCTTCATGATCTCAGCCTCTGAAAAATGGTCCTTTCTGCATTTTTTTCCGCTGTAATAAAGACTGTGAAATCATGGCGGCTTTTCCCCTCTGATAACCCTGCAAAACATGAAAACCTGTTAAGAAAACCATGCATGAGGGTGGTGGATGCAACGGGGATGACGAGAGTGGCCGTGCAGACTGGTGAGATGATGGAATAGTGCAGGGTCCTGGTGGAAAATGCAGCATAAAAGTGGAACATGGTCTGGTGAACGTGGGCAGAGCACAGCCAATTTTTAATGCAAAATATTTGAAATTGACCTTTGAATGGAATATATAAAGGGACGGGCGATAATGTGAAAAAAAACACGTCGACAGATGACGTGGCAGGACGAGGTTAATGGCGGGCACACATGAAATCTAGACCGTCCAATCGCAGGAGGAGATCGACGGCTGAAAATGCGTTGGGGGGCGATGGATAGTGGGCCAGGGGTACGGATGCCTTAGGTTATCCTCCGCGCATCTTCGGGGTGCGATGACCGTTGGATGGAGGGCTTCAGATCAGACGGTTGACATGGATATCGCGTCGTGTTTTGTGCCAAACGATAACGCGCGATGGGTGGGCGGTTTTCAAACAGTGCCGCTGCCACGTGTCGTTTGATGAGTGGAATCACTCCGAAATGAAAATTACCACCCATACTCCAAACGCGGTGCGATGGAAACCGGTGGTTTATGAACAGTGCACATTGCAGGGACCACCAGGCGGAGGGTGAAATACGGACCGTTGATCTGTGGGTTGAATGAACGGTTGTGATGCGATGATCGGGGCGGTGAAAATTTGAACTGTAGACGCAGTAGGGGCACGACGACCATCTGATCTATACAGATCGATGGTTTAAAACGTGCCCGATATGGATTCTGCGATAAGCGCCTTCCGCCTTGGTGCCTGGTCTTGGCACTTGGGTCACATGGTGGAACAGTTCAGGGACTAGGGCCGAAAGGTGCTAGACCCACATGTATGGAAAACATGGTTCTTTGGCCCATTTTTAGTGAGATTCAAGGACAGGGAAGGGTAACAGTAGAGGCAATAAGGGTTTTTAAAGGTTTGGAGAGGGGAAAGAAAGTGACTTAGAAGGTTTAAGGGGGATTTGGGGATGTTTTAGGAGATAAAATGGGGGACTTTAACAAAGGTAAAAAAGGGTTGAAAAAAGGGACATTTTGCAGGGATACAAGGGATAAATGTAGGCCTTTTGGAGCACATATTTTGCAGTCAGTGAGACTTTATAAAGGGAGTCAGCAAAGGGAATTTTATCAAAGGCAAAGGCACAGGAGACTTCAAGGATGATGTGTCTTCAGGGGAGATGCATTCCTTGAAGGCTCAAAAAAAATTTAGCCCCTGCTTTTGCGCTTGCTCGAAAAATTTTTATAGGATAACACATTAAGAATATCTATCACAACTCGTAAAAAACATAAACATCATCAGCTCAACATAGAATGAAGAAAAAGTAAGAGAGTTTGCAATTAGTAACCACCATCTATGTAACCACCATGTACAACATACAAATGGCTATAACAAATGTCACTGTTGTCAAAGGACTCTACACATACCCAAAAAATATGTTTAGCACACTTACAACTGATGTGAAAGCAACCATCAGTTTTTCAATTGTGAACCCACAACTAGGACACCTTTTAACATCCTCTTTGCCTTTTGCACCACTCTTTGAGAGAGGCATCAGTATCTTGCTTGAATTCTCTATATTCTTCACATGACAGGTATATATGATACTCTAGATGATAGGTTGTACACAACTTCTATGCCAATTATTCTAATGGTTCACTAGTTTTCAACATACTTGTAAATCATGTACCTATTTCGTACTTGCGATTTTTTTTTTTATCTTTATATTTTCAAAATTCAAATTCAACATAACATCAAAATAGCTCTCTGGAAACCTTAACTATGTCCCTAGATTAAAAAAAATTATGTGCATATGATTGTGTATGCATGCTAACTACAATTAGAACAATTGGAGCTCACTAGCCAAGGCCCCAATGGATTTTAATCATATAGAAAAGTGATATATTATGATGTAATCAAATTTTGGAGGCCGAGGTGTAACCATAGTTTTAAAAACTCACAACCCGAGATCACCTTGAGTCGACTACTGACTGGGAAAGTTAATCGTCCCACAATTAATGTGACCACTCGTTATAAGGATCTGGTAAGGGCACCGCAGATAAGAAAGCGTTGTCTTCATATATAGTTCATAGCCCTTGTTTGCCATTTGATCATGCAACTTCAAAGCCTCTACGATCCTGTTCTGTTTTATTAGCCCATAAATTATGGTAATGTATGTAATTATGTCAGGCATGCAGTCATTCTCATTCATTTCTTCGAGGAGAAGGAAATATTCATCCAATTTCCCTCCCTTGCAATATCCATTGACCAATGCATTATAGGCCACTATAGTTAGCTTTATTATACTCATTAAAGCTTCACTGAAAATCTCTTTAGCCTCATCTAATCTACCTACTTTTCAGAAATTGTCTACTAGCAAGGTGTAAGTTTAAATATTTGGCTTACAGCCCTTAATTTTAATTATACTCAACCACTCCAAGGCCTCTTCTACTCTACCAACAGAGACCAATGATCATAGAATTGTAAGTCACAATGTTTGGCTCACACCCATTCCTTATAAATGCGCCTCTAACTTGTTTTGTTGTCTGTTGATTTGAAAACTTAGAGAAGACACTGTCTTAATATTTCTAATTTACTGTTTACTCTAAACTCGAATGTCATTTGATGGTAAATTTGTACTCTTTAATGCACAAAGTTTATGTATTATAAAGGTAAATTTAGAAATTATTTCAATTTTCGTTTTGTGTTTTCAAGTTAGATATTTTTTTCAAGTTTTCACGTTTCTAATTTTATTGCAATGTCGCAGACTAATCGTGGCAGTACAGGAACAACCCCAGGACAAGTAAAAAAATAAAAATTTCAGTTTCATATTAGTTTCTTTATCTTTAACAATTTTTTTTTATATATATTTTATGCTTCTTATTATTTTATAATGTGGCAGGATGATCGTGGAAAGGGACCAACCGAAGAACATGTAAAGTGCCAGCCTTGCTATATCTTCAGGTATTTTAGTTCTTTACATAATTGAAATAATGTTAATTTTGTTCAAATATGTAGATGCCTGGCCATGGTGCGCCTGATGATTCCCTCAACGAGGAAGAGTTGTCTTCATCCCCATGTCCATTGGTGTTGCTGTAAAAAAAGGCGTTAAAAGAAACCAAGGAACTTGAGCGTTTGGTAGACATTGTGCCTCAAACACTTGAATTAGGAAAAAGGATAAGACAAATTATTATCCAACTAGAAACATACAAGGTAATAACAAAAAATCAAAAGGATATATTTTTTTGTTCTACATGAGATCAATTGTGATAGGTTGATTTTTAATTTTTACATTAACTAAACTAACAAAAAAATCCTTTTGTATGTAGCATTTTATGAGACCTGATGTCCCCGGTGTTGGTGGTAGTGGGACACAAAGGAAAGATATTGCCAAGGAAACCTCTCATACACCTTCTACGCCTTTAGGTGGCAGCCAAGAAATGCACCCTGCCCAAGAAGACACACAACCAACTACTGAACGTGTTGGCAGTGATGAGGCTGGTATGGCCAACTTTATTATTGCATTTCTTGGAGCTACACGTGTCACCTCCATGGGGACCATTCTAGGCACATTTTTGGTGAAAATTGAAGGTATTCCTATAAATAGTGTACAACTCTGAGGTAAGTTCTAATATTTTAACTGTTTCATGTACTCTATCTAAAACATATTTTATCATGATTATTATTTTTAAATTAATGATAATATATTTTTTCTGTGTAGGAAACAATGATTTATACAGAGCCTTGGAGAGCAAGGTGTTGGTAATTTTTGGCCCAACCATACGCACAAGGTGGAATTCCCAAAATTCCAACCTGAAAAAAGAACATCTAGATTATCTAGAAGGCCTTTTTGGGGTGGCCACATTTGATAGAAAAATGGTTGCCCGGGCAGTTGGAAAATATCTGAAATATACCTGGGACACCTATAGGATGTACTTGCAAATTAACTCTAGATACGAGCATCCTCTCACAGTTCTAGAGAGGGAGTGGAGAGAACTCATCGATGACGGAAAAAAGAAAAATGCTAAGAAAGAAGGAAAAATGCTAACTAGACCCGCAAGGTAAATTACAACTTTAATTCAATAGATTTAATTTTCTCTATGTCTAAAATAAAAGTGTGCTACATAACTGACTTCAAGCTTTTGATGATAGGTTTCCTGACACCTCGAAGGCAACCAAAGCTAGGATTGAAAAAAAAGGCCATCATAAGCTAGGCCAGGGCAACTACTTGAAATTAGCTGCAAGAATTGTAAGTAGCTAAAAATATTATAATTAATTGTATCGCCTTCTAACATTTTTGTAATCCCATCAAATAACATTAAAAATACACAATCATATGTAAAGTAGGGTGATGACTTTGGAATGGAAACCACAGAGGAAGATAGAGAGATCAATTTCCGTTCTGGCTATCAAGCCGTAGTTGAACGCCGTAGAAGCTTGGGACAGATCCCAAGATCCAGAATTCCTGACAAGGTAAAATGTTAACCTTTCAATATGTTTTCTTTCGTCCATAAATTTAATGTCTAACAACTTTGTTTAAATCAAGGAAGAAACACTTTCAACAAGCTAAATAACCCATTTGTAGAGCAGTGCATTGAGGGTGAAATATTACCAGAAGTACATGGTCCTCACATGCAACCTGATCATTCTAGTGGGGACCAGGCCGACAATGCTACTATCAGTGAGGGCCATGACGGTAATTAATTTCCACTTATAATTTTTTCTAATTATACCTTGAGGGTTGTGTCCTTATAATGTTTTTTGTTTAAATGATAGAGAATGTTGTACTTAAGCATCCCACCACTAGAGAGGAACACAGGGCAACGGTTCCAACAGTGACAACTGGACAACAGGTGCACTAGGTAAATAATCTCATTGCAAATTTTTTTTATTAATATTACTGAACTAGTTCAATGATATTTAAAAACTCACAATTAAAATTTAATAAAAAAAAATTTGTAGGCAATGCTCCATCACTGCATGAGACTAGACATCGTGAGTACGCAACTGGGTCAGCTATGCGGGAAAGGCACAAAACAGAAGTAGAGTATAATGATTTTGATGATTTAATTAGGAGCTTTAGAAGTAGGAATAAGAAAAGAAAATTTGATAATGTAAAATATTGTATTATTATAAGACAAATGTTACCATACTTGGAACCTTTTTTACATTATATAAAAACTCATTTATCATATTATTTTTATGCCAAGCACTTTCAATGTTTTCTTGCATACTTTTTGTTGCATTTATTTTTTATTAGTTATTGAATATTTTTTTTCTGCTCATGAAAGTAAAAAATGAAATATAGATTGGGTATTAGGGAATTGAGAGTGATATGAGGGGGTGGGAGGGGGTGGTGGAGGGGCCATAAGAGTTTCCACCTTCACGTGGTTGGCCCTATTTAGTAGAGAATAATTTATTGGAGCAATTTAATCTTGGAGAAAACCTCCCTCGATCCAACGTAGCAACAAAAAAGTCACTGTTGACTTAGTTGCTACTCTTTCAGATCGTGGGAGGCTTGTTCCAAGTTCAGGCGACTCCAATAAATTGTTCTTTAAACGAAGAGGAGTTTATTCAAGTATTTTTTGACATTGTCAACATATGTTCTAACATTATCATAAGAATGCATCTTAGAGTAAAAAATACTACATCAATTACTTGTACTTATTGTATAGATAATTATGGATTTTGAATGACTTGGAAGTGTAGGTGCAAATCCTCTTGCATCATGAGGAATACAACTTGTCAACCAGGGTCATGTCCAGGATATTTTTGGTTATGTGCTTGACCAATTTCATAGTGTCACATTTTGTAAGTTCCTTTACAGTTCATAATTCAAGATGAAGCTTGTTCATGATTATTATCTGGTCTTTTGTATGTGTTTTTTCCTCTATTTGATTGTAAGTTTGAACATGCTTTTAAACATTGAAACATTTTTTGTTTTTATACTATTTTTATACTTACTTGTTCTAGTTATGGTGATATAACCACCATTGTATCATATCCATCTTATCGCATTCCCTTGGGTTGTAGTTAGGTAAAAAGGAACTCCAACCTGTTCCAATTCCATCACATTCCAGTTACAAGGACCATTGGAATAATTGGCACATACCACATTGGCTCAATTTTTTGGCCATCTTCATTCAAGTAGTCCAAGAGTACATCATCATCTTTTGGGAACAAGAAGTGTGTTATTGGTGCCATGCATGTGAAAACATATCGAGCGTTTGCATGATCTTTTCCACCCTTGGCTCTGGTATGAAATTGCCCAAGTGGAGAAAGGAGGTTAATGTTGTTACTTCCAACAAAATCTTGTACCATTCCAATAATTGTGCTAGCAAGAATATGAGACGTAACCCGGGAATTGAGAAACCTTTGCTTGCGTAACAAAATTTCTCTTGAAAGAGAAAAAAAATATTTTCCTTTTCCCTCGTTTCAAACCATGAACCATGGATGGGATGGATCTTTGCAAATCATCCATGGAAAATAGGATCAATTCCTTGTTTACAAAGTTGATGTACTTGATAAGCGTGTCATTCTGGTCCAAATATGTTCCCAGCTCAAAATGTCTTAGCCAATTCTTTTCGGCCTCTATTTTCTTCTTGTTGAAGGCCAATTCAATTGCATCTATATCTTCCACATTTATCCACATGAAGTCTTTTTTATGTTTGTCCAAATTTTTGAAATATTCTTTCCCCTCTTTAGAAGTACTTATATCGAGACCTTTATAGTACTTTATGGTCCATCCTAATGTTGGTCCACCTAAATATTCTCTCCATGATTCATACTCAATCATGGTATAAAAGACAATACCCATCCATTTTTATGGGTTGCCTTGAAAATAGGAGTAATGTTCTCAACAAATCCACATTTATCAACTTTATTCAAAAACTCTTGAGAGAGTTCACACTTTGAACCAAAGCTGTTCTGACGACTTGTCAGTGTCTCCTTGGTTTTGGATTCAAATGCAGGATTGTCAATCAAAGAATTGACAAAGATCCATAAATAATGCTTTATCGTGTGTGCTTTCACTGCAGCTGTCTTGTTCTTCTTATTTACAATGTTCATCACATGGGTTGTTATCTAGTTCTTTACTAAATCAACATGGGAACCACCTTTAATGGTAGCTATTCCATTAAAAAAGCTGAGGTACTGGTGTTTGTACCTCATGTCTTTTCTATGTGGATAGTTAGTTGATTACTTCTGCAAGCAATAGTGAACTTAGAAATGCACTTTATTTTAGACCTAAATCTAGTTGTATATGTAATTCTCACATTATTTCACTCAACATTATATATACATTGCTAAGGAACGTGTCAACTACATTTTATATATGTGAATAACCACACTAGTATATGTGTATATATTTATCTGTGTAGCGACTTGGGGTTAGATATGGATCTTACATTCAGTTTATTAAGGACCAAGAGATATTTTTAAGGCATGTACCACTTAGCCATGTATACCCATATTTTAGTAATATAAATCCATTAAGTATGGATACACACCAGGAATGCCTATCAATTAGAGGTCTGAGCTATGGGATGCATTATTCCTTCCACCTTACAGGAATTCCCTATACAAGAAACTAGATCCTGGGTTGTTCCTTAACCATAACGAATGTAGAAGTCCACTAATTTTGAAGGAATAATCTTCGTGGTAATCACTTTAGTGGGAATATGGGTCTATATAAATATATTATAGTCACTGGTTGCAAAGCCACTTCCAAGGCCAATAGAATGTGTTAAATCCAACCAATCATGTGACTCTATGTATATCATATCTAGTACAAATCATATCGAAAATCAGTCCAACTTGTTATTCTTTGGGCATCACAGTTTATAGGATAGAGTTCGGTGTAATAATAGTAGCATTCAACATAATAGTAGAAACATATCAACATTCGACATAATGAGAGCAATAAAAATAGAAATCATATAATAGTACGCCAACATATCAACCATAACAACAAGATTGATTGAAGCAACAATTGTAACGCAGGAATATTTGGTGATTCCATTTTAGATAGTGGAACACTAGAGAAAGAGTGAGGGATAAATGTATTTATCAAGACTTCTAACCTCAAACACTTAATTTCCCTCCAAAATGTCCCTCTAAAATAAGTCTGACTCAATCAAAACATGTGTCAATATTTTTGTTCGTTGTCTTTGGGATGGACTCCCGAGTCCCAAGTTTGAGGCCAAGACTCCAAAGTAGGGCAAGTGGGGAATTACACCAGGGGAGTATCTAGGGAGTACTTGTCCCAGAGCTAGCTCAACAAGAATAAACCATTCTTGAGAGTAGGGGGAAATTTTAACACTAGTATAATAGATTATGAGTCATTTTTATTTCAATTTTACCAAGATGGAAGAGTATGTTGAGCCCACATGAGTTTCTATATCCTATTTCTCCATATGTGGCTTTGTGATTTTATGCATTATAATGACTTGCAAAAGAAAACAACAGTTTAGAACATATGGATATTCTTGCATAACCGGTATGATTGTGACACTTCCATCTAAGCCACATGTTTCCAGGGCCAAGTGGTGGAATTTTGAGCTCATTCACTAGCTGAAGAAATTGTAAAACTGATCATCTCACTGATGTATTTGGATAAATTAAAAATGCTTGTTCATGAATAACACCCAAATTATTGTACCACTTGATAAAAAACTTTCAGTCACCTTTCCTTCATCAAGGAGATGTAGTACTTTAAGGATTTATTAGTCCAAGTCTGGCATTCAAACACTCTAAAATAATTGATGGGGTGAGCGATGTTGTATTGCAGAGTGCAAAGAAACCACTTTCCTACAAGTGGAACGATATAATAACAAGGGGATCTTATGTATCAGAGAAGCTGTTGAGATTTATGCTCTCAAGCATTGGATGTGTGTGTCAATTTTTTGGGAATGGAATCATGTTCCAAGGCTTTATATACATGTGATTTTGAATATCCTGAATTACATGGTATCACTAGAATCATTAGACCCAGTTATAAGTCCTTCCATCCTTTCTGTCCTTGTTAGATATGTTGTTTAAAACAGAAAGGAGGATTATCGGGAATTTTCACGTCTAAATGACATTTATTGAAAAATATTGGAACATGAGTCAAGATCATTTCTCCAGAGTCCAAATACAGTGTGCTCACATTATAAGACATAATGAAGATGTATCTCTTTTCTAAATACCTTATGGTATGTGCATCAAAAGGCTACTCAAGATACTTATATTTATTTGACTTCTAGTTATAATGCTCCCATTTCATCCGAGGATATTTGTGCAGAAAGAAGAACAATGGAAACATGTTACTGAATACGTAAGAATTATCTTTGGGGCTCGCACTTCAAGGCCTTCAATAATTTGAGCTATCTGGAAAGAATTTTGTAACCCTATTAGGGCATACCAAAAATCTTAAATGGATATTAGAAGTAAGGATGATAAACTCAACTTCAGGGTTTTTTTAAATTCACAATTTTTGTTGATTGATAATTTTGTTGGCATAAGGCTCTCCTCTCTCTTTCTGCACATAAAATTTATCTGAGGGGATATATTTCTCATTCTTCCTATATACCTTCTTATCATATTCTTCCTAATTTTTTCTTTCATTCCTGCCCTTGTGGAGCAGAGTAGATGGGTGAAACAAAAAAGTTCAACTAGTCATGCCAAATTGTTTCAAATTTCACAACAAAGTTTCAGATAACATAGAGTTTAAAATATCTTAACACTTATTTAGATTCCAAAACTGACTAGACTATGGACATATTGCTTAAAAATTGTGGCAAATAATCTGAACAAACAATAGGTTGTGAATGAAATAATTCCACCTAACAAATTAGAATAGTTGTTGAAAATGTTATTTTCCAAAAATAAGGATGGCTTTATGATGGAAAATTGGCTTGGATTTTTCCTACAAACATCAATCTATCATCACTAACTATTTATTCTACGCAAGGTATCTAAAGTCGCTCTATCGATTCATTTTAATGCCAAGAATTCACTACACGAAACAAAATCATTGTTATTTTTTTCGAGTAAGGATACAGTTTATAACGTTACAAAGTTGGTATGGGTTATAGGTCCATAGTGTTGCATATTTTCTATTTGAATTACATCAATATTTATAATAATTATGTTTATGTTTGTGTGTGTATGTGTGTTGGCTCACACACAGACACAACATTGAGCCATCAAAGGTGTTTTTCAAAATATAAGCGCACATGGGCATTATTGAGCCAACAATGCCTGCATATTTCCTTCTCATGAACAAGTCTCAATGTGGAAAATCCATGGAATATAATTATGTCAACTTTTTCACGTAATTCTTCCACGTTTTTCCAAAAAAACACATTGCCACTTACTCTTATTTTCTCATTTTTCTAAGCAAGGAAATGGGAGCATGTTATGCTATTGATGGCGAAGGTTGTTGTGTCTACCTGTAGGTGCCCTCCTATGGGTCAAGGCCCACTACTTCTGTCTTGTCACCGAAAAACCTCATATATAGGTCACTAAAAATCTCAGAGAAGATGTTCAAAAATCTCTGTTTGTAGACTGTTTGAAGATTACAATCTCAATTTGCAATGAAGAACAGTAATATATTCATTGGTATGTGGAACACCCACATGGAAGATAACATTTCATTGTTATTTGGTTCATGACGTTGTGGCACTGAATTAGAATGATGTGGCACACCTATGTGGTAGATGGTGTATCATCATGGCATGGCTCATTGGTGATGTGGTGATCACATGGTGAAAACATTGCACTAACGTGGCACTAACATGGAGAGAAAGTGGAAGGTGATTTGGAGCGCATGTCGAGGAATTGATTCCAAGAAATTTGGAATCTAGTATTTTTCCTATCCCCCAATACTAATAGAACCTTAACTTTTTCAGTTATATTAATTGTAGCTACAAATCCAAAAGAAACCTAAGACAATATGAAATACTTGTAGCTTCCTAATTATGTAGCCATCGTGTGATATTGTTATGCATTACGTTGTTAGAAGAATTTATACAAACTGATAATAAATGAAAATAGGCTATCCCAGTTGGGCATGATGTCAAGGTGTTGCCATGGTGTATTCATGCTTGGGCATGATGTCAAGTATTAGTCTAAATTTAACATTAAAGACGGTGTATTTTTAATGGACTAATATTATAAATAATAGACACGTGATATTTCCAGAGGTATCCTTTATGGATATACCTAATATTGTTATTTACCTTAGTAAAGGGTACAAGGTATCAAATATTTTTAGTCATGTTTTATTGTTGGGAAGTTTGTCTTGCTACAACAGAAAGAAAATGGAGTCGTGTTTAATGACTAGGTAGTTTTCCTTGCTACAACAACAAAGAAATGGGGTTGTGCTTTAATTATTGGGCAGTGTGTCTTGCTACAGTAGCAAGGAAATGGAGCCATGTTTTAATTACTGGGAAGTACATCTTGCTACAGTAACAAGGAAATGGCCATTGCTAAACTTCACATCTAGTGGCTCAACACTATTACCATCACCAAATTATTGCCCATTTACCACCAAACTAGTGGACTTATCCAACTTTGGTGTTTTTGTTAACCAACTGAAATTAGTTGTGCATTTTTCCTTTAAAATTTTGCAAAAGATAGTTGAGTCGTGGAGTCTTTTACACTGTAATGGTAGCATAAGACTAATTGGTATAATTTGTGTGATTTTCATATATAGTTGGTCTTTATATGAGATATTTACATCACTTGAGTGTGTAACCATGCTAATCACTAGTACAAAGACGTTCCATTCTTGATATGGTAAGATTCTTGGACATGTTAATTCATTTGTGACTTGGCATTTCCATGGTTCTTTTAATGTTTATTTCACAAGGAAAGCTCCATGAATGGTAGATCATAATAGGAATGTCAATTATGTGTACACTCGGATATGATATTAAGATTGTCATGTTATTGGTTTTGTTCTATCATAGTACCCCTCTTGTATGTACTACAAGAGTAATCACCCTATTTAATGGTTTACAATTGGGTATACACTTGATGACCCTTCCCACATGCACCATGTATTAAATGAATGTAGGTATAGCAATGTATAGAGGCCTCCCTTTGAGGCAAAAAATAGGACTTATTTAGAGGTAGCAGTATGAAATGATAGTTGTAGGTTTCATTTCCCTCTTTACAATCCTCTTGTGTTGACTCCCTTGGAGGAATTTAAAGCATAGCCTTCCAGTCTTGTAAATGCAACCGACGGGTTTCAAACCTATAGAACACATCTAATAGAACAATGATGTTAGGCCCAACCTCAGCAAAAGGGTGTTGGAAAAATAACATAAGAATGGTCAAAACTAAGCCATTCAAGGAATAATGGATCACCCAAACATAAATAGGAACAAAAAAAATCACAATTACACATGGGGGTATGCTACAAGTGACATCATATCCCAAGTTCCAACACTTGACCTTGGGTTGAAAAATAAGTATAAGGACTAGTCTTATTCATGCATGCATAAAACCTAGATCATTATGTTATCGCTGAGTAGGGTGCCATTGTAGGTAGATCAAACTTGAGGTGAGAAACAAGAGTTAGATCTAACAATGGCAACATACTACCTCGATAAATCAACATAGAGATACAAATTTCATCATACTATCAATGGTCCTGACTTGTTCACAACTTTGATTGAGAACAAATCCCATCATTAGAATTTATAAAGGATATTATCATCAATATTTTTTCCAAAATGTCACAAATTTCTCGAACTGGAAGAGTGTCATTTCAATACTTCTTCTTATGATAACTATATGAATGAATATATGATGATTCCAATATTGATCTGCCTGCAAATATGTTTTCATGCCAAATTTTCATAGGTATCCATTCCTCTAGCTAGGGCTTCCCATTTTCACTAGTCAACTGATATTTCCTTTTAAGAATTCAACTTACACATGAGTGAAATTTCAAAGTAGTTCAAGGACCTATTCAAGAATCAAGAAGTTGACACTCTTTTACATGAATTGCGATGAATGTCTCCTACTATTATCCTTATGTTGATAAGACACCTGAATATTTTCTCCTTTCAAATTTGGCCCACAAACTAGGGCTTTCAGCAAGCACAAGAAAAGTTTTTCCTTCTTTATTAGTACTCTGAAAATGTTTATTCTTTCTGGTTAGTACTCTGAAAATTTTAAAAAATAAACGTCGGAAGATCATGTTTTAATGACTAGGCAGTTTTCCTTTCTACAACAAAAAAGAAGTGGGGTTGTGTTTTAATTATTGGGCAATGTGTCTTGTTACAGTAGCAAGGAAATGGAGCCATGTTTTAATTACTAGGAATTATTTTCTCAACTATAGACTTTCAATTCATTTGCGTTGTTTTATTAGTGCAATTATTTTCTCAAGCTATAAGTATCCCAAACTCACAAGGAGAAGTTTTGATAAAAACTAGCTAACATGATATGAAGTCATTGTGTGTACATGATAATACATGATTAATGCTGCTACTGAGCTCTCTTTAAGAGCAGAAGAAATACATCAAGAACACTCACGTGCACTATGCTCTGTTCTATGTGCATTCAAAACCCACTACGTAACATTTCTCCTTTAACACATTTTTTCAAGTAGGGTGTGTGTATCAACCAGGTTTTGGCACTAGGCATACATGTTAATGAGATATCCTAATTTACCGCCAAGTGGAGTCAATCAAAGCTTCTATCCATGACTAAAAATGGTGACATAATAGATCGTCCAATTTATTTTCTTTGGTCACAGAGTCTTAAGTTCATAACATGAATAGGAACATTTGTTCAGTCTATTTAAAATTACAATATTCAACAGTATCTCCTTGTAAGTTATTCAAAATAGATATTTTATAATTAGGGAGAATGGAACCATATGTAGCAGTAAAGGGTTTCAATAAAATTCCATTGTTTATGATTCTCCACAACTGGCTGGTTCAGACACCAATTCAGTTCACTTGCTTTAACAACCAATTGGTAAGCAGTGTTTTCTAGATGCTCATTCCACATTTTTTCAAACCATTTACCAATATCCCAGAGGTCCAACGAATTAAACTTGGAGGCTCTGATACCACTTTGTGGTGTACCTAACCTCCTTTATAGCTCCATCAATAGGATGGGGCACTTAATAATTGAAATTTTTACTTTCAATCCTATAGAACTATGGACTAAGAAAATAAAAAGCATGAGCTCATGATTTCAACCAAATTCTACATCCTTCTATTGCAGTTTCATGCTATCTATGTCACTTAACTCATGAACTTCAGTAAATAATTATGTCGTGGCTTAGTCCATAGTGTAAATATACTAATTACAACAACAGTATAACATAACAATTGCAAAAATTAAACTTTTTTGTCACCAGAGCTGAACCACATTGAATGGATGTCAAGGAACGATTTTCCTCCCAGCTATAGGCAATCCATTAGGATAGCCCCCTGATTTGGGGTCATGGAATGACACAGGAAAAGAGTCTTCTTCAATTTCCACTCTCCAAAACACGACACTCTAGCATAATGAAATTGCACTCACAGTAACACAAGATACCCATGATGTGTAGAAAATTCCATGAGGGAATGTGTACCAAGTGATGGAGAAGGACAATGACAAATAATTCCATATCCAGTTCAAATTTTCCATTTTATATCCCCCTTGCATGGTATGCTAGTTGTCACCATATAAAAAACTAATTTGCATAGATAGCTAGGTATCCTTTCTCTAATACTGAATTACTTCATAAAGGGGTTATATAATGTTTGAGTCAGCAAGGTAAATTCATGTGTCCCTCATCTTCACTCTAGCCATTTACCATCTGTCAGCCCATGGACGTTCCCATGTTCCCCTTGGCTATTCTATGTTGCGTATGTTAATTTATAAGGGACATTAACATGTTCACATCATTATCACAGGCCTCACCCATGCCTTATTAACATCATATTTCATGGTCTAAATGATACACATTCACTAGCGAGGTCTCGGCCTTGGGCCCTCCTTAGGAATCATTTTACATGATCACTTTATATTTTTGCATATACATTCTGTTTACAAGTCATTGGTACCCTTGACTCAGTACCAAGGAAGAAGTTAATCATATATGCTAAACTACACATATACATATTCAAACAATTCTCTGTGGAAGCGTGTTATTACAACTACAGGAATAAAACAATTCTCTTTATCAAAACAAGCAATAGAATAAAGAGAGGAATAAATGCATAATGCTCTTAGTTTAAGCACAATACCCAAGATATAGTTTAAAAGCTTAAGATATTTGAGATAAGATTCCACCCAGAGGACGATAACCTCTAGTTTTTCTTCGCATGTGTAAAGCTGAGCTCAAACATCTCTTTTGATGCTCGTCTTGGTTCCCAAAATCTGAAAAGATTCACAAAAATATTAGCATTGTCTTAGATGTGGGCCAAATCTTGGGTATCTATCCATAATCTCTAAGCCAATTGAAATTTCCTTTGCTTTGTGTCCAGGACAACACTCCATTTCTCAAATAAGGTCTCTCTCTCAACAGCCATTAATTTCCTTTGCATCTGCCTAGCAAGTATTTATCTTTCACGCCTCAAAGCTTGAATACTGCAAAATCCACAACTTATTGTTCATACAAATTGGTGCAAACACTTGGCAGGATTATTAGAATATCATGCATATTACATTATCAATATACAATACAATAAAATGTGTGGCAAAGGCTGTTATAATCAAATATATAGCTGCTGAAAAAAGGGAAGGGATTTACCTAGAAGCCAAAGAAGTGGTTTGATCGTCATCGTGAGTAGGGATATTACCAGCCCTATGATATAAATGTTTATGAAGGAATGGCAGCCTCTTTAATTCTACCTCCATGTCTATTGCATCTGAAGGATCACCTTTGAATAGTAGGAAAAAATGATTTCTGTGAACTAAGGAGACCTATCTGGTGTCCCAGAGTTCAAATATTTGCATTCTCTATTTCTAAAATTCCAAAGACCAGGAGGAAGGTGATTGTAAAAGTTTGGATGACTGATCGAGAGTTACATCATTGACATTTCTGTCATCATGAACATTTCCATTTGTTTTCAGTTCCATCACTTGCATAAAATATACATTATGTTGTCGTGGCCCCTCCTTTTAAACAAATTAAAAAGGACTCTGGAACAAATGAAAAAAATCAAAAACAAACTTTTGTAATCTTTGCACTCCATTTCTTGGAAAAAAAACCAAACCTAGAACATTTCTTGAGTTTTCCAAATGACCTTGAATATCATTGTTTTGTTGTCCTATAGGATTCTCTGGGCTATATATCCTAGATTAAGTCCTCCCAGTTGGATTAACTTACGTCTTGAAATCCTAAAGATGATCAATTTTGACACTTAAACCAATTTCTTAGATTTTTCACGTTGTTTGATTTTGAGTAGTCCTGCTCCTTCCCAGGTCTTAAAATCCGTGTGTATGTCCTTGAAGATCAAACTAGTGTAAATACTCGGCTCAATGAAACACTTGATGAGGCCAGAGGTTAATATTTTGACTTTGACTCTGCAAAAACTTGAAATTTGGCTAATACAAGTAGGGACCACTGAGTTTATTTCTAATGTTTGGGTTAATATAAATAGGTACCACTGAGTTTTTTGACAGGATTGCAAGTCAGATTCATTGACCTGTCAAAAACTCAGCAAGTACATGTGGGCCAGATTTTGACCTCTGATTACTCCCAAGTCACACTCATAGTTGCTGAGTCACACTTGTGGGCAGTGAGTTTGACTCTCTGCCAGATTAACTTGCCTCTTTTTTATAGGCCAAGTTAGGTTTAACCTGCAAGTCTGGGTCTAACTCGTTGATTTTTGTAATATTGGAGTAAACCCATATATGCCTAGCAACTCCTAGTTTTTTTCATGTCATTTCATCAAACTAAGACCTCTTTGTGCTTCCAGTTCAGAAATCTAGCCATCTCAAAATTTCCATCCAAAACTTGAAACACGTCGTAATTCTTTCAAATCCAACTTTTGGACAAGAAAATAGAAAAAATAGTCTTTCTTGGCACTCAAGCAACCAAAGGAATACATGTTCAAATCAGATTGTTCGACTGTGCCATTGTTCTGCAGTCTGCACAGTTGTCCCAAGCTCTAAAAATCCATTTCTGATGCTATATTGCAGTCCCTTGAGAAGACTCACATTTCCCCTTCTTGAATCTCAATAAATTGTTTATAATAGAAGCATTAAACTTGATTTTTGAAGTCTTTCTGGTTTGATTTATTAAAAGAATCATGGGTTCATAATTTTTTGTTTTAGCTATTAGTCTGCAAAGGAATTGAGAGAGAATATTTGTTATGTGCGTGCATAACTAAGAGAATTCCCTTATGTGAAGCTAATATTTTTGTTTTAGGCAGTTGCTAGTACAATCTTAGATGTGTTTTCTCATTCTCTTGATTGTGATAGAAAATATCGAAGAACTAGAATTTGGGTATAAAGGTTGATGCCTCTAACTTCTTATTGTGATTAAATACATCTCAGATTATCTAAAGGATTAGACCTGATAGATGCCAAGTATTCATGAATCAGTTCCACATCAAATATTTTGAAGGTATTGATTATTTTATCATAGAACCTAATCAATTCACCCAAGGAATATCTACAAGCATAGTGGGACTAGAGTTTTTCTTCTTCTTTTTTAACTAAAAAAAAGAAAATCATTGTTGAATACAAATTATATCCAGAGGTTTCAAAAAATTGTGCTGAATTATGTTTATGATCTCACTCTTGGTCTTGTACAGAGAGGTCTGCCTTCATAGAGGCTACTAGGTCGTTGCCCTCTACCTTTCAAAAGGATCTTGGCTCTTGTTTGTTCTTATCTTGGATTCAAGGCCTATGTTCTTATGTAGCCTGCACACAACATGTAACAGACAATGGAAATTAGTAAACCCATGTTTTGTTTCCATTTTGTTACTATATGATGGTCATCAAAATATGATGATTTATATTGTCTTTGAATCTACCCTTTGTAAGCTATGCTCTACATATTATTTGAAATATTTTTTGAATTATTTCAAGTGGAATCTAATGGATCTTCAAAACTAAGTTGATTTTGGTTGTAGCTAAATTCAATGTTGAGACAAGCCATTATTTATGCATATGGATGGCACTAGGATTGGAATAAGTCATTGTTAGTGCATATGGATATGGTTCCTTGGCCTGTGCATAAGGATCTTATTTTGAATCGACTTTGAACCTGTTGAATACTGATTATTCCTCCCTTCCATGAGAATGGTGGTTTCCTAATAGTCTTATTGTGTTGGTTTTTTGATTTGATTGTCATGTTTCAAATTGCAAGATCCGGGGTTGGTTTCGTTGGCATGTTTCATATGTACCACTGGTTGTGAATTTGCAATTGTATCTGCATTGTTATGTAGGGTGGTCATATGAGTATATTTTTATTGGGCACTAACCAAATGAGTTCTACAATATGCTGCATTTATGGAATTATAACGTTGTTGGTATCTTTTTTCTTCTAGGATTCTCTCAAATTGTTCCAGAAAATTATCGTTTGCAGCAACTAGACATTGTATAGCTGGCATCCGAATAAATTTTGTTCTCAAAAAATAATTTCTTGGGTGCTAGCGCATTGTGTTCTACAATATGCTCCATATAGGTTTCAGCGATATCTTTGTTGGTGTTCTTTATATTCTAGGCTCCTCTCACATCATTCCAAAAAACATATATTTGCATCTACTGGATAAAATTGTAAATTCATTTTTCCATGTATCGATGAACTAGTCTAAATGATTATTCGTTGCTTGATTGCCATGATATTGTTCAAAACCATACTCATGTACATCACAGTATTTTTGAATTATCATTGTATGTTTTCCCAGCTATGAGATTTCTCTACTAGCATTGATGTATATCATCCTCATGTGCTATTGTTAAAGGTTTTCATGGGTTGGTTTGTGCAGGAGGAGTTTAGTAAATTGAAATTAAATTTTCAAGAAATTTGGTCTCTAGGACTTTTGCTGTTGATAATTAGATGGCGCACAATTATGATTTGGAGACAGGAAACATGGCTAACAGTAGAGATGTGAAGAAGCCTCTTTTAGAAAAAAGAAGTATCCAGCGTAGCAGATCAAAATCTAGTCGTCCTAGTGGTAAAGGGGCTAAAAGTGAAGATGTTCACTCCTTCCAAGGGAGTTCTCTCCTTGCAATACTTTGTACATCTATTGTTTCCTTGGGGCCTATAGAGTTTGGATTCTGTGTAAGTTCTTTTTCTTATTTCTTAGTTTGCTTCTCAACCTTTATCTTGATTACCTTTCAGTCTTCAAAATAGGGAAGGGTTGATTAAATTTCTCACGATTCTGACAACGTAATGTTGTAACAAGTTGGATATTCATTTCATACTCAAAATGGGATCATTGATGATCTTGGTTTAACCTTGTCTCAGGTATATGTTTTCACTGTCAGAAATTTTTTAAGGGCATGTCTTTCAGTCAGACTTTTAGGATAAATACACAGATGATCATACATCTCTTAAGAAATTCATGGACCTATTTGATATATATTTTTATGCATTTACTATTTTCCAACACAATAAGTCCATAAGTTCTAAATGCTACAATAAAAAAATTCAATTGTTGCCTACTGGGTTAAAGTGATTAATATTTCCTAATGGGACTACAGAAAAGGCCCATTGTGACCTAAAACATGTTGAATTCTGTGTCAGTTCTCTTTATTTGGATCCTTATCAAATGTGGGAGCCATGGTGGGTGTAACAGTCAGTGGACAGGTCGTTGATTATATTGGACGAAAGGCGTAAGTTACCTTAATTCTATATATATCAAGTTCCAACCCTATCATTGCTTAAGAAGACTTGTATTTAGCTTAATTACTATTTTTTGTTTTTGATGTTATTTCAAATAGATATCAGCTTGTTATAGGGACAATCCATGGAGTCCCCTCATTTATGTGGTTTGAATAAGATTTAAATTTTATTTTCCTACATATTTCATCCTTTTGATTCAGTTTTGTAGGATTAATCTCTTCTATGTTTGTATGCACACATTATTTGTGGCTGTCATTCCAAATATTATTGGGTGCCTTATCATTTTTTTGGCAAAGGCAAGTTAAACTACCTTAGATAACAGTCTTGTCTAGAAATGAAATAGTTTCTGGTTCATTTGAATTCTAAATTGGAAGCCAATTTTTTATTTTATCTTTCTATGGTTGCAAGATTATTTATTTTTATATTGGGGAAGATTGTTCACAGGGTTTGGAGTTGGGGTCATCTCATTTGTTGTAAGTAATACCTTTCTCTCAAGGTCGGGAAAGGGCTAGTAGTATTTGAAATGTTTTCTATATTTAGGTGCAGAATATGTGAATGAAGATTATGTATACAAGCAGACAAGTATGATTCTGACATACAATATTTGATATGGTTCTTTTAGGTACCTACATACATATATGAGATAGCACCAAAGCACCTTCGAGGAGGTCTTGGGGAAGTAAATCAGGTGAGATTTTGCTATATTAGGAATTTTAGGAACATTTAGTCTCGTTAGTGTCTTCTGAAGTGCCAGAGAAAATATGATTGTGCATAAATTTCAATGTTCAAAATCACTGATAGTGATTTACTGAAAATCCATAAGAATAATATGTTTGGTTATAATATCAATATTAAGCATAACTGTTGATTTTTTTAACAACTCTCAGTGACAATTGGTATTATGTTGGCATACTTGTTTGGACTATTCGTTTCATGTAGGCCTCTTGCAATTGTAGGTACCTTGAATTCATTTTTGTTGGGGATATATTATGGAGATCCTTTATCATTTTCCAAATAATAGGCATATAATGACATCTTTAACTAGGCAGGCATAATTCCTTGTACCCTTTTGGTGCTTTGACTCTTCTTTATCTCGGAATCAAAAAGATGGCTGGTGAGTTAGTAGCACATTCAAGCATGTACACTGAAGTGATATGACATTTTCTTTAGGTGTCCCTGTTACTTATTTACTATCGTCCATTATCAGTAAGGTCTCATTCTTTATGGCCATGTACATGCAAGAAAATATTGGTAATACAAATTTTGAAGATTCATTACGGGCTCTCTGAGGCTCTAATGCTGATGTTTCTCTAGAAGCAGTTGAAATCAGGGTATTTTTCTACGGAAAATGTTCTCATTCAGTTGTGTACACTTTTCCTTCTATCTGTATGGTTTCCCAATATTTAATTCATTTCTCATCCATCATTCATTTTCCTTTCCATTTCCATTTTCAAAATTCTGTGTGTTTTTCTTGTTTCTTTCAGTTTTTTGGCCTTTGCAAATGGTCTGTGTATTGCACAATACATATCACATGAATTAATCCCTTTCTTATACTGGGGAAATTATCTTCTAGCTAATCAAAATTTTGTTATGTTTCAGAGTATCATGGGGACGAGCACTCAACAAAGTAGCATCAAGATATCTGAGCTTTTTGAGCGCATATATGCACTACCTTTGACTGTGAGTCACATTTTGAATGTCATTTGATTTGGCAGATTTGCAAATCTTCTTTGATAGGTGGAGGCATCTTTGTTATTTTGAAATGAGATTGAACTATAGTTTTCTACACTGACATTAGTGCATCTAAATGTGATATCACAGATTGGCATTGGACTGCTGCTTTTGCAACAATTAAGTGGAATTAATGGTATCATGTTTTACAGTAGTAACATTTTCAAATCTACAAGTGAGTTCTCATATGACATAGGTTTCTCCATATTGTTGTTGTTTATCAAGCTATGGGTTTCTTTTTGTTTTATAGTAGAAGTTTGAAAAAATGTGTTGGATCTGTGGATTTTTTAGGAACTTCTCACAGCAAAGGTTAATGCATGGAAAATAACAAACCTTTATTTTGGGAAATATATATATCAAACTCAAACAGTTAATATCAACATCTTTGGCTTGGCTTCAGTAATGTTTGAACTTTGAATTAACTCTTTATCTTGAACATTTATAGGAATTTCATCTTCCAACGCTGCATCACTTGGACTTGGTGCCATCCAGGTTTTCTCTTTTATTCCTATAAAGCTCCACTAATTTTTTAAGGCTATGATGAAAAATCCAAGTTGTTGGTTTTCTATCCCAAGTATTAGAGTCAAATTTTTGTGTTTTAGGGATGTTTAGTAATCTATTGTATAGGTCATCATGACTGAATTTGTTGTATGGCTCATGGATAAAGTTGGGCGACATCTCCTCCTTATGGTGAGAAAATGGTTTACAGTTGACTGTGGTATGTTCATGAATCTAATCTCAATAAAAAACATTTACATGAAATTGTGTTGATGTTAACAAGTCTCATCTAGGGGCATGGTCGTATGTCTTTTCCTCGTTAGTTTCTCATTTTAATTGAAGGCAAGTCTCTCCAATAATTTTATAACGCTCTACTCTGCTTAAATCTTCATTAACCTTTCCTATAAAATATTTCATATATATTCAGTCTGCAACTCTGCTTATTACATATAATTGAACCAAAACGAGATGTTTCAAAGGTATGATTTGAATATTATCTGAAATTCCTTGTTTGGCTGTGTGAGGGATAAATTTATTCTCTTCTTGTTTCAGGCTCATTATGGAGCAGATTCTCACTATGAAACATTCTTCAATGTTTTTTCTTTAGTGAGTCTGCTGGTACATTTTAGAGTTCCATTTGTCAGAGTATTGTATAACTGTTAGCATGGGCTTGTAGTTGCTGCGATCATATTGCATGTGATAAATAGTTAAACTTATTGGCTGATGGTTTCATTACAGATTTATATTGCTTCATTCTCACTTGGTGTTGGGGCCATCCCATGGATTATTATGTCTAAGGTAATGTACCTTCTTAGATATTCACTATGAGATGACTGCTTCTCAATACAAATTGAATATTGCATCCTATTTTCTTCATATTGATCTAATTCCATTATATCATTATTTTCACAGTTCAACCAGTATCTTTATGCAGCAGTTTAAACAATAGAAGAAATGATTTCTTTTGCATCGTCCTTTCCTACTATAGATACTCCCTACTAACGTCAAGGGTGTGGGTGGTAGTGTACCTAATTTGTCAAATTTATTGACATCATGGGCAATAACAATGACTATCAATTTACTTTTGCAGTGGAGCTCTGCAGGTAAGGTTTGGAAAATTTAAGTATAGTTCCTTTGAATGCTTTCCTAAGCCATGGGCATTAGAGCTTTCTGTCTAGGCTTCACCTGATTAAAATGGCCCTTAGGTCCTTCACATGATGAGAGTAGACCCTGGAAGTCAGTATACAACTATCATTGACTAGTCTTGAACGATTAGGCTAGTCGTAAGGCAAACTTTTTTGTCTTTGGATTACAGCTTATGTTTTTCCTTATTTACTTGCCTACTTGGTTATTGAGCTAGTCTTTTTTTTTTCGGGAACATTCATGATTTATGCTATTGTATCTGCTTCCATCCTCGTCTTTGTGGCAATGTGTGTACCTGAAACAAAGGGACGGACTCTCGAAGAGATCTAGTCGTCCTTCAGATGAATTTAGTGCCTTGGAAGTCAATTACAAGGCAAGAAATGAAATGGTTTATATATTCAGCCCCATTTCATCCTTCCAACGCTTACGAGTGTAAATTACATGTTAATAAATTGTGAATGTAAAAACATGATTATTTTTAGGCATATTGTCAGTAGCAATTTATTGTGAAGCATTCCAAGAGAGTTTTTTTTAACTGGAATTTTTATGATTGCATTGTTCCCTTTCCTGTGAAGCTCATATTTGCAGTAGAGATTCACTTAAGGGCAGAATTTGAAGGTGGTCAGTAAATTCCATCTGGTTCTTGTCCAACAAACTGATTGCATGGGAAAGCTAGTATTTCTAACCCTGCAAATAGTTTCCCAGACTCCTTAAGTTCTCAGAAAAGTTTTGGGAGTTGTAAATCAAATAAAGTTCTGAAAACTGGTTGAATGAAAATTGTAGGGATTTGTTGAACCACCCAATAGAATATTGACTCTCAAGTCTTAATAAGATATCATTTACGTTCTCAATATGTTTTCAATATAAAAAAACATGCAACTTCTTATACAGGCTTAGTGTAAGAGCAGAGTGATTTGGTGAAATTAACTTTCGATGAAGTAAATCTGGCCTAATGTACCCCAATAAAGCTCATATAGTAACAAAATGGAAACAAAAAATTATTGACAATTGGTCTACAAATTTTTTTTTACCTGTGTGATTGTTTCCGTCGGTATTGCAACGTTCCCCTATCATCAGTATTCTGATGTAAATCTTTCACCGGTATTTTGCATTTGTTTCCGTCAGTACTGCAACGTTTAACTACCATCATTCTTGCGACAAAGATATGCCGGTGTCAGACTAGCAACGTTCAATTAGTATTTCAATGTAAATCCTCCAACAGTATTTTGTGTTTGTTTCAGTCGGTACTGCGACATTTAACTACCATCAATCTTGCGATGATATTTAGTCATGTCGGCCTTGTGACGAAGATATGGCGGCGTCGGACTTGCGACGTTCAAAGGTGTCGGACTAGCGACGTTTGGAGGCAAGGACCAACAACATTTGAGGGTGTCAGAATAGCGACACTTAACCCGTCAAAACTGTGATGCTTCAATAAACGTTGGAAGTGTGACACCAATTTAAAGCGTTGGAGCCAGCATCGCTATACCAACATTTAAATAAAGTGTCGGAAGTCTAACGTGAGGAGAAACCACATTTTTCCCCGCCTCAAAACGTTGCTCTTGGGACACCTATGTGTCACAAGAGCGACATTTAGGCTGTCGAAAATTGAGCCAAATGTGCTAGTGCTAAATATGAAAAAAACATTGAGATTACCTTTCTGGACTTGTTAAACTTAATCAGTTTGGGGAAAATGGGATAGAACAGTGGCTCGCTATCTATATTTTGAAGGATATTTTGGCAGCAGTATTCCTGTCACTCCCTTGAACATGGCACCCCCTTAGAAAATTCCTCTTTCTTCAGCTTCTCGTTGAACCTTACCATCCTATTATTTTAGCCTTGATACTCTGATGTTCCTGCATCCATGTACCCTAACACTCTTTCATGTTCTTGAGTCTAAGATGCATGGTCGCTTTGATGTGATGCCTTCTATTGTTCAAGGTATTTTCCTACTCTTTTCTTCCTATAACAACCATACAATTATACGCCTATATTTGCCTCATTATTTTTTCCCCATTACTCTAATCAATCTCCAAAATAATCATTCTTGTCTTGTTTCATGTCAATTGATGTAGAACACCTCATTTCCTACCTTTCACATATCTCTTACTTATTGGGTATGTGTTATATTATTTCCATGATTAGTCGCATGATAAATATCAGCCCCCCCTGTACGTTGTGTCGGGCACAGTAGGGGGGTCACAGGTGGGTTGGCACCCCCCCTGTTTGGGGGTTTGCAGGGGGCGAGTAGCCCCCTATGTGGGTCTGGTGCAGCACCCCAGGGAAAAAAAATTGGGCCCTATTTTTTGGTGGGTGGACTCGCCCATGTTTTTTTGCATGGGTTTGCACATGGTTTTGGGGCATGATGGTTTTTAGCCCCTGGTATTTTGTAGATTCGGTCAAGGGAACTATGGTTATGTTCTAATCCAGGGTTAATGTATTAGGGTTTATGAATGATTCGGCATGTAAATATATGTGTTGTAACACTAAAAGGAATATAATGAAAAATCAAGCTGGTAGTCTCGAATTGGGATTCAAGGGAAAATATTTGTGTATATACATTTTATGTTTTATGCTCTCGCTATTATTTATTTTATGTTTTTAAGATTCGTTTGTAGATAATTTTTGTACAAGGTTAAAACCTAAATTTCGTATCAGATTTGTTTCAGCTTCAAGGGGACGCCTTTTCTTCTGAGGGTTTTTTTGCTTGGGCCAGTGGTAGACCCTGTTCAGTGGGAGATCTATAGGACCAATTCTTGTGGTGAAAGAAGATGGAAAGAAGTGGAAAGATAGAGATCGAGAAATTTAATGGTAAGAGTTTTGAGTTGTGGAAGCTTAAGATGGAGGATCTGCTGGTGGATGAATATGAGTGGGTCATGGTAGATTCAGGTACTAAACCAATGGAAATGTCAGAGGAAGACTGGAAGAAGTTGGATCATAAGGAAAAGAGCACAATACAGTTGTGTGTCTCAGATTTTTTATTGTTGAATGTATCTGGGGAAGCTACGACGAAGACTTTATGGGATAAGCTAGGGACTTTGTACCAATATAAGTCTTTGGTGAATAAATTTTTCACGCGGAAAAATTTTTATAACCCAAGGATGAAGGATGGAGACTCAGTGACAGAGAATCTAAACTCATTCAATACTGTGGTGAGTCAGCTGTCATCTGTTGATATTGAAATCTCAGATGAAGATAAGTGCATCAGTTTGTTGTGTTCACTACCAGATTCATGGGACAGTCTGGTTATTGCAATAGGTAGCAATACATCTACCTTGAATTTTAATGAAATCGTCTCAGCCTTGCTTTCAGATGAAATGAGATGGAGAAATATGGAGGTCCATAATGGAGATGCCTTATCTATACGAGGAAGGTCCTAGAACAGAAACAAAAATATGTTTTTGAGTGAGAGATCTAAATCTAGAGGGAGTTCTAAATCTCTAGGAAAGCATGTAAATGTATGTTGGAAATGCGGAAAGGAAGGGCACTACAAAAAGGACTGTAGATATAAAGCTCCTGAGAAAGGAAAGGGATTTGATGATGCTGCTTCTGCAGAGGCAAAAACTACCTCGGATGAAGGTGGGAATGTGTCTTTGGCTTCTTCTTCAAATACGCATGTAGATCATGAGGCATGGCTGATTGACTCAGGTTCATCCTTTCACTTCATTCCCCATAGGGAGTTGTTCTGCGAGTATGATAAGTATGATGGTGGTGATGTCTTCTTTGGGGATGATAGGAAGGCCAAAATCATCAGACATAGAAAATTCAATCTGAAGCTACAAGGTGGAAGGATAATAACACTTCCTGGTGCTCTACATATTCCTGCATTGGCCAGAAATATTATTTCTATAAGCAAGATGGATGATGCAGGTGTAAAAAAATTGTTCAAGAAATATACCTGCAAGATGGTTTGGGGAGCACTGGTATTAATGCGGGGATTTCTGATTGGAACTCTGTATAAGATTCGGGGTAGCACTTTTATTGATGGGTGCAAAATTTTTGTGGTTCCTGAAATTGGAGCAAAAAGCCTAGCGGTCTCTAGAAAAAATACCATGCTATGGCATCAAAGGCTTGGACATATTGGAGAGAAGGGCCTTCAGATATTGCATGGAAATGGTATGGTAGAAGGTATTTCTAATTTATCTCTGGATTTCGATTTCTGTAAACATTGTGTATATGGGAAGCAGAATTGGGTGAGTTTTCCTTCTGGTGCTAAGAGGGTGAACAAGATATTAGAGCTTGTGCATGATGATGTGTTTGGACCTGTGTCGGTTCCATCACTGGGTAATTCTATGCACTATGTTTAATTCATAGATGACTTATCAAGGAATACATGGATATATTTCTTGAGGAAGAAATCTGAAGTCTTTGACATATTTAAAGAATTTAAGGCTCTGGTGGAAAACCAGACAGAGAAGAAGATAAAGGTGCTGAGGACAAATAAAGTGGAGAGTTCTTCAAGAAGGAGTTTAAAGAATTCTGTAAGAAGTGTGGTATAGCATGGTAGAAGACTAATCCATACATCTCTCAGCAAAAAGGAGTTGCAGAAAGAATGAACAGAACATTGATGGAAAAGGCAAGAAGCATGCTCAGTGGTATCGGGTTAGGATAGGAATTCTGCGCAGAGGCAGTGGAGACTACATGTTACCTGGTTAACATATCACCTTCATTAGTGTTGGAGGATAAGACTCCACATGAGATATGGAATAGTAAGAAACCATCTCTTTCACATCTAAGGGTATTAGGATGTGATGCATATTTACATGTTCCAAAGGAGAAAAGGACCAAGCTGGATAATAATTCTTAAAGGTGCATCTTTATTTGGTATAAGGATGGTTTAAAATATTACAAGCTTTGGAACCCAGAAACAAGGAAGGTTGTAAACAGCCGATATGTGGTGTTTAGAGAGGTGAAATATGTTGTTAAATATGGAGTCCTACCAAAGGAACCTGAGAATATAGAGTTTGAGTTAAAGGAGGATGAATCAGAGTCTAAAACAGAACAAGATTAAGAAGAGGAAGAGCCACAAACTCCAACTGTGAGAGAAGATTAGTTCGGGAAACAAGGCAGCCAGAAAGGTATAGTCCATCTACTTTCTATTCAAACTTTGATTTACTATCACTAATGATGATCCCAGAATTGTTAGGGAGGCAGTGGATTGAGAGGATGGAAAACTCTGGAAGGAGGCCATGGTTGATGAAATGGCATCCTTGCATAAAAATGAGGCATGGGATATGGTGGATTTTTCGTCTGGAAGGAAGCCCATTGGGAGAAAATGGGTGTTTAAGAAGAAGATGAATGTAGAAGGCAAGGTGGAGACATAAAAAGCTCGATTGGTAGAAAAAGGTTATTCCCAGGTGCCGGGAATTGATTTTGGTGATATTTTTTCTCTTGTTGCCAATGTTACTTCTAGTAGATTACTTTTATCTGTTGCTACTGCATTTGATTTTGAGGTAGAACAGATGAATGTGAAGACATCATTTCTTCATGAGGATCTAGAAGAGTAGATCTACATGAAGCAACATTAAGGCTTTGCGATGAAGGGTAAGAAAGAACTAGTATGCAGGTTAAAAAAGTATCTATATGGGTTAGAACAATCACCAAGGATATGGTATCAGAAATTTGGTACCTATATATGGGGACTTGGCTTCACCATAAGCAAAGAGGATTACTGTGTGTATTTTAAATTAATCGGTGACGATGTTATTTTTTTGGTCTTGTATGTGGATGATATGTTGCTGATTGGAAATGACAAAGAAATTATCCAGGATTTGAAGACCCAATTTTTCTCCAAATTAAACATGAAGGACTTTGGTGCTGCAAACTATATTTTGGGCATGGAAATTAAGAGAGATCGGGCAAAGAGGAAGCTTTGGTTAAACCAGAGGAAGTATTCTGAGAAAATATTGCAGAGGTTCAATATGCAAGATAGTAAATCGGTGAAGGTTCCTATTCCTGTAGGTGTAAAGCTATCTGCTAAACAGTGTCCCAAGACACAAGAAGATGAGGAGGATATGTACCGTGTTCTATATGCAAGTGCAGTGGGTAGCCTGATATATGCAATGGTCTGTACTAGACCAGACATTGCACATGCAGTGGGATTATTGAGTAGGTTTATGTCAAAACTAGGGAAGGATCATTGGACAGTAGTGAAGCTGTTTTTTAGATATTTTCGTGGCACTAGTGATTATGGTTTGTGCTACAAGGGAGGACCAGGATTGGATAGAGCTTTGGACATCTGTGGTTTTGTTGATGCATACTGGGCTGGAGATCTGGAAAAAATAAGATCTACAAGTGGGTATGTGTTTAACCTATTTGGAGGTGCAATCAGTTGGATGAGTAAAAGACAGTCTATAGTGGCTCTTTCAACTATAGAGGAAAAATACATGGCAGCCATTCATGCAAGCAAGGAAGAATTTTGGTTGCAGATATTGTGTTCAAGTATGGGGTTGGTGCAGTGAGTTATAAGGATAGACTGTGATAGCCAAAGTGAAATTTTCTTGGCTAAGAACCTTGCTTATCATTCAAAGATATAGCACATTAACGTTCAATATCACTTTGTGAGAGGTATGGTTAAGGAGAAAAGGGTGTTGTTGGTAAAGGTGGACACTTTGAATAATGTTGCAGATGCATTGACAAAGTGTGTGAGCACAAAGAAGTTCTCTTGGTGTAGAGAAACAATGGGTGTTGCAGAGCTGGACTAATGACTAAGCTCTCATGTGGCCCCATGCGGAAAGAAAACAACAAGTGGGAGAATTTTGGGTATTTTTTATATTATTTCCATGATTAGTCGCACACACGGGGGGGTGGGTCCCAAGGGCAGTGGCCCCCCATGCGCAGGGTTCAGGGCAGCACCCCTGGAAAAAAAAATGGACCCTATTTTTGGTTGGTGGACTCACCCATGGTTTTGTGCATGGGTTTGCACATGGTTTTGGGGCATGATGGTTTTCGGCCCCTAGTATTTTGTAGATCCGGTCAAGTGAAGTACAGTTATGTTCTAATCCAGGGTTAATGAATTGGGGTTTATGAATGCTTAGACATGTATATATATGTGTTGTAACACTAAAAGGAATATAATGAAAAATCAAGTTGGTAGTCCTGATTTGGGATCCAGGGGAAAATATTTGTGTATATCTGTTTTATGTTTTATGCTCTTGATATTGTTTATTTTTTGTTTTTAAGATTCCTTTGCAAATAATTTCTGTATAGGGTTAAAACTTACATTCCTATGAACTTCACCATATTATCTAGGAAGTAGATTCATAAACATATCATTACCCTGGAACTTTCAGTCCTTAGTAGCAGGTTACCCTGCGTTTGATTGGGGGTTTCATTGATGGCTCCCTGTTAAACGATTCTACGAGTGTTCAATGCCTAAAAATTTTATTCACACTCGCTACATTGTATCATGCATATTGAAGATCATCATCCTTATTTGTGGCCATCCTCGCATCTATTAAAATTTATCATCATTGACTGGTAATCAGGTGATTTATCACATGTTTGACTTCAACTCCCTTATTCACATATATTTTTGTTTTTAGGTCTCCTGCTAATCTAGGTGGATATTGATGGCCACCTACCTATTCTACTTGGAAACCCTCTATTTTTTCTTTAAGTTTTTTATTTTCCTTAATTGTAGGACAATTCACTATTTATGGCATTTTTTGGGTCCTGAACTTTCGGAGCTGTTTTGAGGCCCTAAACGATTTTTTTTTTGAAAATAGACAAACTTGTGTTTTTAATTCACATTTTTAGTTGAAATTTTTAGTCCTCAGATAGATATTTCTAATGAGGTATCATGCGCGTGAAAGAGAGATCGTATGCCAAAGTTACAACCCCGAGAAGTTGATGTACCAATTTACCCCAACGGGGCCCACAGTTTTGGCGATGCATCTCCTAGTGTTAGGTTTGTGGATGTTTAGGGTGTTCCATTGTATCTAAATAATAAATAGGCCTTTCATCCTCATTGTAACACAGTTCATAGGTATGTCTCTACCACATCTCTTATCATAGATAAGCTACCATTTCACGAGCTAGTTTATTTCCATTCTGTATGTAAGCATATTTCAGTTCTTTGATATTAATGAAATGAAGTTTTATTTCTGCTATGTCTCTATGTTTATTTTTATATTTGCATTCTATTTCACTCGTCTATAATTTTGGATCATCTGCATTTTCGAAGCTCCAATCCTCTCTCTTTTCAACTACAGTTTATAAATTATTTCAACCATCGTCTTCTTCTCTAACCTCACACTTTAAGGGCATCTGTTATATACAAAAATTACCTCCTCATCATCTCATAGGTGAAGGAAACTTTGAATGGAAGAAAACCCTAAGTTACAGGCCCATTTTCCAGGTTAACACACCCCAGAAACATACAAAGGGCGTTATAATGTTGTCTACCACTCATAAAGGAGTGTTAGTTCCTAGGTTGATGCTCGGTTTTTCCTAAAGGGAAGCGCTACTGGATTTTTATGGGATTTTAGAGGTAAAATCATGAGTTGATTTACTAAAACTCCATTTTTGACTCAAATGTTAGCTCAAAAAGTCAGAAACATTTTCCTCAGTCATGTCTAAGGAAATTTCTAATCCTAACAAGAACACAAAAAGCAAGAAAGAGAAATAAATAGAGGAAACATCTACCTTTTTCATCAATGGAACTTACGAAGAATTTTTTATGGATTGAGCCTATCCTCATCTATAAATTAGAGGCTAGGCCATTGTAACAAGGATCATAATTTATGCAATTGTTATGCTCTCAAGAAATTGATTGAGGGAGAGAGAGAGAGAGGAGCTAAGGAGATAAAGGAAGACCCGATTCAACAACCATGGTTGTATTACTTCTTCTATCATATGATAATATATCTTTTCTCCTATTTTGTCTACTTGATGATGTTGACACCTTATTTTTTTATATGTTGGTTCAATTGAAAGAGTGATAATTATATTAGATGCATGCTAGCTTTATATATTGTTACATGTTGATGTTTTTGAATCGTTAAGGTTTCATATGTTGTGAAGGTTACTTCATGTCTTTTCTATGTGCAGGTCTCAATCTGAGAGCTGGTTGAGGATATTTCCCTTGTCACATTGAGAACTCCAGCGAATCTACAACAAGGACTAGAAGGTAATCCTTCTCTTTTACTTTATTGATTCCTAGATTAACATGAATATTTGCATGCATCTCTGAACATTTGCAAGTGACCTCATTATGTTTCCCTTAGGTCCCGAGGTACCTGAGAGGTTTTTATGTCCACAACAACCTGTGCATTAATCCCTACAAAAATATCTACAATATTCCATAATTTCCTTAGGGTTTTTATCGCCCCCCTCTACACCAAGATCCTTAGAAGAAGCACCCATGCCTCCCATTCCATCACATTGATGGTGAAGGTACTCAGATGAAATCTTCTAACATTGCTGTGGATTGGGAGAACTCCACTCCTCTTTTCCAACCTCCATTTTGTCTTATACTATTGCATGAAACTTATGTAATCAACTCCACAAGTTTCCTTTCTTTCCATCATTCAAATAGTTTATTTCCCACCTCAGTCTATTTCATATGAGGGTCTCTCTCACATAATACTATTGGTGAGATCCTTGGGTGGTACCCCAAGAAACTCTTCATCCTTAATGGTAGTATCTATGTTTTCTGATTTGCTAAAATCAAGAGTTGATCTCGGTCCATCTTAAATATGCCTTGTGATTCCTTCATCAAATCTAGTCCCAATATCATCACATGATCATCCAATGGGACAAACCTCAAATATAACCTTTCAAACCATGGACCCATCCTCATTGTTGTGTCTATAAGAATCCTAGACACTAATTTCATATTAGATTTGATTGCTTTGAAGTTGATCAACTCTTCTTCCACCTTACTCTTCCTTTGTAAAGACTTGGAAGTATTCTCACTAATGAAGCTACTCATAGCCACTAAATCTAACAAAGATGGCAACTTATTCCCTAGTATATTCACATGTATAAAATTCAACTTCCTCTCTCAATCAGAGAGGACTCCCTCCTCTCATGTTGTGTCATGACTCCAATCCTCCCGAGTAAATACATTTCCTCATTTTTCAATATTCTGTTTGTATTGGTTACAACACACTCACGTCCTGCAAAAATCAGCCTCTTAAGTTGCCCCATCTCTTCACTTAGTCCTTCCATAGAAGAAACCACTTTTTCAATTGGCACTTTCGAAGAAATTGAACCTAAATCTATCTTAGAAAACTTCTTCTTCGACTATCTCTTCATAGAATTAATCCAAAACTCAAGCTCACGATGATCCCACTCATCATGTATAAGAGAAACCATCACACATCTATCTTTATTTGAAGTCCTTGAGAAAAATCCATCTCACTCTTCCACATGTCTCAGGTCAGTCTTCTCTCTTGGCTTATATTCATTATCTTCTCAGTCAAGAAATTTCTCCTTAACCCTCTCTCAGAAACCTTCCATAGCTTACCCATTTTCCGCTCCATACAATTCCACCTTTATGTGAGCATCAAGATTTTGTCTCGTATTTTCCACAATGTTTCCCTCATATTACTAACATTAACCATATTCCTCCAAGGTAAGCCCCATTGGGAAAAAAACTCAAGGAGAAGTGAGTGAATCGATGTTAAGTGGTGGAAAACATTTTACTTTTTATGCATTTAATTCTTTACTTAGATTATTGCATCGTTAATTCATCAGATGTTTAGTAAGTAGTAAGCATGAGCTATAATAACAGAATCAACCATCACACACAAGCGATACACATGAACACCAGTATTTAAGGTGGAAACCCAATTTAGGAGAAAACCACCGTTGTTGTCGTCTCTGTCTTAAATATTTATTATAAAGAAAACATCTTACAATTTTATGCGCGCAGACTCATGCTACTTGGCCACCTACGGAAGGCTACAACTGTATAGATTTCTCCATTCCTCAGGATGACTCCAACCCCCTGATTTTAACACCAGCTTCTACTGGCAGGATACTTCCACTTTCATACAGAAGGCTTCAACCCTCAGATCCACCAGATTTCTTCAATTTCTTCATCAAGATTTCCATTAGGTCTTCATCATTTCTTTTTGCCGATCATCATAGAGATTCATCATTTCTAGATCATATCCATAGGTGCATCATATATCCAGATATCTCTTAAAGAGATTTATTTATTAACAACCCTTCCACATGCACACCTTGTACTATAATCCTCCTCTCCTTGTATAGTTTTTGCCTTTATTAAAACCATGAGTCAAAACCACCAAACCGCTGATGGTATTCCTGGACGGGATCAATTAGATAATCCAGCGGGGTCTACCCAAACCCCAAAAAACTTCTCATAAACAACTTCCTTTAGTAATGACCTTCATATGTCGACCCCTAGGTTTATTCGTTCCACCAAATTTGGAATAACATACAAAATGATGGCCCAATCGCTTTTCATCATAATTTATATTTAATTTAAACAACCTTGGTTAAACCCGCAAACCTCAATACATGCGTATGGGCCCCAATCAGTCGTCTCCATTCGACGTGGACAACAGCTGTGACCAACTCAGCGTCTTGCGTCACTGCGGGGGCTCTCAAGGTACGGATGAAAAATTTTGGCTGGTGCCCCCGCACTTTTTGTCCCCGCAGTCAACTCGGTCAACTGCGGAGGCACTTGTCTCGATATCTGGTACGCTAGTTTTTCCCCCGCACTCAATCTCTGCCATTCATCTCGATATCCGGTGTGCTAGATGTGTCCGTAGGTATGGGCTCCAATGTTAACAGTCATCTCCAATCGACGATTGTTATCGCGTCGCACCGCCTCATTTGATCGGACGGATATCACTTGGCGAAGACGCGCGAACAATAACGCGCGATGGCCACCGTAATTTGGTTAACCTTCGCGCATCTTCCTCATACGACCACTGTCTGATGGCTTCCCTCCAGATTGACGGTGCTCAACAATATCGCTAGCCATCCTGGGTCGAACAATAACGTGCGATGGCCGCCGTACTTTGGTTAACCTTCGTGCATCTTCCTCATATGACCATCGTCCAATGGCTGTTGGAAATATGATGCAGAGTGTTGTCCTTGATGGCAACCCACTAAATGAAGATGAAGACATGCGACTGTTGAGATATGTTGTCCTTGATGGCAATCCACCTGATGAAGTTATGCTTGACTTGATGGACTTAGTAAATGATGTAAATCTGATGTGATATAATGTTTGATGCCGAGTGTTGTCCTCGAAAGGCAAACCCCTCGATGAAGATGATGACAACTTACTTCGATGAAGAAGCTGATAGAATATGTTCTTGATGAAGGAAATCCGATGTATCTACAAGGAGTACGTCAATCTATCATTGAAAGGATTTCAGCATGTGCTAGATTCTATGATGAAAAAGAGTATGTCTCTTGGTATACGCGGATTGGCCTAGGGGAAGTCGCGTATGCACGCGGAAAATAACGTGCCAAGTCGCGTATAAAGCGCTCAAAAAGTGCAAAACCAAGGGTAACCACCATGGTACTGACCCATTGTATTGGGTAATGATCCGCCTAATTGACCCCGTCCAGGTTGTTTTGGGCTCATGTTATTGTTTTGGCCCATGGTATTGAAAAAAAGGGGCTCATGGTATTGAAAAGGATAAACCTATATAAGGAGAAGAAATTCATTGTGCAAATCATGAGTGTGGGTGCAAGATGTCTGAGCTTGAATGAATACTTCTCTCTAAAGTATATCTGAATGGAAAGGGTTACACTTGAATGATAAATCTGAATGTATGATGCACCAATGATGAAGAAGGGGATCTAGATCTGAATTGCTCTTGTATTTGCTAGATCCGATTATGGAAGGCTTAGATCTGTGATGAGGCGAGCATCTAGGCGAACATCTGTCTGAAGCAAAAGGGTAGATCTGAACTGAATATCTGATCTGATGAAGTATGCTGCTCTGTAATGATTGAAGATCTATAGGCTACTTCGCCGTGGAGGAAGCGCGTATATACGCAGCTTCAGCGAAGAGAAAGCGCGTATGCGCAATAAAAATATACACTGAGGTATACGCTGGTTTGTGTGGACGGGAGCGCGTATATACGCAACATCAGTGAAGGGAAAGAGCGTATGCAAACTAGGGTTTGCTGAAGCAAGGGGTATGAAATATCTGATCTGTTCTGCTGTTTTTCTGATATCTGATCCGTGTTGATATGTATCTGCTGATGATGTATGGTTGAGCTTAAAAGTATGGAAAGGGTTCGGTATGGAAATATGATGAAACGTGGCCTCGCAAGTGTTTCTCTATTGGAAGTTGTTGGATCCAGTGTGAAAATTGATGAAACGTGTCCATAGAGGTGCTGAGGGTTGTAGCCTTCAGTCAGGGGGTTGGAGCTCCCTTCCAGGTGAGGCTGGTAAACGAGATCAGGGGGTCGTAGCTCCCTTCCAGGAGAGGCTGGTAAACGAGTCAGGGGGTTGGAGCTCCCTTCCAGGAGAGGCTGGTAAACGAGCGCAGGTGGGTGCCTGCGTGCTCATCAAGTATGCGCCCGCACATATGTTGTAAGATGTTTTCTCTATAATAAAATATTGAAGGCTGAGCAACTGCAGCGGTGGTTTTCTCCCGATTTGGGTTTCCACCTAAAAATTCCTGGTGTTCATGTGTGATCCTTTGTGTGATGGTTTATTCTGTTCTTACTGCACATGTTTACTGTTTATTGAACAACTGATGAATGAATGATGGAATAATATAAGTGAAGATTTAATGACAGATCTAGATCTCTGTGTATACGCTAGTTTCATAAAGGGGATCCGCGTATATACGCTAGTTTACTGAAGGAAAGTAGCGTATGGGTTTTAAGGAATGAAAAAGTAAAAAGATTTTGATTATGCAGTAAATACTGATTCACCCCCCCCTCTCAGTATTTTTCCCAACAATTGGTATCAGAGCAGGTCCTTGTGCAGAAGCTTGATCGCTTAAAGGAGATCCGTCGCAATGGGAAGTCAAGAAGGAGTAATGTCTATAAAGCCACCTCTATTCAATGGAAGTAATCTGATATTCTGGAAGGTACGTACAAAAGCATATCTGCAAAGTCTTGGTGCAGATGTATGGGCAATCGTGGAAGAAGGTTATCAATACCCGACAAGTATTCCTACCGATGCAGCAGAAAGGAAGAAGTATGAAACCAATGCCAAAGCAGTGAATGTCTTATTGGGAAGCATGTCTGAATCAGAATTTGCTAAAGTGATGCAGCTACATTCAGCAAAAGACATATGGGACAAAATCATTCTAAGCTATGAAGGAGACACAAAGGTAAAAAGTGCAAAACTCCAAACTCTTAGAATTGAATATGAAAATTTGAAGATGCATAATGATGAAAGTGTTGCCAGTTTCTTTCTTCGTCTAGATGATATTGTAAATCGGATGAGAAATTTGGGTGAAACCATGGCTGATACTACTCTGGTGGAAAAGGTCTTAAGATCATTGACTTCAAAATTTGACTCTAAAGTTTCAGCTATTGAAGAAAGGCAAGATTTGCAAACTCTTACTATTGTTCAATTACATGGTACTCTGACTGCTTTTGAAATGAGACAAGGAGGCCCTTCTCAAGTAAGAGAAGTTGTTTTTAAGGCATCTACAAAAGGAAAGGAAAAGGAAGTTGTCAAAGAATCCAGCTATATATCCGATGAAGAAGAAGCGAATTTCGTGAGAAAGCTCCAACTAGGTACTGGAAGATTCAAAGGTATGCTTCCCTTCAAATGTTTTGAGTGTGGAAAAGTTGGTCATTATGCTGCTAAATGTCCTTATAGAGAAAAGCATGGTAAAGGGAAACAATTTGAGAAGAGAAAGAGTTATTATGAAAAAGAAGATGATGATGAAGTGTCCAGTGAAGATGAAGAAGATTCTGACCAAGATCTGAAAGTGCTCATGGCTAAGAAGCAAAAGAAGAAGGCTACTGAAAAAGAGATATCTCAGAAAACATGTGCAGCAGAAAATGAAGAAGATGAAACAAGTATTGATTGTTGTTCTTGTGATGGTGAAGATAGTAAAAGTAAAATTTTGGATCTAAAGGAAGCTATCAAGAAAATTGAAGATCAACAAAGATCATTTAACAAAAGCGAAGCTATCTACAATGAGATGATCTCTCAAATGAAAGATCAAATAGAAATGCTAAATGGACAGGTGGAAAAGTATCAAAGGTTTCATACTTATGCATCCAATCGAATTAAAGAACTAGAAGCAGAAATCAACAATCTAAATGCAGATCTCGAAAAATCAAACAAGAAGAATGAAGGACTTGAAGCTGCAATCATCTCTCTACAAACAGATCTTGAAGCATCAAGTAAGAAGATTGAGGAACCTCTACAAACATTTGAAAAGGAAGGCCTTGAAGCAGAAATCATCTCTCTCAAAGAAGATCTGAAAAAATCAAATAAGAAGAATGAAGAGCTGGAACAAACATGTGAAGAAAACGAAAATTGGCTGAAAGAAGAGATTCTAAATCTGAAGGATCAAGTAGAAGATGGAAGAAGGAAAGAAGAAAGCATGACAAAGCAATGTCAAGCTTTGGAGGTTGAGGTAAACATTCTCAAAGGCAAATTAGAAGAAAAGGTAAAACTGTTGAGGTTTCATGATAGTACTAATATTTTGGACAATATTCTGAGTAATCAAAGGTCTCCTGCTATCAAACTTGGTCTTGGTTTCCATGAAACTGTTAAAGGAGAATCTAGCTCACAAGGAAGTGCCAAAAATTCAGAGAATGTCAATACAAAACCTGAAGTGTTGAAAGAAACAAAAGATCAGCTAACAATCATGAATTCTCAAAGGAATTCATTCAAGAACATTGAATGTTTTAAATGTCATAATTATGGGCATGTTGCAGCAAATTGCAGGAGCAGATCATTTCAGCCTCAAACAAAGAGTTCCTACATAGAAAGGTACTCTGGTTTCTTCAAAGGATATTGTTTTTCATGTAACAAGTATGGACATAAAGCAGCGGGGTGTAAAAGGAGGAAGATTAGAAATACTCATTATGATTCTTATGTTTATTTCTCTGGCCACATGAGATGTTATGCTTGTAACAAGTATGGACATGTAGAAAAAGAATGCAGGATGAACAGATCTGGGAAAGCGGACAATTGTCAGCACACAGTTGGAAAGCTCAAACAAATTTGGAAAAGGAAGGAGGACCAATCAGAAACGTAGGGAATTCTGACCCTACTGCAGTCATCTGCTTCTGAAGCCTACTTCTCTGATTGACTGCAAGAATGATGTGGGATACATTAGGAGATTTAGTAATGTATCGTCACAAGGGAGCAATGCATGATGTCTCTCATGGTTGATTTGATTATTCTGGTTATGTTTACTTCTGACAGCACATCTAATGTGGAAAGGACAGGTACAGGAGGTACAAGCTCGGGAGGAAATGAAGGAAGATGAAAATTTTCTTTGCTTCACTTTCCATACGCGGGTTATATTCACAAAAGTCGCGTATACACGCGAGTTCCAGCAGACACAGTCGCGTATGCATTGATGATAAGAAAATTTATATGATAGCTGAAGATCTGGAGCAGAGGTCCAGGGGGAGCATCAGTCTGACTGCTAATGATTGCACTGTTAACATCACTCTGGTTATACTCATGATAATGAAATGATACATGGGTTCTTGTGTTGAAGATTATGGATGAAGCCTATTTGCTTGTTGATGAAGAGGATTCATTGTTGAGATGAAAGTTCTATAATTCGGAGATAAGGGCAGTCCATGCAGAAATTGTTGCTAATGACTTGCTGATGAACGTTTTCAGGTTGCACAAATTAAGAAGGAGCACTAGTCCAGGGGGAGTAGCAGGTTGAATTCTAATGATTGCATTGTTGGCAATATGATTGCTTATTCTTGGTTATTATGATACTCGTGCTCAAATAATGATGGCTTGGTACATGGTTTATGATGATGAGACGTTGAATGAACTAGGTTTACTGCTTGCTGAAGTTTATCTGTTGGATAAAATTGGAAGTCTTATGATTCAGAGATAAGAATAGTTCATGCATAGTCGTTACTATGGCTGAGATCTATTCCTACATATGTTACTTCATGTTAAATCTTAAAGGTCATGGTGATGTAGGATGGTGGTGGACCACATGAATGATTGCTTGACACTTATGAGAAGTTGTTGTTCTGAGAATCAGATCTAGTTGAAATTTAGAAGATGGCTTGGGATACGCGAGTCTCCTGAAACACAGTCGCGTATATACGCGAGTTCCTGCACACAAAACCGCGTATGTTTGGTTGCTGACAATTTTTGGTTGGTTCAGCTCTCTTCAGCACAGCTGCAGTGCTGTTTGGTATCTCTGATACTGTTTGGTATCTCTGGTGGTGTTCTAGTTCTCATAATTCTGTCTCTAATGCTTTGATGAAGATGCCTTGATGATTTGTTGGTGGAAGTTTTCAGGATGCACAAACTAAGGGGGAGCCTTAGTCATTTGGAAAGATTGCTTGGTTGCACAAATTCAGGGGGAGCATTAGCTTTGCTGAGTATAATGCAGTGTTGGCATTATGGTGGTTCTGATATATGATCTCTCTTGAGGTCTTTTGGTATTGATTATGAAAAGTCATATTTGTATTTTGATAACAAGGTCTTGTTGAGACTCGTGTTGTAAATTTGTAATATTCAGTCATGTAAGGACTTGTCAATTTTGTAAACCCACTTGGTTGGGTAGCTGAGTCAAATTTTGTAAACCCACTTGGTTGGGTAGCTGAATTGAAATGTGTAAACCCACTTGGTTGGGTACTTGAGTCTTATATGTAAATCCACTTGGTTGGATATTTGATGTAAGTATGAGTCTTTGGTGATAGGAAGAGTCATGTACTTTATTGAAAAATATGTTTGAAGATTCAGCATGATCTCAGGGGGAGCTTGGACACTTCAGCACATATCAGATCTGTAGAATGTTTCTTCCACATGAGGAGGAGAGTGTTGGTTTTTGATCCGCCCTTTGCCCTTGATGTCAAAGGGGGAGAGTGACATGGTGTTTGAATGAAGAGAAGATAATGATGACATATTTGGGAGAGTGACATGGTACCTATCTGTTGTGGTAACCAAACACCATCGTGGTTGCCATCAAGTCCAAAGGGGGAGATTGTTGGAAATATGATGCAGAGTGTTGTCCTTGATGGCAACCCACTAAATGAAGATGAAGACATGCGACTGTTGACATATGTTGTCCTTGATGGCAATACACCTGATGAAGTTATGCTTGACTTGATGGACTTAGTAAATGATGTAAATCTGATGTGATATAATGTTTGATGCTGAGTGTTGTCCTTGAAAGGAAACCCACTTGATGAAGATGATGACAACTTACTTGATGAAGTTGTGCTTGATAGAATATGTTCTTGATGAAGGAAATCTGATGTATCTACAGTGAGTACAGAAGGCAATGAAGAAAGGATTTTAGCATGTGCTAGATTCTATGATGAAAAAGAGTATGTCTCTAGGTATACGCGGATTGGCCTAGGGGAAGTCGCGTATGCATGCGGAAAAGAACGTGCCAAGTCGCGTATGGGCTAAAGCGCTCAAAAAGTGAAAAACCAGGGGTAACCACCATGGTATTGACCCATTGTATTGGGTAATGATCCGCCCAATTGACCCCGTCTAATGTAGTTTTGGGCTCATGGTATTGGTTTGGCTCATGGTATTGAAAAAGGGGCTCATGGTATTGAAAAAGGGAAAACCTATATAAGGAGAAGAATTTCATTGTGCAAATAATGAGAGTGGTGCAAGATGTCTGAGCTTGAATGAATACTTCTCTCTGAAGTATATCTGAATGGAAAGGGTTACACTTGAATGATAAATCTGAATGTATGATGCACCAATGATGAAGAAGGAGATCTAGATCTAAATTTCTCTTGTATCTTCTAGATCTAATTATGGAAGGCTTAGATCTGTGATGAGGCGAGCATCTAGGCGAACATTTGTCTGAAGCAAAAGGGTAGATCTGAACTGAATATCTGATCTGATGAAGTATGCTGCTCTATAATGATTGAAGATATATACACTACTTCGCCGCGGAGGAAGCGCGTATATACGCGACATAAGTGAAGTAAAAGCGCGTATGCGCAATAAAATATACACTGAGGTATATGTTGGTTTGTGTGGACGGAAGCGCGTATATACCCGACATCAGTGAAGTAAAAGCGCGTATGCAAACTAGGGTTTGCTGAAGCAAGGGGTATGAAATATCTGATCTGTTCTGCTGTGTTTCTGCTATCTGATCTGTGTTGATATGTATTTGTTGGTGATGTATGTTTGTGCTTAAAAGTATGGAAAGGGTCCAGTATGAAAATATGATGAAATGTGGCCTGCAAGTGGTGTTCTATTGAAGTTGTTGGATCCAGTGTGAAAATTGATGAAACGTGGTCCAAAGAGGTGCTGAGGGTTGTAGCCTTCAGTCAGGGGGTCGTAGCTCCCTTCCAGGTGAGGCTGGTAAACGAGAGCAGGGGGTCGTAGCTCCCTTCCAGGAGAGGCTGGTAAACGAGTCAGGGGGTTGGAGCTCCCTTCCAGAGAGGCTGGTAAACGAGCGCAGGTGGGTGCCTGCGTGCTGGTCAAGTCTGCGCCAGCACATATGTTGTAAGATGTTTTCTCTATAATAAAATATTGAAGGCTGAGCAACTGCAGCGGTGGTTTTCTCCCGATTTTGGTTTCCACCTAAAAATCCTGGTGTTCATGTGTGATCCTTTGTGTGATGGTTTATTCTGTTCTTACTGCACATGTTTACTGTTTATTGAACATATGATGAATGAATGATGGAATAATATAAGTGAAGATTTAATGACAGATCTAGATCTCTGTGTATACGCTAGTTTCATAAAGGGGATCCGCGTATATACGCTAGTTTACTGAAGGGAAGTAGCGTATGGGTTTTAAGGAATGAAAAAGTAAAAAGATTTGATTATGCAGTAAATACTGATTCACCCCCCCCTCTTAGTATTTTTCCCAACAATGGCTTCCCTCCAAATCGACGGTGCTCAATAATATCGCTGGGCATCCTGGGACAAACAATAACGCGCGATGGCATGCAGTGACAAGCGGTTTTTTGGAGTTGTACAGGGAAGCGTGTCACCCGTTCTATGGAATCGCTCCCCCCTCCTCAAATACTGCTCACTGTGCAAAGGTGGTGCGATAAAAACCAGAAACCATGTTTACTGTTCTTCCTTCGTGGTTCTGCCCCTTCGCTCAAGGTTCCGTCAATCCTTTGGTTCGTCAATGTTTCAATACCACTCCTCCGCATACTATAACGCGCTGCTTCATCAGGTTATATATTCCCCATTGTTCACTATATCATGACCTTAGCAATCAAATGTTCGGCAATGCATTACTCGGAGAGAGATACTAGTATCAATGAACAATAATTCGTGTAATCGATAACGATTTGTCCAATCAATACTCCTCAAAATTACCTTATACAGGTTTACGAATCTACTCCTTCCACAGAGCTTATGATGTTTACAGACCATGCTTTCACAATGATTCATAATTTTCCACAGGGACTCAACTATCCCTCCTACTGAATTCTATCAAGAGTATACATATAATTCACAGAGAATTTAGAACCTTATTTACATTGAATTTCCCATTAAATACATAGCTTCGTTCAATTCACATTCAGTCGTATATAGAAATGCTGATGGTTTTCTGAGTTGTTTATACAGTCTGCATCCTTTGTCAGAAATTTTCCATCAAGGACAATCAATTCAATATACTAGGATACCAAAAATGCCAACAATCTCCCCCTTTGGACTTGATGGCAACCATGACCAGAAATACATTCAGCAATATTCTGCCCCTTTGACATCAAGGGCAAAGGATAGATCAGGATCCTTTGTACCAACAATACCATGCTCCCCCGAAGATCATGTTGCATCTTCAAACATAATTAGAATGCCAACAATGCATCCTTTCCACTAGACCAATTCTCCCCCTTAACTTGTGCATCCAAAGATACCCAACAGCACCGCAGCTGTGCTGAAGAATGTTGACCCAAAAAATTTGTCAGCAACTACCCATATGTGGTTTTCTGTCCTTCAGGAAATCTTCGTATCCAATTTAATCTTCTGTATTTTAAGTAGATCTGATCTTCTGCATGGTAGAGACTACTCCCAGCTTCTGTCTGAGATATTCAAACGCTTCCCTGGGTAAAGGTTTGGTAAATATATCAGCAACTTGTTCTTTGGAGGGCACATATTCCAACTTCACCTTTTCTTCAAGCACTTGTTCACATAAGAAGTGATACTTGATGGGAATGTGCTTGGTCTTGGAATGCATAACAGGATTCTTTGAGATACTAATGGCACTTGTGTTATCAGACATAATGGATATAGGAGGTGAACATTTGATTTGAAAGTCTTGTAAGGTTTGCATCATCTAGAGAAGTTGAGTGCAACATGATGTGGTAGCCACATATTCTGCTTCTGTTGTAGATAAGGCAATAGAGCTTTGCTTCTTGCTGAACCAAGATACTAACTGGGACCCCATGTAGAATGCACCACCACAAGTGCTTTTCCGATCATCAACATTTCTAGCCCAGTTTGCATCAGTGTAAGCATGAAGAGTGAGATCAACATTCTTTGGATACCATAGTCCAAAGTCTTGAGTTCCTTGTATATATTTGAATATTCTTTTGACAACCTGAAGGTGAGACTCTTTTGGATTAGCTTGGAATCATCCAACAATTCCAACTGCATGCATAATGTCTGGTCTAGTCCCAGTGAGATAAAGTAGACTTCCTATCATATATTTGTATTCTGGTTGATTCACTGTGGGAGAATCATCATGAGAATTGAGATTACATCCGGTTACTATTGGTGTACTTACAGGTTTGCACTCTTCCATGCCATACTTCTTCATATTTTTCTTAAGATATTTTGTTTGTGATAAGAATATGCCATATGTTGCTTGTTGCACTTGCAAGCCAAGAAAGAATGTTAGTTCCCCAAGTAAAGACATTTCAAATTCTTGCTGCATATCAGAAGCAAATTTCTGACTCATAGACTCTTCATTACTTCCAGAAATGATATCATCAACATATACAACCACAATCAATAGTTTTTCATTTTCAGTTTTTGTGTATAAGTTGCTATCAACAGACCCTTTTGAAAATCCTTGTTGATGAATATATTTGTCAAGACGATAGTACCATGCCCTTGGAGCTTGTTTGAGACCATATAGAGCCTTTTTAAGTCTACAAACAAGTTTTTCATCATTTCCCAAAATGAATCCTTCCGATTGTTCTATATAAACTTCTTCTTCTAGATCACCATTGAGAAAAGCAGATTTAACATCCATTTGATAAACTTTGATTTGTTGGAAGCTTGAAAAAGCAAGAAACATTCTTATGGCTTCAAGTCTAGCAACAGGAGCAAAAGTTTCTTCAAAGTCTATACCTTCTTGTTGAGCATACCCCTTGCAAACAAGTCTAGCTTTATTTCTTATAACATCCCCATTCTCATTTAACTTGTTTTTGCATATCCATTTAGTTCCAATGACATTTTTGTCATGAGGTCTTGGTACTAATTCCCAAGTGTGATTCTTTTCAATTTGATCAAGCTCTTCATTCATGGCTTGAATCCAGCATTCATCTTTGCTAGCTTGATTGACATTGTGTGGTTCAATAGTGGATAGAAGTGCCAGATAGCTAGAAGATCCTACAAGAGTCCTTCTTGTTTGTACACCTGATCCCTTTTCTCCCAAAATTTGAGATTCTGGATGATTCTTTTGAACATATATGGATGGAGCCTTTTCAGATAAATCATCTTCAGGTTCTTCATTGGGTTCACTGTCTACATCATTCCCATTTGATGTAGAAGGATATATGTCATCATCGTTTTCTGTTGTTTTTTTTTCTTCTTTTGGTGCTGCAGGAGACTCATCAATACCAACATCAATACATTCAACAATCTTCCGAAGTCTTTTATTGTAACATTTATATGCTCTACTTCTAGAGGAGTAACCAAGAAGTATTCCTTCATCTACTCTGGGTTCAAACTTGCCAAGTTTTTCATCATTATTTTTTATAAAGCATTTTCTTCCAAAAACTCTGAAATGCTTCACAGTGGGAGGATTACCATACCATAGTTCATATGGAATTTTATCACTATTTACACGAACATGTGCCTTGTTAAGAATATTTACCACTATATGTGTTGCTTCTCCCCAAAATGTGTCAGGTGTTCTGGAATCATCAAGCATAGCTTTAGCCATTTGTTGAACTGTTCTATTCATTCTTTCTGCTACTCCATTTTGTTGTGGAGTACCTACTACCAAAAACTATCTTTTATACCATGTTGTTCACAAAATTCAAGGAATTCATCTGATGTATATTCTCCTCCTCGATCAGATCTAAGACATTTGATTTTTAGATTTAATTCGTTTTCAACTAGTGCTTTGAAGATCTGAAATTTCTCAAATGCTTCATCTTTGTGTTTAAGCAACCCAATCCAACACATTCTAGAGAAATCATCAATAAATAAGATATAGTATTGTTCACCACGTGGTGACTTCTTCTTCACAGGTCCACATATGTCAATATGAATGAGTTTAAGAGGCTTACTTGATGATCCTTCCTTGGTATTAAATTTCACTCTGGTCTTCTTACCAAATTGGCAAGATTTGCATATGATACTTTCAGGTAGAGTAATATTGGGAAGATCACGAACAGCTTTAAGTCTGCTTGATTTGTTGATTTGAGAGAAGCTCAGATGCCCCAACCTTCTATGCCATAGCCAGTTTTCTAAAGATTTACTCAAGTAACATTGTTCTTTGCAGTTCTTCAATACATACAGATTGCTTGGAGTTCTATTTCCTTTTATAATTATTTTACCTGTATCAAGATCACGTACCACACATTCTTTTGAACTAAAGACAACTTCAGTTCCTTGATCACACATTTGACTTACACTTAACAGGTTATGCTTTAATCCATCTACATACATGACATTATTAGCTTTCACCTTTTATTTTAGAAAAACCTACCCTTTTCCCTTAATAACAGCAGGAGTATCATTTCCAAATGTAACATTCTTCTCTTTTTCTAGAGCACTATATGCAAGAAGTTTGTTTTTTTCACCTGTCATGTGTTTAGAGCATCCACTGTCAATGTACCGTTGATTTTCTTCACCTTCTGCAAATAAAGCTATGCCACAATTTTCAACCTGTAATTCCTTCGTTTTCCACACTTTGGAGCTTGAAGGAATTGCTCTTTTGGCTGGATTTTTCTCCTGCATTCAGATTCTTCATGGCCAAAGTTATTGCAATAAGCACATTCAACTTCATTTTGAAGAGGAGAAAAGTTGTTATAGGTATTATTCTTTGTTCCAATATCCCTCCTTTTCTTTCTTGCTTCTCTTGTCATAATGGTTTTGTATGCAACACATTGAACAGATTTATGACCAAAATTGTGACATGAGAAACATTGTCCATTGAAGAAGAATTTTCTGCGATCATGAAATCTTCTACTTGAATTTACCTATTGGTTGGTGTTTCTTTGAAAGGTATTTTTTTTAGTGTTCTTTGAATTGAGCTGGTCATGCTTTACCTGTGAAGATTCCTTATTCCCTTGCTGAGTGATAGAATGTTGTATACTGGCTGTAGCTTCTTTTAGATAGTTTGGTGCTGAAGTCTGAGAAGATTCTCCGATATATCCAAGACCTGTCTTTATAAAAGGAGAACGTTGTACCTTGATAATCTCATCTAAGGTTTCAGATCCTTTAGCAAATCTAAGATTCAAAGTATTCACTTTCTCAATTTCTTTTCTTAGACTTACTATTTCACATTCTAATTTTTCATTGTGTTTCTCCTTTTCTTCAAGCTAATTTTTAGAGTTTCTATGGATATTTTACTTTCTTCTAAGCATCTTTTACTTTCTTTTAAGCATATTTTGAGTTGATTGAAATCATCAAGAAAATAATTTTCCTCTAAAGCATCCATAAAAGTATCTTTTTCTTCTCTAGATTCCTTTTCAAATGCCATGAGAAGTCTAAGATCTTGTTCACATTCTTCCTCACTGTCAGATAACCCATCACTGTCTTCATGAGTATAGTAACTTTTCTAGTGCTAAAGTGGTTCTTATTTCTTCTTGCTACTTCCTTTCCTTTTTCATGTGTTTCTTTGTGAGGACACTTAGTAGCATAATGACCAACTCTTCCACTAGCAAAACATTTGAAAGGAAGCTTACCTTTAAACCGTCCTGTACCAAGTTGGAGTTTCTTTACAAAATTTACCTCATCTTCTTCTGAGAGATACCCTGATCCTTCTGTTTCTTGTACTTCTTTCCCTTTTGTAGAAGCTCTAAAGACGACTTCTTTGACTTCAGATGGTCCTCCTCTTCTCATTTCATATGTAGTTAGTATGCCATGAAGTTTCACCACAGTAAGATTTTGAAGATCCTGTTTTTCTTCAAGAGCAGCAAATTTTGACTCAAATTTTGTTGTTAGTGATCTTAAAACTTTCTCAACCAAAGTAGATTCAGTTATTTTTTCTCCCAGATTTCTCATACGATTTACAATATCATCAAGATGTAAAAATAAATTGGCTATTCTCTCCTCATTATGCATTTTTAGATTCTCATATTGAATTCTAAGAGTTTGGAGTTTAGCACTTTTTACCTTTGCATCACCTTCATAACTTAGAATGATTTTGTCCCATATGGCCTTTGCTGTATTCAGCTGCATGACTTTGAAAAATTCTGATTCAGTTAGACTTCCCAATAGAGCATTGACCGCTTTTTCATTTGTTTCGTAATTCTTTCTTTTCGTTGGATCTGTTGGTACTACGACTGGATATTGATATACTTCTTCAACAATAGCCCATACATCTGCTCCCAAAGACTGAAGATAGGATCTCATCCATGTTTTCTAGAAGATTAAATTGTTTCCGTTGAAGAGCGGAGGCCTGATAGATGCTGTTCCATCTTGATTGCTCATCTTGATTGATCTTCCTTCTAGCGGCTAAGCTTTTTCAGAAGGACCTGTTCCGAATCCAATTGTTGGGAAAAATACTGAGAGGGGGGGGTGAATCAGTATTTAGAGCTGACTGGAAAACATTTTAATTTTTATGCATTTAATTCTTTACTTAGATTATTGCATCATTCATTCATCAGATGTTTGGTAAGCAATAAGCATGAGCAGTAATAACAGAATCAACCATCACACACAAGCAATACACATGAACACCAGTATTTAAGGTGGAAACCCAATTCAAGAGAAAACCACCACTGTTGTCATCTCTGTCTTCAATATTTATTATAAAGAAAATATCTTACAATTTGGTACTGGCGTAGACTCATACCAGCACGCAGGCACCCACCTGCAGAAAGGCTACAACCTTCTCTCATTCTCTAGCAACTACTGGAAGGGAGCTCCAACCCCCTAGTTTTAACACCAGCTTCTACTGGCAAGATACTTCCACTTTCATACAGAAGGCTTCAACCCTCAGATCCACCAGATTTTTTCAATTTCTTCATCAAGATTTCCATCAGGTCTTCATCATTTCTTTTTGCCGATCATCATAGAGATTCATCATTTCTAGATCATATCAATAGGTGCATCATATATCCAGATATCTCTTAAAGAGATTTATTTATTAACAACCCTTCCACATGCACGCCTTGTACTATAATCCTCCTCTCCTTATATAGTTTTTTGCCTTTATTAAAACCATGAGTCAAAACCACCAAACCTCTGATGGTATTCCTGGACGGGATCAATTAGATAATCCAACGGGGTCTACCCAAACCCCAAACAACTTCTCATAATCAACTTCCTTTAGTAATGACCTTCATATGTCGACCCCCAGGTTTATTCGTTCCACCAACTTTGGAATAACATACAAAATGATGGCCCAATCGCTTTTCATCATAATTTATATTTAATTTAAACAACCTTGGTTAAACACGCAAACCTCAATACATGCGTATGGGCCCCAATCGGTCATCTCCATTCGACATGGAAGATAGTTGTGACCAACTCAACATCTTGCATCACTACGGGGGCTCTCAAGGTATGGATGAAATTTTTTGGCTGGTGCCCCCACACTTGTTGTCCCCGCAGTCAACTCGGTCAACTGCAGAGGCACTTGTCTTGATATCTGGTACGCTAGTTGTGCCCCCGCACTCAATCTCTGCCATTCATCTCGATATCCAGTGTGCTAGATGTGTCCGCCGGTATGGGCCCCAACGTTAAAGGTCGTCTCCAATCGACGATTGTTATCGCGTCGCGTCGCCTCATTTGATCGGACGGATATCGCTCGACGAAGACGCGCGAACAATAACGCGCGATGGCCGCCGTACTTTGGTTAACCTTCGCGCATCTTCCTCATATGACCACTATCCGATGGCTTCCCTCTAAATTGACGGTGCTTAAAAATATCGCTGGGCATCCTGGGTCGAAAAATAACATGCGATGGCTGCCGTAATTTGGTTAACCTTCACGCATCTTCCTCATACGACCACCGTTCGATGGCTTCCCTCCAGATCGACGGTGCTCAACAATATCGTTGGGCATCCTGGGTCGAACAATAATGCGTGATGGCGCACAGTGACAAGTAGTTTTGTGGAGTCGTACAGGGACACGTGTCGCCCGTTCTATGGAATCGCTCCCCCCTCCTCAAATACCGCTCACCGTGAAAAGGTGGTGCGATAAAAACCAAAAATCGTGTTTGTTGTTCGTCCTTCGTGGTTCCGCCCCTTCGCTCAAGGTTCCGTCAATTCTTTGGTTCGTCAATGTTTCAATACCACTCCTCCGCATACTATAACGCGCTACTTCATCAGGTTATACATTCCCCATTATTCACTGTATCATGACCTTAGCAATCAAATGTTTGGCAATGCATTACTCGGAGAGAGATACTAGTATCAATGAACAATAATTCGTGTAATTGATAACAATTTGTCCAATCAATACTCCTCAAAATTACCTTATACAGGTTCACGAATCTACTCCTTCCACAGAGCTTATGATGTTTACAGACCATGCTTTCAAAATGATTCATAATTGTCCACAGGGACTCAATTATCCTTCCTACTGAATTCTATCAAGAGTATACATATAATTCACAGAGAATTTAGACCCTTATTTACATCGAATTTCCCATTAAATACAGAGCTTCGTTCAATTCACATTCAGTTGTATATAGAACTGCTGATGGTTTTCTGAGTTCTTTATACAATCTTCATCCTTTGTCAGAGATTTTCCATCAAGGATAATCAATTCAATATAGTAGGATACCAGAAATGCCTCTCAACTCCTTCAAGATATGGTGAGCCTATTCTAGTGTTAGATTTTGACACCAACTCTCAGTTGTTGAAGGAAAATAATGTATTCTTGGAAAACCCTTATTTTGACACTAACTTCTGCCAATTTATATCTGACACTAAATTCCTTTAGAAAATGGTACCCTTATTCAAGAATCAAGCTCTAATACCAACTAGCATGACCCTTGAGCATCCCTCGAGTTAAGGCACATTAAGGCCTTTAGACATGTGGCACCAATGTGGTTTGTTGTAATGGATTTACCAACTTACAACTACTTACACCTTGACTATGCCTCTAGAACTTACAACTCTGTTATGAGTAAGATATATTATGTTTTCGGAATTAACATGTAATCTTAACCCAAGTACAATGCTCGATTACTTAACAAGTATGCAATCATCCATATATATATATATATATATATATATATATATCTCTGTGTGTGTGTGTGTGTGTGCCACAATATAATGTCACAAAGTTACATAAACATCAATGTACAATGTGGACCAAGTTATATAAGTACAAGGACAACCTCACAAGTTACTATCTTGAATGATAAATCTTCAAAAATATTATAATAAGTTACATCAATATATTTTAGTTGTTTCTTACATTCATGTAAAATAGACCCTGACTCGTGCCACAACCCTCTTGGCTTGATTACATGGTTTACATAAACCAAACATTACCAAGCATGCCCGACTTAGTCATGCGATAGCTCTATCAGTCAACCTACATGATCCAATTGACTTGCGTCTTTGTGTGCCCTCAAGGCATGGTTGTTCTATAGTATGACCCTGCTCACACAACTATTCTACCTTGCACAACTCATACAAGACCTATTATGACCAAAATCGTACCAAAACCCCTCGCCTGAACTCACTTCGTTCCAACAATCTGTTCACTTGGTTGGGCCAAGCTCATTCATTCTATTCCATCTTGGCTCTTGGTTCTCAATTGCTCATTTTGGTTCTCTATTTGGTTGTTATTTTCCTTTTTGTTCATTCCTCCATTTTTTCCAGCCCATCCTTTAAATATATGTGTTGTGCATTCGGGAAAATGGGCATGTCAGTCTAACCGATGCATTGGTTTGATTAAGGCAACCTCAGACAACCACAGATCTCGCTAACTTAATCCACTTCATGAGCCCGAGCTAACTTGTTCCATGACTGCTGTTGTGGAGGTAAATCCCCTCTGTGGACAGAGGCGATCCCTACTAGCCCAGATCGGGTCTAGCAACAATCGTTCACGCTACAGTGCAGGCTCCTAATTGCAAATAAACCAACTAGTGATGAAGGCTTACCTGGAATCCAACGTTGTCACTCGTAGAGAAAGTAGCACTCCCATTCCTTAGCTCTGGCAGATCACAATCCTCACGATCTCCGTGATCGGACACCTGCACACGCAAGAAACAAAACAAATGCAAGCGTAAAATCGAGTGTATGCAACTATATGTCAGTCAGAGAAGACATAACTCATCATCATAATCAAAAACAAGAGTGGAACCATAACCAATAGTCGCTTATCATTAATCAATCAAATAAGAATACAACCATAGCTCTGACACTGAAGTCTCCTTCGGAGGGTCGCCAGCGGAACACGTCTCAAAAAAGCCTATCGGGGATGGGACAAACCTCTCTCTTCAGATGTCTCGACAATAATCTCCTTGCTTGGATTTGGCCTTAAGGGAATGAATCAAGGCTCTTGCAGCATAAGGCTCTGATGGTTCTTGGGAACTTGGAGACTAGCTATTCAGCCATTCAGCCATTCAGCCCTTCAGCCCCTTCATCAATGGATGAAGGCTATATTTATAGAGGAGAGGAGGAGGTTGGGATCCCTACAATAGTGGAAGGGAGGCCTTATCCCTTGGGAGGTTCCCCATAAGGTGGAAACAAGAGGCCAAAGTAGGAAGGCTGTGGTTATTCAGTCGAAACCACTCCTGATGACTCTTCCACAAAGTTGTTGTAATCGAAACTTCGCCTCTTTTTTTAAAAAACTTTCCAAAAACAGATTGGTCCGGGTGCTTAACTAGGACAGAGTGCCAATTGGCATGAGCTCAATGTTAATTTTCCTCATTGGTGCGAGTACATAACGGGCTACCAGCGCCAAGGCAAAAACAGGTGTTTTTAGGGGTCTGCTAAGGAAATGATCAACAGAAGGAATGTTGTCCTCATGGAAAGGGATGCAATGATGGTATTTGCAAGGCATGACACTGCTTATTGGTCACAGAAATGACCCTCCAATGGGAGAGATGGGGATTGCAGGGACGGTGACAAATTGCTGTGTAACAGATGCCCCCTAAAGCATGAGGCCCGAAAGAGAGAGAGGGGTGAAATGCTTTATGAGAATGTGTCCAACTGAAAACACCGCCGTCGAAAAACCTACGTAGAGAAATACAACTGATATCTCAAATACATGATATATATGCGGTATGGGCACATCCATCCATAACAGAGTATACAATACTCCAGATCCAAGGCATGGGCGCAGCCATCCAGTGAGGATCGGTAAATAGACTCAGGTATGGTCGCAGCCATCCAATCAGTGAGTCATGTAACCAATCATGATAATCCACAAAATCGCATCTTGGATTACAATAGACACAATCCAGGGTCTTGTGCTCCACCTCGACCCGAACACAGTACAAGTCCAAGCATGTGAATAAATGAGCTGAAGTCGAACATGCAAGAACATCGTCTGATTACCAGCCAATGATGAAAGTTGTTAACAGACGCGAGAGGTACCACCAATAATGACGATGGCCCTCAAGGTAATACAGGTACAATCTACGGCATGTGAATCAATGAGTTGGCATCGAACACCCGTAGAATCACTCGATCAGAGGCCAATTATGAAAACCTCACATCGAACGCGAAGAACCTGCCATTGAGGCATGCAGGCTCCAAGGCACCAGAAGGGAGTCCCTAGATCAGCTTCTCGGATAATGAGCTGAAGTCGACAGGAAGTGACCTTGATCAAAGGTGGGCCATAATGTTTCCCACATCATTGATGCGAGATAGAGGAACTTAATGTTTTTGTGAATCATGATCAGATGAGAATCAGAGGAAGGTTGAAACTTGCAAAGGTCAACTTCTCTTGAACACATGGCAGCACGACAGTGAGTTTGGTAGTATTTGACATCAACAGATCAAAGGTCATGGTGATGAGGCAAAGAGCAGATGAGAGGTCAAAAAGGATTACCCAAACCCATGGAGGCAAGTGAAAAAATGAGATGAGATGCCCCCAACCCGACACGAACGCAAAAAAGTGCCATGTTTAAGAGCGACATACTGCCGACACGACAACGATTGTGGTTCCATTTTTCCCCCACCATTTCTGGTGAGTACCTCTTTATTTTTACACAAGCTTAAAGAGGATACCATATGCTTGTCATATAAGTCCGTCCTTCGGACAAACCCATCCTAGTACATTTAACGAGCCCTAGGAAGGAGAAACTCGAATACGGTCATTACGACTGAATCCAATGTCATCATGGTTTAACGAGTCTGACAAAGGAAGAACTCGGCATATTTTCATGTTTAGAGAGTTTGAAAAGACAGTGGAAAAGTAAACTTCCAACGGTCCCTTTTCGTAAATAGTTCCTCAGATCCGAAAAGGTAGAAAACAATATCTGAGAAAGCCTCCTAGTCGCGATAGGCTAGGGTATTCCTTTTTCGTAAATAATCTATCCCAGCCCGAAAAAGGGGTAAATGTATACTGGGTAGATGTCATTTCACAACCACTTTAACGAGATCAAAACGACAAGCGACTCGGAAATCTTTTCATGTTTAGGGAGTCAGAAAAGAGCTGAAAGTTGACTCCTCCTGGAGGAATGAGTGGTATAAAGGGTAGCAACTGTTTCCAGTAATGGTGGAACTTCTCTAAACAAATAAAGGTTGGGAGGCTGGCTAACAAGACCACTCATCGCAGCAGTTCCTCAGGAACGAGTAAAACAACCAAGTGAAGGCATATGATCGGCCAAGCAGATAGTGACAATGGAATGAGAAAACCAAGGCTCATCTGGCAAAAACAGGCTGATAAAAATGGCAATCACAAGAGGTAAAATGGGAAAAGGTTTCATTTTTACACAAGCTTGAAATCAGGAAACTCTGCTTGAAGTTGGTTTAATTTTTACAAAAGCTTGAAACAAAGAGAAACTATGCTTGAAACCAGTTTCATTTTTACACAAGCTTGAAATGGAAACAAATTATGCTTGAAAAGGTAAGCATGCCCCCAGCATGGTGACTCAATTCGAGGTACATGCCCCCCAAGCTTCAGTCCATATGAAAGGCATATGGAGTGAAGGTTCAAGTTACGAGATCAAGAGAAAGACTCGACTGAGATTTTACGAGATCTAAACAAAGACTCGAATTGAACGGGAATGTGTTTCATTGTTTTAACGAGGTTGACACATTAAAAGAACTATCCTCAGGACACCTTATTTCATGGTTTAAGGAGCTTGGCACAAGACAAGGAACTCTGTTTCGACAACCTTGTTTCATTTTTTAAGGAGCTTGACACAGGAAAAGAACAATGCTCCGACAACCTTGTTTCATTTTTTAAGGAGCTTGACACAAGACAAGGAACTCTGCTCCGACAACCTTGTTTCATTTTTTAAGGAGCTTGACACAAGACAAGGAACTCTGCTTCGACAACCTTGTTTTATTTTTTAAGGAGCTTGACACAGGAAAATAACCATGCTCCGACAACCTTGTTTCATTTTTTAAGGAGCTTGACACGGGAAAAGAACCATGATCCGACAGAACTTGTTTCATTTTTTAAGGAGCTTGACACAGGAAAAGAACCATGCTCCGACAATCTGGTTTCATTTTTTAAGGAGCTTGACACAAGAAAATAACCATGCTCTCACCAGCTTGTTTCATTTTTTAAGGAGCTTGACACAAGAAAACGAACTGTGCTCCGACAATCTAGTTTCATTTTTTAAGGAGCTTGACACAGGAAAATAACCATGCTCCAACAATCTGGTTTCATTTTTTAAGGAGCTTGACACAGGAAAAGAACCATGCTCCGACCGACCTCATCATAATGAACAAGAAGTCATGGCTTCCAAGAGTTCTGCAACATCTTGGAAATCAGGACCCAATGCCCCCAGCACACTATGCATGACGGCATCATCACTGAGTATAGGCATGGGGTAGGTAGCCACATAGTTGACCTGCGGTGGGGTAGATACAACAGGTGGATAAGAACCATGAGGGGATTATGGCGGGCCAGCTGCCACTTCAGGACCAAAGAACGAAAGCTGATCAATGGTCACGATCCGTCCTTCATGTGGAAAACAGGCCACACGAAAAAGGGAGGAGACAAGCGCTCCCATGGCATAGGTGTAACCGCACCCCAAGAGTAGATTAAAATACAAGGGACCTGGAACAACCATCATGTCCATATGGACGGTTTTACCTCCCAAAGTAACAGGTAACCTTGGAAGGATCCCCAACGGTTGACTCGTCCTTCTGTTAAAAGTCAACAGATTCTACGTAACAGGCGCAAGCGGTGGTGAACCAAAAGCTTGCCAGGTAGTTGAGGATAGAATACTAACAGAGGCGGCTTCGTCTATAATGGTGATGGGTACGACCAGACCAAAATCATGTACTGTGATCTCGAAAGGCACATAAGATGGAAGATGGTATCCTGCAAATCGATTCCAATCAAAGGAAGCGACCAAGCTACTCGGAGGGGCTACCATCGAACTGAGAAGGTCTTCCCCTAATGTTACGATAGAAGAAGGAGCATCCTCCATAACCTCCATCTCGAAGGCAGGAGGGGTATCCTCCGGAGCCTCCATCGTGGGAGGTGGAGGAGCAACTTCTTGAAATACAGGGACAGGAGGATCTTTCTCCAAGTCCGAGGAATCTGAAGAGACAAGACGAACATGGGAGTTGTGAGGTCCACTCTTAACGGAAAATACTTGGTGCACCGTAGACGGGACCAGCTCAACCGATCCCACAACCAATGGTTGGTTAGGGATGGATCCTTGAATTTTAATTTCCAAGGGAGTGGGATCGACCAAGGATGACTCTTGACCAATCATAGGATCAGCTGGTAGAGGACTCAAAGAAAGTTGTTTATAGCCAGCCGGGAGGCATGGTGTAGAAACAATTGCGTTGTCCAAGACTCTTTTGGCTTCATCCATATACGGACAAAGGTGAATGGCATGGTGCCCTTCACACAACTTACATGGATTGGTGAGCTTACCCTGTTTCTTAGGAGCCTTACCATCACCAGTGGAAGATGTGCCTCCAACCTGACTCCCAGAAGCTAAAGGCAATGGTGGACGACCGTTGGACCATACTTCGAGCACCTTGGGAATGTCAGGGCAGTCTCGAAGAATATGGTCTCCCGTGCACAGCATGCAAGGGAACTTGACTTTCCATGGAGGGTTGGAACGTATATCAAGAGGAGATGTTGCAGAAGCAGTAGCTGCAACCTTAGCCTCTCTCTTATCAGACTTCTTCTTCTTTGTCTTCTTCTTCTTCTTCTTAGCCACCCGGTTACTCGAATCCAAACTTTCACTAGGTGAAGTGGAAGAGGAGGATGCAGAAATAGGCGAAGAAGGGGAGAGGTCCACCTTGGAATCAACATGATGTTGCTCAGGCAGAGGAACTGATTGAATAGTAGACGAGACATTTGGAACCACAAAGGTTGAAAACAACCAAATAGGCAACCCAACAGTTAACCCAGGAAGGGACAATGTTGCCATATAAGGAGCACCAAAATTTCCAAAAGGAGGAAAATGACCAGGATTCCCATCGGAGGGGATTCCTTGGTTGGTGAACTCCAGAAAATTTTCCATCAACAACTCAAAACCGCACACGGGCTAAAAACCAAGGCACACAATCAAACGGCCAACAAGCAAATCCTAACAGGGCGTGTGATCGCGGGTGATTTACTTTACCACATTCAAACTTAGAAACTTCACCGTTTCATGTTTTAAGAGTCGAGAAAAGGATGTGTTAAGTCCCTATATTAATAGTGTAGCCCCTTATTATGTTAGTGTAGCCCCCCTTATTATTATTATTGTACCCCTGTAACCCCCATATTGTTATTATTGTGCCCTTACATTATTATTGTTAGGTCGGCTAGGATTACATTGTGGCCCCACTAGGATTATATTATGGCCCCATGGACTCCTATATATAGAAGGAGGTTTTGTTCATTTGTATCATCCAAGAATTGTTCATTCATGTAATGTATTGGAGGTTGCCCCCTCGAAGTGGCTCATTTCTAAGGCGTGAATATCTCTTTTTCTTCTCTTTTGAGCCGGGTTACACAACATTTGGTATCGCAGCTTTGGGATTCTAGGGTTTCGCTGCTCCAAACAGGTCATCGTGGAATTTTCGCTATAACTTTTTTCTACGAAGCTTCAGAAGCTGAAATTTCTAGGGTGCGAAGCTGAAATCTTGAGGAAGGTTGTCTAAAAATTTCAGATCTTGGTTCGCAATATTTGAGGAGATATCACTGTGGGAAGTTAGGTATTTTTTCAGGCTCATAAACAGGTCATCGTGGAAATTGCGCTATAACTTTTTTGTACGAAGTTTCCAGAGTCTGAAATTCATATGGTGCGAAGCTGAAATCCTGAGGAAATTCTTCAAAAAATTTCAGAACTTGGTTCGCAATATTGTTGGAGATATGATCTGTGGAAGGTAGTGCTTTTTCAGGCTCCTGAATTGCATCTCAAATAGGTGATCGTGGGAAAACTTCAATAACTCTCTCTCTGGGTTTCAGATTTAAGTGCCGTAAAAAGTGGTCGCAAGTACACAGACTGAAGTTTCTGGGCTATCAATTTCAGAGACAAAGGACAAAACAGTGACACGTGGCAATTCGTACAAGTTCGCTCTACTGAACCAGTCCAGCATTAGGTCATTGTGGGAGATTGGACACAAATTTGTCTTGGAGAATCCAAATCAGGTCAGACCTGTGGCATTCAAAAGATAATTCAGAGGGCTACTTCAGTGCTGAATTTCAGATATCGAAGATTTTCAAATACAGAGATAATTCAATTTCAATATCGAGCTCCTAAAAGCTAGTAAAAGGTGTGTATTTTTTTTTCCCAAATTGCATAAGTCTTGTTTGAAGAATCAAGTTGAATTGATTCCAAGGGCATCAACACCCATCAAGCCTTCAGAAGGCTCTACCATGACTCATGAAGATGAAGAATTGCAACATGATCTATCAAAATTACAAGAACAAGTGCAACAAATTTCACTCTCGCAAAGAGCAGCAAAAAATGAAATGGAAGTTTTGAAGAAAGGCATGGAAACTAAGATGGATGGTTTGAAGAAAGGCGTGGAAGCTAAGATGAATGGTTTTGAAGCTAAGATGGATGGCATGGAAGTGGGCATGGAAGCTAAGATTGATGACATGGAAGCTAAGATCGATGAAAACATGAAAGACAACATGGAAAACATGAAGAATGATCTAAAAACATACATGGAAGGCTTGATGACAAGCTTAAAACAAGAAACGATTCCTAATGGCGGAAATATAGTAGAAGAACCTCATGATGAGAGCAAAGTAAATGTTAATCGTGATTTCATAACCTCTAATGTTGGCGGGAAGAACCACCATATTCCAAAAATGGATATGAGGAAGTTTGATGGAAAGGATCCTGTAACATGGATACTACAGATGGAGCAATATTTTGATCTCCATAATGTGCAAAACACACAAAAGGTACGCATTGCAACTTTACATTTAGAACAAAATACATTTGTAAGGTATCGATGGCTTTGCTCCCGTAAAAAAATTGTCACTTGGTCAATTTTTACGGAGGAAATGATAGCACATTATGAGGATACAAAGAGCAACACCTTCTTTAGCCAATTGATAAATCTCAAACAAAAGGGTTTAGTGGGGCAGCACATTGAGGACTTCCAAAAATTGAGTATAAGGGTAACTGATATTTCAGAGGACCACAGGATCGATCTCTTCTTAGGCAGTTTAAAGGATAACATTCAACATGAAGTTCGTGTTCTGGAACCTGATTCATTAGAGAAGGCATTCAGGTTGGCAAGAAAAGTTGAATGTAAAATTATGGCAACAAGGAAGTCTACTACTCAATTCTATAAAGAAGGAAGTGTGGCTACATCTAGATTTCCACAACCTACAAGGTTGACACCACAACAATTGAAAGAAAAAAGAGCAAAAGGGCTTTGCTACAGTTGTGATAGCAAATACACTAAAGGTCATAAGTGTGCTGAGAAGAAATTATTTTACATAGATTGTGAAGAGGAAGAAGAAAATGAACAAGAAGAGGATATACACCAGGAACCAACCCTAGAAGAGGAAGAAATGAATCCGACCATATCGTGTAATGCACCGGCAGGAATTACCACTCCTCAAACTCTCAAGATAGAAGGACAAATCAAGAAGAAAAAGGTAATAGTGTTGATTGATTCAGGTAGCACCCATAATTTTATTCATTGTAAGGTAGCCAAGGAATTAAATTGTTTCCTATACCCAGCACCAGAATGTCAAGTGATGGTTGCAAATGGAGGGACTATAAATTGCTCTGGAAAATGCAATAACATCAAGCTAACCATGGGGGAATATGTGTTGACTAGTCCAATGCTTTCCATTCCTATGGGAGGTGCTGATGTTGTACTAGGAGTACAATGGTTACAATCTTTGGGGACGGTAGCTTTTAATTTTCAAGAACTTTTCTTGAAATTTTTTTCAGAAGGAAAGGAAGTCGAATTACGGGTATTGAAGGGAAGCCAGGAAGGATAATAAGCTCTAATGTCATGACAAAGCTTCTAAAGAAAGAACAACGAGGCGTAATTGCACAATTATGCTCACTAGAAGTTCCGACATCAAAATCATCTATTTCTGCAGATCTCCAACAAGTCTTGGACAATCATTCCAAGGTGTTTGAAACTCCCAAAGGACTCCTACCTATTCGTGATCATGATCATGCTATTCATTTGATTCCAGGAAGTGTTCCTCCAAACATCAGGCCTTATAGATATCCTTACTTCCAAAAGAGCGAAATTGAACGTATGATTGCAGAAATGTTAGAGGCGTGTATAATTCAACCTAGTCAAAGTTCTTTCTCTGCTCCTGTAGTATTGGTACACAAGAAGGATGGATCATGGCGAATGTGTCCGGATTATAGGGAGCTCAATAAGCCCACCATTAAAGATAAATTTCCCATTCCTGTGATTGATGAATTATTGGATGAATTACATGGAGCAATTTATTTTACCAAGTTGGATCTTCGTTCAGGATATCATCAAATTAGAATGAAGACTGAAGATATTCCAAAAACCGCATTTCGAACTCATGAGGGTCATTATGAATTTTTGGTCATGCCTTTTGGCCTTACCAATGCACCTTCTACATTTCAAGGGTTGATGAATTCCATTTTCAAACCCTTCCTTAGAAAATTTGTGCTAGTATTTTTTGATGATATACTAATCTATAGCAAGTCTTGGAAGGATCATGTTGAACATGTTGACAGGGTGCTCAAACTATTGCAAGAGAAACAATTATATGCAAAAGCATCCAAATGTTTCTTTGGAGTACAAGAGGTGGAATATCTGGGTCATATTATATCCCACGAGGGTGTTAAAGTAGACCCTAACAAAATTAAAGCCATTAAGGAATGGAAAGTCCCTAAGACAATAAAGCAGTTGCGAGGATTTCTCGGGTTAACAGGCTATTATCGTAAGTTTGTTAAGAATTATGGAAGAATAGCAGCACCTCTAACAACATTATTGAAGAAAGATGCATTTTCATGGACTCCTCAAGCAACTAAGGCCTTTGAACATCTTAAAGAGGCAATGTGCCTAGCACCGGTCTTAGCTACGCCAGACTTCACAAAAACCTTTATTGTGGAATGTGGTGCCTCAGGAAATGGAATTGGTGCAGTTTTAATGCAGGAAGGAAGACCCATTGCTTTTGAAAGTCGTCCAATCAAAGGAAAGTATTTACAGAAACCTATTTATGAGAAGGAAATGTTAGCAATACCGCATGCACTAAAGAAATGGCGAACTTACCTAATGGGAAGACACTTCAAGGTAAAAACTGATCATGATAGTCTCAAACACTTTTTGGAACAAAGACTATCTTCAAAAGAGCAGCAAAAATGGGTCACAAAGATGTTGGGTTATGACTTTGAAATAATCTACAAAAAAGGGAAGCTAAATGTTGTTGCAGATGCACTCTCAAGAAAGAATGAAGAGGTGGAAGCATTGCTTTGTGCCATTTCTATTATCCAACCAGATTGGATAATCGAAGCAAGAGATGGATGGAAGAAGGACGAAGAAGTGTGGACACTCATGCAAAAGTTGCAGCAAGATCCTAGTACATCTGATACATTTAGTTGGAAAAATGATTCCTTATGGTACAAAGATTGCTTATATCTTTGTAAGAATTCCCAACTAAAACAAAAGATTCTTCTGGAATTGCACACTTCTCCTTTAGGAGGACACTCCGGATTTTTAAAAACTTACCACAGGGTGAAGAAAGATTTTTTTTGGGATGGCCTTAAATCTGATATTCAAAAGTTTGTGGCGGAATGTTTGGTTTGCCAGCAGAATAAAGTGGAGACAATTAAGACCCCGGACTTCTACAACCTTTATCCATTCCAAGTCAACGTTGGGAGGAGATTTCAATGGATTTTATCACAGGTTTACCGAAGTCCGAAGGCAAGAATGTCATCATGGTGGTAGTTGATAGACTTACCAAGTATGCACACTTTTGTGCATTATCTCATCCATTTAAAGCAAGTACATTTGCTACTACATTTGTGGACAAAATTCAAAAGCTACATGGAAGCCCAAGGGTTATTGTGAGCGACAGAGATCCCATTTTTACGGGAAATTTTTGGACAGAGTTATTTTCTTCTTTGGGTACTAAATTAGCTCATAGCTCATCTTATCATCCTCAATCTGATGGTCAAACCGAGATAGTAAATAAATGTTTGGAAGGATATCTTCGTTGTTTTGTATCTGATAAACAAACACAATGGGTCAAGTGGTTACCTCTCGCTGAATGGTGGTATAACACTTCCTTCCATACTGCAGCGAAAATGACCCCATTTATGGCACTTTATGGATATCATCCACCATCCATCACATCATCTTTAAGGGAAAATTCGAAGGTTCAAGCAGTGGAAGATCACATCGAGCATCAGCAAGAAGTTCTCCAACTCTTAAAGGATAACCCGAATTTGGCACAAAATCGAATGAAACAACAGGCAGATCAACATCGCAGCGAGAGAAGTTTTGATGTAGGAGATTGGGTATTTTTACGACTACAACCATATAAACAAATGTCCCTCAAGCAAGCTAAGAAGGATAATAAATTATCGCCAAAGTACTATGGTCCTTACAAGGTGTTGCAAAAGATTGGTACTATGGCATACAAATTGGAGCTTCCTGCTTCTTCGCGAGTACATCCAGTTTTCCATGTTTCATGCTTAAAGAAGGTTATAGGAGAAAATCTTCCAGCTCAAACAATATTGCCAGAACTTGATGAGGAAGGAAAAATCATATTGGAACCAGAAGCGGTCATGGAAACAAGAACTCGACAACTACGGAATCGATCAATTTCAGAGTATCTCATCAAGTGGAAGAACTTACCCTCTGAAGATTCTACATGGGAGGATGAGAATTTTATACAGAAGCACCCAGAGCTACTCAAGCGTTGAGGACAACACTTTTTTGAAGGAGAGGGGCATGTTAAGTCCCTATATTAATAGTGTAGCCCCTTATTATGTTAGTGTAGCCCCCCTTATTATGTTGATGTAGCCCCCCTTATTATGTTAGGTTTTGTTCATTTGTATCATCCAAGAATTGTTCATTCATGTAATGTATTGGAGGTTGCCCCCTCGAAGTGGCTCATTTCTAAGGCGTGAATATCTCTTTTCTTCTCTCTTTGGAGCTGGTTACACAACAGGATGAAAGGTGACTCTATCTCTTTCAGTTTTGAAGCAAGCGTGAAAGGACAAGTGCTTGGTGATCCTTTCAAATTTAAAGAGTCAGAAAAGATCAAATTACTACTCAGGAATACTAGGCAAATGGTGTACCAAATAACCGTGAACTGCAATATACACCTTGGTTTCAAAATGAAAGAGAAATCAACCAAGGACTTAATGTACGTGCAGGTAATCTCCCCGAATGATGTGTCCGGTGTATCACGGGTATAGGGCGGCAGACTCGGCTTCCTATGGATAAAGGATAGAAACCAAGTGGGGTCTCCCTTTATATACGCGATGGTACAAGGAGCACAAGTCCGTACTAGTGTTGTCTAAAGCCAAGAGGCGAACGACAGCTACTAGGTTTAAAGACGTCGGAACACGTCTCTAGCCTAGACCTCTAAATTTGTTTCGTTAGATTTCAATGCTGCCTTAGTGTGAATTGAATAAATTTTAATGTTTATCTTCAATTACGTTTCGGTTTCAATGCCCTACCGTATGTCATCTGACAATCTCCTATATGCAACTATATGAGAAAAGAAAACTTTCAATTCGATGAATGCTATCTATTTAAGGGAAGAGCTTCAAGCAATGATGCAACAAAAAAAAACACTGTAAACAAAATTTTTCCAAACTAGATGACTTTCACTATCCGAAAGTAATCTCAAACATTCAACGATGCGAATAATGCAATGTAATCTATGCAAAATCCTATTTTTCGAAAACTATGCAATTGTAATATATGCACAATTTCCTTTTTCTTTTCAAATGATGAGAATGCACTCAATGCATTTTCGATGAAATGAGAATCTACTTAATGCATGCTTTTAATGAAAGAGAATGCACTCAAAGCGATTTCTAGCTTTCAATCATTAAACAATGTGATCTAAGTTCAATGATAAATCTAAAAAATACTTTTCAATACAATGTGATCTAATGCATTTTAACGAAAATAAAACTTTGAGACGAAAACTAAAATAACGCAAATCTTCTTAATGAAGGATGAACGCAAAAGAGATGTAAACAAACACTAAGAATGCAATCGTTGTTTCAAACACTTTGTAACGAAATCCCTCAAAAGGAGACAAGACATATGAGGTCAAACACAAAGAGGACTTCCAAAGCAAGAGATCAAAACAAGGCATTCATTCCCTTTTACATCAAACAATCATGGAAAGAAGACATTTCAAACAATGAGCAATGTAATCTATGCTCATACAGTGAAAAGACCGGAAGGGAAAGACACACTGGTGAAGGATTTAGGGAAAAAATTTCAATTTTCACACACCCTGAAATTGGCCCGACTTTGTCATTGACAACTAGTGCCAACTGGCACGACTTGCTCACTGAAAACTAGCGCCAATGCCCAATTGGCACGGGTTGCTAACTGACAACAAGCACCAATGCCTGAAAATGAAAAAATAAAGAATTTCTCCCAACCAAGACCAGACTCACCACTTCAAGCAGAATCTAGAACAAACCCAGAAGCAAAGTACTGACCAAAAGAAACTTCCGAACAAGGGTAAACCCTAGCACCTACAGGAGATGGCGCGACTGTCTGGATGTAATCTGCGCCAGACAAGGGATTGCGCGAGTGATGAACTGGCAACCCGCGCCAATTGGCGCGACTGTCAGGGTGGAAACCGCGCCAATCAAGCCAACCATGAAAGGATGAAAACTCGGAAAAGCATAGGTTAGATCTGATCCTCTGGGGCTGAACCAAAATCCAAACACAAAAAGATCCAGCCAAAAGAGCCGATCAAGCAAGCAGAATTGAGAAACAACCGAAAAGACAAGACAATACTCCAAGTGTTCAGTTCATAAACTAAACCAGAGATTGACTGAAGCAGCATTGATCTACTTCGCTAATGCAGAGCAATAGCGTTTCGAAGGCTATCTATCTAACTTCAGGCTCCGTCTATAGCTTACAAAGCGAAACAACAACAAGCTAACTCCCCAGTGGAGTCGCCAATTTGTTGTGGAGGTAAATCCCCTCTGCGGACAGAGGCGATCCCTACTAGCCCAGATCGGGTCTAGCAACAATCGTTCATGCTACAGTGCAGGTTCCTAATTGCAAATAAACCAACTAGCGATGAAGTCTTACCTGGAATCCAACACTGTCGCTCGTAGAGAAAGTAGTGCTCTCGTTCCTTAGCTCTGGTAGATCACAATCCTCACGATCTCTATGATCGGACACCTGCACACGCAAGAAACAAAACAAACGCAAGTGTAAAATCCAGTGTATGCAACTATATGTCAGTCAGAGAAGACATAACTCATCATCATAATCAACAACAAGAGTGGAACCATAACCAATAGTCGCTTATCATTAATCAATCAAAGAAGAATACAACCATAGCTCTAACGCTGAATTCTCCTTCGGAGGGTCGCCAGCGGAACACGTCTCGAAAAATCCTATCGGGGATGGGACAAACCTCTCTCTTCGGATGTCTCGACAATAATCTCCTTGCTTGGATTTGGCCTTAAGGGAATGAATCAAGGCTCTTGCAGCATAAGGCTCTGATGGCTCTTGGGAACTTGGAGACTAGCTATTCAACCATTCAGCCATTCAGCTCCTTCATCAATCGATGAAGGCTATATTTATAGAGGAGAGGAGGAGGTTGGGATCCCTACAATAGTGGAAGGGAGGCATTATCCCTTGGGAGGTTCCCCATAAGGTGGAAACAAGAGGCCAAAGGAGGAAGGCTGTGGTTATTCAGTCGAAACCACTCCTGATGACTCTTCCACAAAGTTGTTGTAATCGAAACTTCGCCTCTTTTTTTTAAAAAATTTCCAAAAATAGATTAGCGCGGGTGCTTAACTGGGACAGAGCGCCAATTGGCGTGGGCTCAGTGTTAATTTTCCTCATTGGCGCGAGTACATAATGGGCTACCAGCACCAAGGCAAAAACAGGTGTTTTTAGGGGTCTGCTCAGGAAATGATCAACAGAATAAATGTTGTCCTCATGGAAAGGGATGCAATGATGGTATTTGCAAGGCATGACACTGCTTATTGGTCACAGAAATGACCCTCCAATGGGCGAGATGGGGATTGCAGGGACGGTGACAAATTTTTGTGTAACACCTGCCTAGAATGACTGCTCCACTTGTGTGCCCAAGCTGACTCATTCTATGTTCACCGAGGCATACTTTTCCACTCATGTGCTCAGGATGACTTTTTTAACTCATTTGGTCTCCCATCTTGCACAAATTTGTTTGGCCACCCATCCCACATGCCTTCATTCAATCACATGTCTCATTCGTTATGACTCACCCATCTCGTGTGCCCTTCTCACGACCACGTCTCAGTTCATTCCATGCAAGATGTCACTTTGTCGCAAAATGTGACAATGCCTTGGTGAAACCCCAAAACATCACTTCCAATGTTGCAAATGTTGCAATGTCATTCCACCTCCACAACTCAGCTCACCTCATCCTATATGACTTTGGAACACATCCCTGAGGGCATTACACTAGTGTTCCTATTTGGAGAGATTAGATGCTCACATGGCTCACTTGGAGCACCATCTCAATGTGAGATCAATTCCTCTACGCTAGTTGGCACAAGTGAAAATGATCCTAATCCTATTATTTCTTCACACTAATTATTATGTTTATTTACAATTATTTTGCTTTATCTTGTAGTTCTATTTTAGTTTGCCTTTTGCATAGTTAGATACAGTTACTTATGTTGATATTTTTCCTCTTAAATTATTAACTAACAAATTTGGTTTCACTTTTGGCGGGTTGAGGCTAGTAACATTTTGAACTCTCGTTAAACAGTGATGTACTTTTAATTTTGAAGGTAATATAAATCTTAACTTGCAAAAAGAAAACTTACACAATTCAATTTTATTATACATAATTTGACAACTAGATCTAGTCTTTTAAGGTTAGAGTATTTATTATAGATAATTTGACAAGTAGATCTATTGTTTGTGGGTTAGGGTATTTAAAGAGGGAGAATTTTTCACTCTATTTTATTCAACTCAAACATTTTATTTCTTTTGTGTTAAGGTGTTTTACATCTTTTAAAGGTTGGTGTAATGTCCTAATTTTGATCCTATAATTAATTTTAGTTAGTAATGTTTAATCTTAGATCTATTTTGAAATGGATATTTTATTACCATTCCATGATGATATGAACATAATGAATATTCTATATAATTTCAGTTAATTATTATGCCAAACAATCAACTAAGCATGAGTGCCCACTATAAGGAAAATACACTCTAGTGGATGTTTTTGAGGAAGCCCTTATAAAAATAGCCCAGATATTTGTTTGTACGGAGGTCATTGGAGGAGGTTGGCAGGTGGATTCTTTTGCAGATGTTTTTTTTGCAGCACATTTATAATCTTAACACGCATCGGTGTGCTTGACATACATGTGACGCACTGGCGCATAATATATGCTAAAGGACCGTTGCAGAGTTAATTTTAAGTATTACGAAAACAATGGTGCACTTCATACATACAACGCATTGGTGCGTTTTATATAAAGCACACCAGTGTGTACTATCAAATGGCATAGTGAGACACTCGACATTTCGGTACTATTTACTAATGACGATGGCCCGATCTTGTTTATGTACAAAGATGCACCGGAATAGGGTTTTTATTCAAAGGAAGCACTGTGCGGTTCGTACAAACCAGCTTGGTGCATCTCATTAATCCAACGCAGCATAAAGAAGTGTTGTGTGCCATTGATAGAACCGCCCAATGCGTCTCATTACCGAGCGCACCGAAAAAGGGTTAATTTAAAAAAAAAAAATTACCAGTTGTAAAAATTTAATTTTTACTTGTTACAATGTTGTAGAGCTCTCAAGCATTGGTGTGACTTTTCCTTCTGTGAGGCGCCCTGCCATCGGTGCTCCCATTTCTCGCATTGCTTCCATCCATTTCTCACTGTGTGGACTTTGAATTTTTCAAAATAGTGGGAAAATTTGGTTTTTAGGATTCCATTGCAACTATGCCTCCTTGACACACAAATGTGCAGGTAATATACTTGTTTCTCACCAACTTAAGCTTTTAGCAGATTAATTTTTAAAATTGAGCTAAAATTCACTGTTTTTTTCAAAAAAAATAAAAAATTGTTGTGCGGTGTGTTTGAGTCGTTCGGCTCGCACCATTCCTAGTTCTCCCTGTAAATTTACAAGCCGCACCACAAACGATGTTAACGAAAACTGCACTGGACGGTTAATGTGACAGCTCGGTGCGGTATCGGGACAAAGCGCACCGCAATAACAATAAAATACAGAGATGCGTGTCGGTTTTCGACCGCACCAACAGTTTAATTTTTTTTTAAATTAACAATTTATATACAATAGTGTGTTAGTTTACCGAGACACACCACAGTATTTTATTCACAACGGTGCATCGATCAAACATACCACACCGAGGCAATGTGTGTTTGGTATCACACCACCAGTGGTAAAATGTTGCAAAATGGCAGTGCGTTGCACTATAACAAACGTCTCAAGGAGGATATGTTTTGTCAACGCACCACTAAGTAATAGTTTTTATTGTCACGGTGAGTGAGGATTTTTAATGCGCACCATGGATGGTGCATGATATAAATGTACGCAACGTTGGCAGTGTGTGACTGATTTTTGTGGTGCACCGAATGTTTTTTTTCGATAAAAGTTATATTTATATATTTGTAAATACATTTGTCATTTAATAAAAAAAATTAGGTTTTATGTATGGGGGAGGCTGATATATTTAATATGTGAATCATTCAGCGATGTCAACGAAGAGGGAAAATACAACAACAAGAGTAGAAGGATGAAAATTATAACATGATACAACAGTGGGAGGCAAGGGAGAGGGAGAGACTTTTGTACCCTTGCCCTATTACGCCACCCACCCAGTTTCTCTTAAGGGGGGTAGGCCTCCTTAAGTTCTACGAGGAGGCTACATCCCTGAAGGGGCACAGTGGGTTATTAGGATAGTTGATCTACACATGAGATTCCCATGGAGAGGAATTCCATGTGAACAAGCATAGTGGGTTATTAGGACAATTGATATACAGGTAGGGTGCCCACCGACATGCTTTCCATGTCAGTCCTGACTAGTGGTACCATCCCACTGAGGAGGACATTTATTTTATTACTAACCTATCTAGGATAGGGGAGGATTTTCCCTAGTTCCCTAATGTCCCCGTTAGTTATGCATCAGGGAGTTAGTTGTGTACTCCCAAATATACATTAGGGATGATATACTTTCTCCTGTAGATTTTCAGGTGTCTGGTGGAAAACTACGGATTGCTTCTTTTGGTCCAAACGAGGATAGGTGCCTCTCACTATTACTGACAAACATTTCACATTATACTAGTGACATGTAACACATTAGTTTCCCTCTTTTATTTTATGTTTATTATTTTTTCCAGAGGCTACGACTTGTTAGATGGTTTGCCATTTTTTTGCGACAGTTTTGTATAGCCTTAGATAGATGTAATTCTCAAGAACAAGGGAGGTTGACCTTCCCTTTTGCTTCATAGTTGTTTTATTTATTTTTTTAGAGGTTTCTGGAGACAAGGCCTACTTTTGTGCGTCAACCTTGTAGGCCAATGTTACAGGTACAGATGCACATGTGGGGCGAGATGATGCCCAAGAGGGGCTTTTCCAAGTATTTGGCCAGGATTTCTAGTGATGCACTAGAGATTCTAGCCAATGTGGATGATCACATTTTTTTATGGTGACGTGTCCTTACGCGGGTTTGGATTGGCGAGGGTGTACCAACATCCTCTTCACAAAGGATGAGCCACTAGATGCTAGAGGTAATATTGGTGCCAACTCAGGACTAGATGATGGCTTCTCATCTCCGCAATGTGAAGGAGGAGGAGGTGGAGTACTAGAATGATCACTCCCCTCATGATCATTATCATCCGATGAGCTGTTGTGACATGTATCTCCATGGCGCCTATCCCTCCTAGCCGCTAGTAGCCTAGAAGCTCTAATTATATGATGCATAAGGATCATCATATCATAGGTCATGTCCCTCCAAAGCTTTGTGAGCATATGATCACCCTGAATCTCTGTGATCGTCGCAAGGAGAACTCCCTTATCAACCAGGAGTCTACATAGTCGGTCGTCCTACAACGCATTCCTGTGGCAATATCATTAAAATTGTAATTGTAATTGTATGTATTATTGTGTATTGTCATGATTCAATTTTATTAAAATTGTAAAATTTGTAAATTTGTAAATTTGTAATTGTAATTTTAATTGGAATTGTATGTAAAATTGTAAAATTGTAATTGTAATTATAATTGTAATTGTACGCAATAAAATTGTAAAATTGTAATTGTAATTGTATATAAAATTGTAAAATTGTAATTGTAATTGTAATTGTATTGTGAAATTCTAATTGTATGTATTGTCATGATTCAATTTTATTAAAATTGTAAAATTTGTAAAATTGTAAATTAATTGTCAAATTTGAACCATAAATACCTTAAAATTGAATCATCGTAAAATCGTAAAATGTATACCGTACATATTATTAAATTACATAATTGTAAAATTGTAAATTTATAAGAATATAAATAATTGTAAAATAATAAATCTAGAATAATATGAATTTTTGTAACATAATAAAGTTTAGAAAATAATGCAAATAAATTCATGTTTAGAATTATCATTATTTTATTATGATCTTACATACCAAAAATAACAGTATACATTAATACATTTTTTCAATTTTGAAGATATCATATATATATTAGGGTGAGTTTATTTAAGTAATGATATAGTGAAAAACCATTTAAAGCAATCAAGTAGTTGTATTATTTTAGGAATTGACATTGGAAAAAAAAAACTTGATATAGTGAATTTCTTTCGAGATCAACATAATTGCAAATTATCAAGTGAAATGATTTTAACATTAACACAATGCAAACCAATTAATTCGAAATACATATTCTAATGTTTGGGAAAAAAGAGTCTTGGTTATAAGGTTAAGTCCTCTTCTTTATAAAAACCCATCTTAAATAGTATAAATGATGAAATAACACATGTACTATATCACTCTATGTTCTCATCACCCTCATTATCTTCCAGCTTGTTTGGCATGATAAAACTATTGTTCTCAAAAATATGTTTTGATCTAGGGTCATGTCTCAATACGAACCACTAATCCCTATCCAACACATTTGGGTAAAAAAACACATGGTTGCAGTATTTGGGGAAAACATAAGGCTCCTTAGCTTCATCCTGCATCTTTCAAGATTGATACATATCATCCTACTATTGCGATCTTACTTTGCATTATTCCGATCAAAGGTGTCCCACCACTTGCACCTAAAAATAACACATTGGAAAGAAGAGAAGTCCACTTCAATGATCTCTTGTATCTTTCCAACATAACCTAATGTCCCTCATACTAGGTTTTGATCATGGTGGCCAACTCGACTAGATTGATCAAACTAGACTTCCACTCCACAGTGTTTTTTCATGTGTCCATGATCAGAATTTTTTGTGCAAAACTGGTGTCCATATGCCTTCATAGATGGGAACAAATGCACCTATAAAAATTTTAAAAAATCATAGTGTCTTTTGTCTAATAACCCAACTGTTAAAATATGTAAAACATAGATATTACATTTCAAAGGTGAATTATTAAGTTTAAAATGTATATAAATAGATTATTACCGAGTTACTACACCCAATCCCTACATTTAGCGCATCCTCTTCAGCACACGAGTAATGACCAATTGCACCATATTTCTCTCTGACTTGGTCAGCAACCCAATTGTTGGGGAAAATAATTGGCATATTTTCTTTTAAATGATTAGGATAATGCATGCTTCTACCATTCAACCATATGAATTATTTCCTGTCACTATCCCAATTCATCCTCTTTTGTTTGTATAATTCGACCCACGGTTGTGTCACTTCGGAATTGTAAAGAACGAATTTATTGATTGCTTCAATTTCTGCATTCGCTGATGAAATCAAAACGACATATAGTACATATGATATCAAAATATACGTTATATCTAATTTCAAGGTGAATATTTACTTTGTGTAAATTTGAAAAATTACAAGTCACTTACTCTTTATCAGGCGCATTTTTCCATTCGCCTATAGAAGCTCCCCTTCCCTTTTTTCTTCATCCCTTTCATCATCCCAAATCACCGCACCTGGTGTGTTGTTGATTTGCTTGATGTACTCACTAGCATAATATAAAGACTCATACGATATGTACCCCTCTGCCATAGACCCCTCGGTTTTTTCCCTTTGTCGAACAAAACCTTTCAATTTATTCATGTACCTCTCTAAGAAGAACATCCAATGACAAGAAACCACCCCAAATAATTCAACCTCATCTACTAAGTGGATTAGAATATGAACCTACAAGTCCATGAAACATACAAAAAATATCAACTATCTCTTGACACCACCGTGGAATGCTAGCCACATGAATCTCCTTTGACGTGATCCAACTTACAAATATAGATAATTTAGATATTGCACATCCTAGGTCTTGGGGGAAGTCATGTTTCACACACCCATGCACGAACAAAGGATAATGACACTGCAAAGTTATAAACACATGCATACAAAATTTGTTATGTTTTATGATCCGATGGGATAAAAATTATTAATATAAAAAATAATAAAATCATGCTTTTGACATTATACGTACTCTTAGAAGATTCAAATGGTCATGCAATTTCAACCCCGACAAATGGTCTTCCACGGTGAAGCAATGCCATAGTGAAGACCCGTATAAATATGGAACCCTCACACCCATTATAACTTCCTTTGCCAAAGAAAGATCATCTTTTTTTAAAATCCATGGGACATCACCTTCTTTGAAATACCAATTAGAGGGACTAGCCTCTCCTGTACTTTCTAATTGTCTTGGCCAACGTTTCTTTTTATTTTTTGAAGTAAAAAGATCTTTCCTAACAGCCAATGTGTCACTTTTTTTCGATGATATCTGCCTCCATAAAGAATATGAAACATTTATAAATATATGCATGGGATCTAATAAGTGGGTAATCTTAAGATGCTCCCAATATGGGAGGTTATATAAGATAGATTTCCTTTTCATCTCAATGGGAAATTTCTCAACATAGGTTTCCAAGAATTTTGGATCATCGAACATAGGCTCCCCATTTGAATTGAACATTTCTATGAACTCATTCTCTTTATCTCTCTCATATTATCTAAGCCATTCAGCTGGTGTCGTTATTGCAGGCCTTTGGGTTCTCTCTCATTTACCATTGAAAGTAGATGTTGATCTTCTATGAGGGAGTTCTTATGGGAGGAATTCGAGGAGCAGTTACACACTAGATTTCGTAGGTCGTTGGACCATCTAGATTTTAGAGAAGGTCCACAACATTTACATCCATAGTACCCTTTTGTTACAAGACTTGCAAAATTATTGTATACAATATGCATGGCATGTTAAATAGTATCATGAAGATCAGAACAATTACAAATAATTAAATTAATATGCAAAAGAATATTGTTACGTATATAAACAAATAAATAAACATGTAATTTACCAGAGAAAACTCCTAAGCTTGGATAATCATGTGTCGTGTAAGCACATATGCCATACAATGCAAAACTCCTCTTTGTTGTGATGGGTCTTGATACATCATATACATTTATTCCATCCCATAATTACTTCAATTCATCTACCAATGGTTGTAAGTAGACATCTATATTATTCGCTTGTCTTCTACCGGGGACTATGAGAGCCAACATAAGAGGTTCATTCTTCATGGAAAACCATGGGGGTATATTGTTATTGATCATTATTACAGGCCAAACAGAATAGTTGGTGTTCTAGAGGGAATATGAGTTGACTCCATCCATGGCTATACTAAGTCATAGACTTTGTACTTCATCCTTGAATTTTTCGGGCTATGTATCTTCTATATTCTTCATGGCTATTGAATCTATTGGTATTATCATAACTCCCAACTCACTTCTGTGTGAGGCATGCCATCCCTGCAACATAGCTAATTCTTTGCATAAAATAGCTTTTGAATCCTTTGCATTATAATGCCTCAATATCTTAAAAGGAGGACCCTGTGATTTACCCTTCTTTCTTTATTTATCATACCTATAATGCCCACATTTAGGACATATCTCTTTGGGTGCATATTCTCCTCTATATAGAATACAATATTTTGGACATGCATGATATGATATGTACTCAACACCCAACATTTTCAACAATTTCTTTGCCTCTTCGTAGCTACCGGGAAATACATTATCACTCGGAAGAACCTTATCTTTGAATAACATGATGTTGGTGAAAAATATTAAATGCAAAATGCCAATAATTATTAAAATTCATAAAATTGACCATTTTTAATGTTGATTTCGTGACAATATTTCTCTAAATATAATGGACTTAATGGTCAATTACCTCAAAATTTATGAGAAACATGCATTCGACAAGCCAAACTTTGCTTTCAAGTTGTACAGTAACATCATTGTCCCCAAATGGGTATAATTTTACTAACCACCAGGTCCAAAGAGAGGGGTGGTGGAAGAAAATTTAAGGCTTTCGAAAAAGGTATCAGCGATATGATCATCATCCCCTAGTTGATCATCATTATGGAATGCATCTAAAAACATTGTCTCCATGGTAGTCGTATCCCTTAAGTAATCATCCATACCAAACTCTATTTGATTGCCTCCATTTCCATCTTGTGAAGAAATACTATTTTTGTAGTCATTCCTAATTGGTGAATCTGGACGTAGTGGGAATTGAATAGGTGGTTTCTTCAACAATTCTTGGTATCATTCCTCTCTGAATTTTTCTCTTAATTCAACCTTCTTTCGATTTTACATTGTTGTGGGGTGCAACGGGAGATGGTATGTAGGTCTCTCATCATCACTAGAATCCTAAAAAGTTTAAAAAATATATTTGAACATGATTATTACAATATCGATGATATCAATTAGTAAGCACGTCAATGCCTGATTAATTGGTTTGATGTTGAAATAATTACATAATACCAAACAATTATTACCATCATTGTCCCACGAGTGTGGCTAGAAGATGGCATGTTACAATTGACAGGGTGAAGCGGCTGTCCATTTTCATCTACCAACAACGCCTTGTGGTATGTTGCTCCTGATAAGAGCTTCCGACATTTTGGAACTATTTGAATATTTTCTGCATCTGAGCATGAACCTGCAAATTTGTATACATTAATTTTATTCAACTCATTGACATGGATAAAAAACATAAATTCAATTAGATAATGAAAATATAAATAAAATTTGAAGTAATTACGTCTAGAGATGGATAGGGAGAACTCTGCGATAGACTTTGAGAAATATTATGGAATGAGACGGATTTTGAAGAATTTTCCATTTGATATAATTATTAGATTTTATCCCTGCATTTGAGAAAAATCAACAATAAATTTCGGTGCCTTAAAAAATGAGTTATTTTTATCAGTGGTAATGTACTGTTAACCGCACCAGTTCAATTTTATTATCGGACGCACCAGTGATGTTAGTTAACAAACACACCTAATTTCGGGGAAGAAAAAAAACGCAACTTTACTTTTTCAAGTGAAAAAAAGCAGTAAACTAAAAAATGAGCTGCAAATGATTTTTGGAAATTTAATTTCATAAAAAGCTCTTTAAATAGTAAAAGATATTCATTATTTCATTATTTTTGCAAAAATTTCAGGGAGGAAATTGCACGAGAGACATACCTACAGCAAGAGAGCACTGTGGAGCAATATAATACTTTCGAGCATCAACACTATTCAGAGAATCAAAATTTGAAACATCTAGTGATTCACACAAACACCCTATAGTATAGTAAAAATGTTAAATTTTACTGTAATAATTTTTTTTTTTACAGTTTCTATTAGATTTAATACATGCATAGTAAAAATTTTAAATTTTACTATGCATTTTACTAATAAAATTGTTTACAATCCTCTATTGCTATTTATATTTAATTAAAAAAAAAACAAAACAAAAACAAAAAAATCCATTATTACATTAAACCCTTGCTTCTTCTTGTTTATGTGACTGCAAAAATACATAATTAGGGCTTTTCATTTTAGATTTATAGGGTTTGTATTACTATATATATATATATATATATATATATATATATATATATATATATATATATATATATGACATCTAACCCATGGGACTACTTGCATAGTCGGATCCCAATCTCTGTCGGCCCTTGCACGATTTAAAAAAAAAAAAAAACTTGTTAATTGGTGTGCACTGTTTAAAACAGCGCACAAGTGTGCTAGTTTAGTATAACACACCGGGCACGTATTTAAAAAAAAATATTGTTTGATAAAAACAATTTTCTATTCATTTATTTTTATGTTAATCGGTGCTCCGGTATTAATATAACGCATTGGGTCTCCTATTGACAAAGAGCATCATACAATTTTTCTATTGTAGTGGTGGTGGATTTATAATAACATATCGCACCGTTATCATTGCTTAAGTTGTGAAAGTCGCATCGGGCATTTAATTTTGTTAGATGCACCGTTTTCTTGATTTTTTTTTACCTGAAAAAATATGTGATTTATTTATAAATATATTAATGAAGGGTACATTTTTTATATTGATAAAGAAATGGCTGACAAGAGTTCAAGTAACAAAAATATTGATAGCACATCCAAAAAAGAAAAAAAGGCAAGTTCTTTGTAACTTATTTACAAAAATTATTATTTTTGAACTATATGTAAGTTTAACTAATATGTATTGTTTAGTGTCCATCATGCAGAGTCACAAAATAACGAAGCTCGATAAGATTATTTTTGATCTAAGACCAAAAGAACATAAAATCTTGATGGAAAAATTGTAGAAGGATGAATCAGGTGAATGAAAAAATACTATCGATCCAATATGAGTTTCTTTTTTGAATTTTCATTAATAATATACTTTAAAATATTAGAGAACATGCTTCAAAAAATCTATTAATTCAGATATGTTTAATGTTCTACAGGGACCAAGAGTGAAGAAAAGGAATGTTGTTATAAGAAAAGAAAAAAAATAGAACATGTAAATGAAAATGAATTGCTCCTTAGCTCATCTATAGTGGTGTTGGAGGTTAACAAAAGGGAGAAAGAATTTACAAAACTTTGAGGGATCTAGTGGAACGAATGTATAGACATTCTTTCCACTTACAATACAAAAATCAATCCAATGATTCCAAGAACCAAATTTTATTTAAACTACAAGAAGAGTTTCCATAGAATTGGTCAATGAGACATGTCATACTTTTAATAGCAAAAACGTACAACAACAAAAATGAAGGAATGAAAGAGTAATATTATTTTAAATGTTTTTCTAGAATTATATGTATATATTACTACAAAGCAATCATTTATAAATATCACTTTTGTCATATTTAGTTTTCATATACCAATATAAAAATTAAATAATTTATTGTCATGTTACTTTTTTAGGAAGATTATAAAAATCTCAAAGGATGAACATGCTGATATTAGAAATATGCCAGTAGGAATGTCCAAAAATGTGTACAAGGAGATGGTCAAATAAATGGACATAATTGCATCGCACGAGGAGCCAACTCAAGAATGACATGCTTCAAATGTAACATGTAATCATTTAATATTTCAATTAGGTACAATAAATAAATAATTTAGCATTAAATATTATTTTTCAACTATTTTCCTGTAGAAAATAAAATAAAATGGAACCCATTCAACACATAAAACAGGATGACAAGGAAGAAAATGGTTGATTCTAAGTTTGTGAGTAATTGTTACTTCCTTATAACAACTTAACTAGATTTAATTTTTGTATATTTTAAGTTTTTTTACAACAATAATCATTGAATGTCTTCAAACAGGTGCTAACATACAAAGAAGAACCATAAGAAGAATTGATTGACATTAGGTTAAATATGGGTTGTTAGTATATGTTGGGATATCATAAATTAATTGTGGAATTTGTAAGTATATATGTCGTTTTACTTAGCTCTGTCTATAATTAATAGAACAAAAAAAACTTTTATATTAAATCTATGATTTGCTATGGGTTATAAAACTTGCAGGAAACAAAGTATGGAACTACACCAACAAATGAATTATTGAAAGAAGGCATGAAATTTGGTTTTGAAAGAATGTGTGTAGTTCACAAGTCAATTCTTGCTATGGTACATTTATTTTCGATTTACATTGATGTATATTATTCAATATTGCAATTTTCATTATTCCCACCAATGTAGATACACTGATTAAACTTTATTTTTATGTTTGTAGATGGAACTTGAAGAAGAATAAAACAATAAAAAAAATGAACAAAACATTCCTCCAAATAACCCAATTCATGGAAGTAGCTCGAGCAGTGACAGTAGTTCGAGTGAAGAATGATGATCAATATGTTTAGATATCAAAGAAAGGTGTTGTATTTTTTGAAATATTTGTCTGTGAAATCAAACATTTTGTTTAATGTAATGGACATAGCGTCCCAATTGAAAGACAAAGGGATACCAATAATTGTCCCATTTTGTATCACAAAGAGTGACTTATTCATATATATATATAATAAAATACATTTTAATTTATTCTATTGTGTTCTCCATTGTCGCTATGAAAAGTTACACCACTAATTAAATATATGGATGATTAAATATTATAATGAAGAGATGCGAAATCTGATGATATAAAAAATTCATCCAAACATCACATTCAAATGAACTAATAAAAATTTAATTGATATGAATAATTGTATAAGAAGATATGTGTCGACGTTTGATGAATAATGAATTTTAAAAAATCACAATAATTGCAATGTCACAGGTCGATGTTTCAAAAAGATAGAAAATGAACACTAGTGCATGTGTATAATAGTGGGCACTGGTGCGTTTCTACAACCTATGAGAACCACACCAAATACCAATACCAATTATAATGATCGATGTGCTTTATCGATGACTACGACCCGTGTGGATAGGCGTTGTATGCATTGGTATGGTTTTCCTTTAACGTGTCAATGCATTTTACACCTTAACGGCCCGAGGCGTGTATACAACCCATATGCATTGTGTAGATATAAGGTGAATGCACCGATGCATTCATATTTCTAATGCACCGGTACTGTTTGCATTAAATTCCTCGGTGCTTTACAACTATAATCCGAATATACTGGTGCATGCACCTTCTATCAACCCGGTGAGTATTTCTTGGTGACACACACCGGGACGTTGTTAAATGCCTCGGGGCTTCCAAAAAAAAATTCCATCTCGGTGCTTGGTATGTTTATAGTACCGGTGCGTAAAGGTTAAAACGCATTGGTGCATTCACACATGAATCGCGTAGCGATAAGAAACACATCCGTAAAAACCTCTAGCCACCCAGTTTTTTTAGTTGTGTTGAAGTTCCGTTAAAAGCTCCGTCAAAACCTTTGTTACCAACCAAAAACCGATGTTGTAGCAAATGTTTTTTTGACAATGTTGGCCAATTTTATAACACTAAAAACCTCCTTTATAACCTCCACTAGAGGGTATTTTCCTTGTAGTGGCCTATGAAGGTTATGATACCACATGTGAAGTGAAGGGGCCTAAAAGGAGTTGTGCATGTCAAAAATCTCAACCACCTTGCAAATTTTTTTTTGGTAATTTATTATTTATCATTAAATAAATTTGTTATGAAATATGAAGCTACCTAAAATAATATCTATGCATGTTATAAAATTTACTAAGTCTTGATTGGAAATAAACCATGTTTAATCCATTTATATATCTAGTTCAGTGATCTACCAAGAATGCATCGATGAAATAGGTTGTATAAACCTGAGGATATTAATGGAAAATATAGGAAATTATTGTATTGTTGCATTGGGATGGATAACCTCATCGAGAGGATTACTATTTTCTTTGTGTTGGTTCTTGGGTTGGACGTTTCGAGTAACACCCTAACATTTCTCATCATCAATGCTAGAGAGGAATTTTTCCCTTAGTTCCTTGAATGAATTTCGTCAACCTGAATTAAATGTTTGCATGTGGTATACCATGTAAACCAAAGTGATATTAATTTGGATCAGATAATTATATTATTTTTCATCCATATCAATGCCTTTAGAGTGGAAAAGGTGGATGAATAAGCTCACTAAAACATTTCTATCGGTGGGTCCCAACTTAGTGAATTAGGGTATGAAACCTTTTGAAAGTAGTTTGAGGCATGAAATGGTGTTTTATGGGGATACAAAGGTTCCACTTAACTGCTGCAATCCCCAGAACTATTCTACATACATATATCTTTCCAATGGTGCTAGAATCTCCTCAATTAGAGTTTGTATGCGAAATTGATGCCACCTAGATGTTGACCTTCCTATTTTGACCACCATGATTCAAGAGGATTCCATGTCAACCCCAGTTATTCATGCGAAAATGGCTATCCATGTGACCATGATGCCTAATTATATATAATATTTGATAATGTAACTCTAATTAAGAGTTGAAGGAGTCAAACTTAACCACTAGTAGGCTATTAGGTTGTGTTATAACCAAGAAACTAAGAAAAAATGGGTTCCATTCTATTCAAGTGCATTTGTTCCATAGATGATCAAAGTAGCTAAGAGTGTATATACACACAGAGAGAGAGAAAAAATAGGGGGTTTTTGCACTATAGTTGCCCACAAGATACAAGTATCACTTTTTTGTCTTGCATCCATTTCCAATCACAGAAAGAAAGAGCAGAGCAACCTCACCTTCTAGTTGGATTTTCTACTGAAAGAGTTTCCCAAATCATATATCATGTTATTATGTTTGTGAGTGATTGTATTTTCATCTATTCTATATTTTTTTCATTTTTATAAATTACATGCATAAAAAGAATAACTTAATAAGTCCCAAATTCTATGGAAAATATCCTTTATAGTACAGATTTCAAATTTTCAGTATACATTTCTTAGATATATTGTGACGAATTGTCTAGTATAATATCTATGATAACTTATGGATCGACCACATAGGAACTTTGACATAATAAAATGAAAATTCTTAATAAATTTAGAATAAAATAACTCCCCACTTTGAGCTTAGAATTGAACAAGAAAATAGTCAATGGAAAGCTCTAAGCAAAATCAACCTGTAAGTTTAAAGTTTAGACTTGAGTAGCAAATTTCTCCATAAATCAAACATGGTTCCAAAAGGTGGGCATAGCACTAGTACCATAGTAAATAATTAATTAAATAATATAAATGTACCATTATATTCATATGCTAGAATGAAGGATACATTATGGAGTGGTGTTGAAGCTATGTTGAGTTGTGAATTTCGTGCAAATTGAGAAATTTTTGAGTACTTGAATCCTGAATTATGCCAAAGGGATTGGGTACATTACAATCAAATTTCACTATGAATTTCATGGGAATTTATCCTTAACCTTTAAATATTTATATTATTTTTTAGTCAAAGAAAAAAAATGACTTTGATCTTATAACTTGGTGTCAATGATTTCTTTATTGCAATTTAATTTTATTATTATTTTTAATCCATATATCACTCAACATATTATCTTTAGATATAGTTATGATAGTGCTTTTAATAGTATTAATATGTTAGAGGGAACATTCCTCTGATATCCGCCAATGGTTTAGCTATGAAAATACATCTATATTCCAACCTCTTTTAAGCCTTGAACGAATTTAATTGATGCTTGAAGTAGCAATAAGAAGTTTTCATTCTTCATGTTAAAGAATTTGTGTTTGTATATTATGTACATAATCATAGACTTACCTTCAATGGGTGGAATCTCAACTTCTAAAAGGAGGATTGGATGTGGTGTATTTCACTTAGTTTTGAGGTTGCTTAAAATTCTTTCAATCTTGCCTGATGTTTCTTTATGTTTCTCTAGAAATCCTATAGATCAAAATTTCCTGACCATATAGAATCGACGAGGTAATAAGGATATCAAATATGTCTTTATTTTTCTTCCTTAAAACAAAATTTTAAATCTTTAAATTTGTCCTCAAGATCACTAAATAGGCTTTCCAATCTCCATTGATAGTTATAATTTAGCTTATGATAAAAATCAATTTTAAGGACTTCTTCCAAGATGCTATTATTGCAAAAAAAAATAGAAAAATAGGATTTGTTTTAATTTAGTGATCATTTCCTTTTTTTATTTGTATTTATCAATATCCCAAAGAAACTGCAAAAATATTTAAGAATTTTCAATTGTTTACAAATGTTAGATGAGCTCCTTGATAAAAATACAATAATATCATCATATATAAGGACTATGTTGATTAATCATGCTAATTTCATTTTCACACAACTTTCTTCCTCTAGGGAATCCTCTATCTTGTCAATACACATTTCAAGAATAATAGTTGATATAGGATACCCTTGCTTAATCTCTATACTAAATTTTATTTCATCTATCCAGTCCTTGTCATTTCTAAACTTGGCAATGAAGAAAATAAACCCTAATATCTTCTATCATTTTTCGCAAGATATTTTTAAGAACTATGTCCAAAGATTTCTGAAGTCAACAAAGCAACACATGGGGCTAACCTTGTTGTTTAAACAATATTTAGCTATGATAATGAAAGTAATTAGGTGGTTAATGATAACTTTGAAAAATAGCTTGTTCCTTTTTATTCTAATCACCACTTTTAAGCCATGAACTAATATCCTACTCTAATATAATTTAATCGATATAACTTAGTTACTAGAAGTGGACTTATCATAATAGTCCTATAACTTAAATAATTAATTTTATCGTCAATTTTTTTTAAGTTAAATTTGTATTACCTCAAAAATCAGATTACAACATGACCATCACCATAAGTTGAAATATTACTGGTCTCAATCTACCACAAGGGAAACTAGATCTATTGTCTGGTAATCTATAAGCGAAAATACCAAAATTAATTCCTCTTGTTCAAATCACAACAAAGGTTGTCTAATGTTGGACTACATAACAAAACAAAATAATAACCATAAATAAATAACAAAAATTCAAGTATTAGAAGATGTCATTTAGGGAGGAGACGATTTCATTTTGGTCATCACACTTATCTTTTAGTACACGTCCCAAAATATTTTTCATTTGCCCATGCAGGGTGATGAAATTAGATACTATTAAAAATACGAAGTGGGGGGGGTGAATTATTATTTCATGCTAAATCATATATGTAAACATGCACATATAAGAGAAACCATTATCAATCATGGATGATTCAACAAGTAATCGTTAGCAAACACATGAGAACGTCATCAAGCACACATAGGCACCAAATATTAGGTGGAAAACCCAATTGGGAAAACTATTAATACTAAAATTCAACTTTTGCACCTTACACTAGCCCACTACTAGTGTGCAAGCTCCTACCTGATGCAAGCCACTATCTCCAATAATTTCTCCACCTACAACTCGAAGGAAGCCACCACTTGTTGATCAAGTTCTCATACCACCACTAGAAGGGTGCTACCACTCCCTTAGAAAGTTCTCCAACTACCACTAGAAGGAAGCCGCCACTTTTTTATTGAAGGTTCTAACCCTGAGACTCTTGTGGACCTTGTTTCATGTTGGATCCACCTTCAACAAACTCAAATATTGTGGGACACATTTCACAAATCTCAAATGAATACAAAACCTCTAGAATAACCAATATGTTCCGCATTACTTCACTGCATATATATCCTAATTCAATTGTAGCATCATTATTTTGTCTCTGCTCAAAAATAAAATATGTCCTCATAGTCATACATATCTCTTACCAACATCATGTACTCTAAATAAGACCATAGAAAGCATACTCTAATATGAAAATCCTATACTCATTCAATCATCAAGACAATTGACAACAAACTAATACATCAACCAATACTCAACAAACCTCCCTTGGCAATACAATAAACAAATCTTCCCTCAATACATCATTTCATACAAGTCACAAAAACTCATACAAGTCACAAAAAAACTCATCAAATTAGCTCACAAACCCACAACTCATCACTTTGACTCAATTCACTAACCGATATACATGGTTTTGATTTTTCTCAATAGATAGATCAACCCCTACTCAATCCAATACATCATAAAATTTTGTCAACATTCCACAAGCAACATAGTACAACAATACATATAAATCCCAACCTCATTCGTGAATGCTACAACCATATAAGTCACATGTCCTACGACATCAATACTAAAAAAATAAAATAACTCTAAGGAAAATTAAACTACGCATCAACTCTACCACACATATAGATCATCCATATGATAGCATAACAACCTCTACACCAATAACTTTGTCTCTATAACCTGCCATTTCCAATCTCTGCATATAAATACAATCAACAATTTGAAAAAAATGTCAATCCCATCGATCTACTGCTCCCACTCATATGTACTTCAATTCATGTGCACAGGTATATAGTATAATCTCTGCGCACTTTTCAACCACACCTTATACCATCGAACTCCATACACATTATGTCTGAACCCTTTAAACTGAACCATTCTCTGCAATTCTCCATTCAATCAAAACTCTCCATCGATCCATGCATGGCATTATAATGATTAAAAACAATTTCAAACAGAGAGATACCGTGATCATGCACACAGAGAGATACCGTGATCATGCCGTGTACAACATTTTCTCGTGTACAACTTCTCACTTTGTTTACTGATCTCGTGATCATGCCGTGTACAACATTTTCACAAATATGCCGTGTACAACATTTTAATGAAAATTTCGATCATTTGAATCCTTCGATCTGGCAAAATGTTTTGACATTGTGTGTACAACACTATTAATTTAGATCATAACTTTGTCATTCAACATTATCCCCATTGCATTGGATCAATACAAAATTAAAAAAAAAAATTGATCTATGTTGGTGCCGTAACAAACAATCAATCACGCCTCAATCGAACTTGTGACCGGATGAGTGAAAAAAACAAATACAAATGATATTTGAAAAGCGGCAGTACCATATCAAACTATTTAAAAATTCACACTCAATGTCGAATTGTCTTACTAGTTTATAAGTCTTATCCCTTCTATAACATAGGGAAAAAACACAACCACATTTAACTGTATTCCAATTGGACCATGATCAATCAATTTCAACACATCCATAATGGTTTTGGCCAGATTGATCTATGAAAAAAAACTATTTAACTATGTTTCCTTGACCACGAGGCATTAATTCTTTAACTATTGATGACCAAAACACTCCATTCTTCAACTTATCCAACCATAACTATTGTTAAATGTGTTCACCTGCCAACGTGGTCTTGGACTAGCACAACCATTATGATCAATGTATCAATGTGCATTTATGATTTTTTTGTTTCGTTAATAATTGAAGACCAAATCAATAACATTAATTACCTTCGTCAAGTCATTGGTTCTAAAGCCTATTATTTTCTTTTTAGCACCTATAAGACATATGCACTCGAATAGAATTGGAAGCATGGCACTAAACTGCATGAATAGAGTGGGAAGGGAGAAACACAAGCCTAGTGTTGCATTATGACAGCGAGCATCCTGCAACACTGCTCTAATGCATGGAAAAACAAACTTTTCTACCCATAATCTCAAGCAACTTCATCACCATATTTCTAGGCACCTCCAAGACATGTAGACACCTCAGGAAAACCTCTACAAGGATCAAATCATTGACATGAATGCAAAAACCATACTGCTAATATTCTCACCCTTTGGCATTAATGTCAAACTTTAACAAAAAACACAAAATTAATCTTCTTCTCAACAAGATAAATAATATTCATTCTCTACTAGTGTCACTCTCCCCCTTTGACATCAAGGGAAAAGGGTGGTCCATTTGCACTAAAATACCATACTATTTTCACTGATAACGCTAATAGAAAGAGATGCCTGATGAAAAATGATCAATTTCCAACACCAACAATATAAGGAGAAGGAATAAGGACAATGTCTACTGCTTTTGGAAACATTCTCCCCTAAACATGTAATGGGGGATGCAAAACTCTTCTCCACACTGTTGGGGGAACATGGTTTATGTTCTGCAATTAGCCCCCTTTCCATGTGCAAGAAACAACTCAATGGAGCACAGACTCCATATAGACAATGACCAAAATATAAAAATAATATTACATGGTTGCATAATGAGATATACACGGGGTATATGATGAATTATAATGTTTCTACACACCAAAGAGCCCATATATGACTATAACATGACTCTCTTCAATGCTCAAAGAGTCACTCTCTCATACATAACAATCAAAAGTACTATGTATGACTACCACCATCAACAATGATATAGGGCTACAATATTACACACATATGTGTCGTACATGACATAAATATATATAAAGACTATCCAACCAAAGAATATCTGATGTCTATGTTAATGAGATATAGTCAGGGGAAAAACTTCTCTATTCATGAAAACATATATGAAGATACTATAAAAAAGAATGAGGGAATGTAAATACTAGCATGAAAGATAAATCATCATATAGTTTTCTACCCCTACCTTGTCTTCTTTTGTCGTTGCTTCTTCTACTACACCTATCTTGTTTATTCGATATATTATATTTACATGTGTTCCCTCTGAGGCAATGCATGGAAGTTCGGTTGAAGTTGATTATGGAAGAGAAGAAGAAGGGATCATCCCCAAGCGTCGTCGAATATATTCAAAGGAGTCTGGGGGAAGATTTTTGGTAAATATATATGCAATCTTCTCACTTGAAGGGACATATTCTAGTTTTATTATTATCCAAGCCATGCTCTCTAATAAAATGGTATCTAATGGGGATGTTCTTAGTCTTATAGTGCATGACTAGATTTTTGGATATGCTAATGGAACTGGTGTCATCATAAAACATGGACACATTTTATGGAAAGGTAACTTGAAAGTCTTGCGTATTTTAGATAATCCAAATAATTTGTGTACAACATTGTAGTTGCAACGCATTCTGCTTCAATAATAAACATAGAAATAGAGCTCTGCTTTTTGCTAAACCAAGAAACTAAGCACTTCCCTAGAAAGAAATCTCTGCCACTAGTACTTTTATGATCATCAATGCTACCATCTAAATCTATATCAACATATTATTGAAGAGTGAAATTTGTATTATTTGGATACCATATTCCAAATTCTAGAGTTCATTGCATATACTCGAATATTATTTTGACTGCTTTGAGATGAGTCTCCTTAGGATTTTCTTAAAAGCATCCCACTATGCCAACTACATGCAGAATATATGGTCTAGTTCTTATAATATAAGGTAAAGTACCAATCATAGATCAATAATTAGATTGATTTATTGTTGGGTATTCATCGTCATTGTTGAGATTACACCCTGTTACCATGGGTGTACTTATAGGTTTACAACCTTCCATCCAAAATTTCTTGAAGATATCCTTGAGATATTTTGCTTGAGAAAGAAATATTTCATCCTGTCTTTGATGTAATTGTAATCTCATAAAGAAGGTTAGTTCACCAAGTAGGGGCATTTCAAATTCTTGTTGCATGGCTATTGCAAACCCTTGACTCATTGAGTCAATAGTGTTACTAAATATGATGTAATCAAAATAAAAAATTACCACCAAGATTTTATCCCCATTTACTTTGATATACAAATTGCTATCTATTGATCATTTCTTGAAGCCCTGTTGCTAAAGATATTTTTCAAGACAGTAGTACCAAGCTAGGGGAGCTTACTTTAACCCATACAAGGATTTCTTGATTTCACATAAGAGATCCTTGTCATTTCCAAGAATAAATCCTTTAGGTTTCTCAATGTAAACTTCCTCTTCTAGAGCCCCATTCAAGAAGGAAAACTTAACATCCATCTGATATACTTTAAATTTGCAGAAGCTGGAAAATTCTAAGAAAATTTTGATGGCTTTGAGTGGGGAAATTGGTGTAAAGGTTTCCTCAAAATCTATACCTTCATGTTGTGGATACCCTTTGTAGAAAAAATGTTCCTTATTCTTGATCTTGGTTGCTTCCTTGCTTGTTTTAATTTTGTGGGGCTTGATTCATCCTACTTTTGTTGAGTCTTGTTTCTTTGACCATTTCCATCCGTTTATAGCATCGAAATAACCTTTGGACCTATGCCTATTGACACCATGGGATCTGAGTCTTTATTTTTTTATTATGATTTGAAATATATCCAAGACCTTTCTTGATTAATGAAGAATGTTGATCATTAATAATTTTTTCAATGTTTTAGATCCCTTTACAAACTTGAGATTCAAGTTTAGTTGATACTTCGCTTTCTCAACTTATTTCTTTAGGGCTACAATTTCTAATTCCAACTTCTCGCATTTCCTCTCTTTCTCTTGTATTTGTTTCATTTGTATCTCCTCCACTCTTTTAGATTCTTCTAGGCGAACCTTTAATTGTGTAATTTCTTCAACAATAGTATTCTCTTTCTCTTTATACACCTCGATTTCCTTTTCTTGGTATTTATTTATATTTTTAATCCTACCAATTTCTTTTAATGCATCCATCAAATCATTTATTTCACAAATTTCTGATTCACTTTCAAATTTATCACCAATATCCATGAGGATATTGTAATCAAAGTTAGAGTCAAATTCATTATCTACCTCATCATCAAATGGACATGCACTATCTTCATGAGAATAAAAATTATTTTTCTTAGTGAGATTCCTTTTGAGATGCTTCTTAGAGATATTCTTTCCATTTTCAACATTATCTTTGCGAATGGAAATTTAGTATCATAGTGGCCAATCCTTCCACAATTAAAACACTTAAATGGGAGCTTTCCTTAATCCAGTTTTATAGTCCCCGTCTATAACTTTATTAAGGTTGTTTACTTCCTATTCATTTGAGATATATTTGGTTCTTTCTGATTCTTTTTTTTTCCTTTCTTGTACCATTGAAAGAAAATTTTATGACTTTAGATTAGTCCCCTTTACTCTGCATTTCTTAGGTTTTCAGAATCTTATGAAGCCTTCCCTAGGATAGCTAGATCAAGTCTTGCATTTCTTCAATTTTTGAAAAATTTGCATTGAACTTAGGAGTTAGTGATTGTAATATATTCTGAAAAATCATATGAGAGTATTCAAACTTATTACCAAGACCTTTCATAATATTTACTACTTTATCTACTCAGAGGAAAAAATTGGCAACACTTTCATCTTCAAGCATCTTAAGAGTTTCATATTGAATTCGATATAATTGTAGCTTTGCACTTTTTACCTTTGTATCCCCTTAATATCTATTTACCAATTTGTCCCACATTTATTTTGTGGTTTCATATTGCATTATCCTTTAAAAATTCCATTCTATAAGATCTCCCAGAATAAAATTGATTGCTTTGGCATTTTTTTCACATTTATTCTCACCTACTTCATCTGTTGGGGTGGATCTAGGGTATCGATACCCATTTTCTACTACTTCCCAAACATTAAATCCAATATATATTATAAAATATCTCATTCTTATTTTCCAAAATGTGAAATCTTTTCCATTGAATATATGTGGCTGGTTTGAGAAGACTTCATCATGGCTGCCTATTTTGCAGGGTATTCCTTCTTATAATGATTAAGCTATGTCATGAAGGACATACTCTGATATAAAATTTTAACAATACTGAGAGGGGGGGGGGGGTGAATCATTATTTCGTGCTAAATCAACTTTTTCTCGGTTTTTTCTTTTCTTTATAAATCATCAATTGTACCAATGATTAATTAGTAGCATATATGTACACATGCACATATAATAGAAATAATTATTAATTATGATAAAATCAACAAGTAATCATTAGAAAATACATGATAACACAATTAAGCACACATATACACCATATATTAGATGGAAACCCCAACTGGGAAAAACCACCATTTTTGTCGTCTTCGTCTTCTTTCTTATTAATACTAAAATTTTCCTTTTACATCTTACATCGATGCACTACCAGTGTGCAGGCTCCCACCTTTTAGAGGCCACCACATCCAATAATTGCTCTAGCTACTACTGGAAGGAAGCCACCACTCCCTGATCAAGTTCTTCCACATCACCAAAAGGAAGCTAGTACTCCCTTAGCAAGTTATCCAGTTGTCCAAAAGGAAGCCATCAATCCCTTACTAAAGGCTCTAACCCTTAGACTCTTTTAGACCTCATTTTGAATTGTTTCATATTGTATCGACCTACAACAAACTCAAATATTGTATGCAACATTTGTCAAATCTTAACTGAATACAAAAACCTATGCAACAAACAACTTTTTCACCAATACTTCACTGCACAGAGACCCTAATTTAACAACATCATCATTATTTTGTCTCTACTTAAAAATCAAATATTTTCATAGTCATACATATCTCAGACCATAAACATGTACTTTGAATAACACTATAGCAATCAATCATAATCAAACATGAAAATCCTCTACTCATACAATCATCAAGATAATCAACAAAAAACTAATACATCAACCAATACTCAACAAAACTCTCTCTACAATATAATTAGAAAATATTCCCATCAATACATTATTGCATACAAGTCACAATAACACATCATGTTAGCTCACAAACCCACAACTCATCAATATGACTCAATTCACTCATTGATATACATGGGTTTTTTTTTCTCAACAGATAAATCAACCCCACATAATACAATACATCATCAAATTCTTTCAACATTCTACTAGCAACATACTAAAACATCACGTATAAATCCTAACATCATATGTGAATGCTACAACCATATAAGTTACAGGACCTATTACATCAATACTACAATGATCAAATAAATATAATGAACACTAAACTCTACATCAACTCTACCATACATATAGATCATCCATATGATAGCACAACAACCTCTACACCAACAACCATGTTTCTATACTTTGTCATTTTGAGTCTCTGTAAAAACATTGTTAACACATAAATACAATCAATAGTCTATAAAATTTGTCTATGCCATCGATCTGCTACTCCCACTCATAGGTTCTTCAATTCATGCACACATGTATATAGTTTAAGCTCAGTGAACTTTTGAGCCACACCTTATACCATCGAAATCCATATGCATTATTCCTATTCTCAAATCCCTTAAATGAACCACACACTGCAATTCTTTGTTCAATCAAACCTTTCCATCAATCCACACATGGAATTATAGTGTTAAACAATAATTTCAAGTAGTTTCTATAAAGAGATACATGAGTCACACTTTTTCTACTGATCTCATGGTCATGCAATGTAAAACATTCTCGCAAAGAGGCATACATGCATAATAATATATTTGATGCCTAGATCATCTAAATCCTTCAATCTAGCCAAATTTTAGCATTTTGCATACAAGATTGTTGCTTCAAATCATAACTCCATCATTCAACTTGATCCACATCATATCATATCAATACCTGTGCCAAAATAAGGTTTGAAAAAAAAAAGGTTAGATCTATGTTGGTTCCAAAACAAATGATCAATCGCAATTCAATCACACATTCCTTCGAACTTGTGCTAGGGAATAAATGAAACAAAAAAATAAAAAGGATATTTGACAAGTGGTGGTGCCAAATCGAACTCTTCAAAAATGCACACTCAATGTTGAACTGTCTTACTAATTTATAACTCTCAGCCCTTTGTTTACCATGGGAAAAAACCACAAACCCATTCGATGGTATCCCAACTTGGACCATTATCAACTAATTTCAACGCATCCATAATGTTTTTGACCAAATTAATCTATGAAAAAAAAAATAATGACAATGCCTTGGCCACGAGGCATTAATTCATTAACTATTAATGACCAAAACACTCTATTCTTCAACATATCCAACCATAACCACATTTCAATGTGATTTTGGACGAAATTAACAATTATGATCAATATATCAATGCATATTTATGATTTTTATGTTCTGTGAACAATCAAAGACTAAATCGATCGCATTAATTACCTCTACCAAGTCATTGGTTTTAAATCCATTTATTTTATTTTTATTTGCACTGACATATAATTTTATCCTTGCACTAAAATACATAGGCATAGAGTGGGAAGGAAGCAACACTAGCCCAGTGTTTCACTATGACAATGAGTAGCCCATGCCACTACTTTAATGCATGTAAAAACACACTTTCTATGCCCAAAACCTCAAGAAACTTCATCACCATCATTCCAAACACCTCCAAGTCCTGTAGACACCTCAATAAAACCTCTGCAAGAATCAAATAATTGACATCAATTCCAACATATACTAATTTTGGCTTCCCCTAGTATGGCTAGGGTCAAAAACCCATTTGGACACCTCATCCAAAATCTGAGAGTTATAATACACCAGATGGTCATTTTAGGTACATGTGTCTAGCTGGTGAATTTCATCCCAAATGTCTCGTGGAGTGGAAAAATGGAAGATTGAAGTAGCCCCATAGACCTAGGCTTGGGAATGTGGTTCAATTTGTATACCTTGACCACTGCCACCCCTGCCACCTATACCCTTGCATTTTTGCATGTGATTCCTGAGAATTTTGAAACAAAATATATAGAGACAAATGAGATTAATATTACCACACAAAGCATATTGGTGAGAGGGAAAATATAAACTAGGCTAAGGTGTAGCCAACCCACTAACCAAGGAAAAATTACTACAGGTCCATAAGATACCCACCAAGGAAATTCAACCCCAAACCATAAGATTCCAAAGCACAAGACATAGAAATCCCTAGGGGGAATTAAATCAGTAGCCAAGAACCACGTAAAAAAATTGAAGAGAGAATAAAAAAAAATGGATATATAACAAAACCATTATCCAGATAACAATGTCCCAGTATTTATGAGTGAGTGAGGAAGCATACATTGTGTGTAATGAAAACCCACCAATTGACTTTCCCTCTCAAGATAAACTGAATTTTTGAATTATATTGCTTGAATGCACTGGAGAACTGACTGCAAACTCCAAACTATAGTCTACAGCATTGAGCAAGGCTCTAAAATAACCCCCTATTGAAAGAGTTTTGGCTTACTTACAGTCAGAATATACTACCCCTACTTCCCCGGAAGCAAGAAGTTCAATTGCAGAAAATAAACCAAAAATCCTACAACTTCTTGATAAGAAAGTTACCAAAAACTAGTTGAACACATTTAGAATGGCATGTAAGTACTCTCTCCATTATTAGGTTGTTACAAGTCCAAGCCACTGACACTTTGAAACTAAAGGTCGATCGCATCGATGTGATAAAAAGACGAATGTAACAGCATTGTTTTACATAGTTTCCTCCTGACTCTAAGCAAGGCCTCACTGAAATCCAACACAAAAATCCCACCATCAGTGGGGAGAACAACTAGAACCAACATAAATAACCACCTTCCACAGGTCTATGCACAGGGTAAAAAAGTGCATGGAGGAATTCCATCATAAATGGTTAAAGTTAATTGCGCATGCATTTACATGGGATAGGTAGACATGCCACACCTCCCCCCCACTTATTAAATGTCATGGGAGGTGGAAAGGTTGCAGAAAACACCCCAACATTCCTTTATGCCTAGCACGCCACTCTAATCGGGGGTTTTTTATCATCACTTTTAAAAATATTAACAATAAGTTTTTTTTTTCCAAGGTTTAGGAATGTAATCCTTGGTTACTATGTTAAAAATGTTGTGAATTTGAATAATAACAATAGAGCCTTTGATCCATAAAATTTCCAAATGATCCCTTTAATGTCTATAATGTTCCCTTTTGCAATGTGCTTAGCTCCAAACTAAATATCTTCTATATTGATTTTTGTTTACAAATATTGTAAGAAGGGTTTGGTTGTTAGATGAGAGATTATGGGATCCATAAATATTTTAATGTACAATTTAAAATCCCCCATAACGATTTTAGAATTATATTTAATCTTTCAAGTAAAAAATAACCCCCCAATTTTTTGGTTTTAATGTAGAGATTTTTTTATTTGAATTTAGAAAAGTGAAAATTTAGTGATCCCAATTACATAAATACAAGTTTTTACCAACTAAATTTTTATGTTGATGTTGAAGTTATGGTAAAAAAACAATTAAGTACATGGTTAGAAACACTTGGAATTTTAATTAATATTCATAGTCAAGTTTGTTAACTTTGTATTTCGATAACAGTTTTTATGAAAATATTCCTTTCTTATAAAATATGTTTCATTGATAATTTGTTGGGTTGTGGCTAAATGGTTAGAACACAATGTTGTCATGTAAACAATCCAAGTTTAAACCATAGTAGGTGTAGAATTACTTAACATAAAAATACAAAAAGATAAAGTTTTTCATATGTCTCTAGTTTAAAGATTATACAAAATTTTAAAGAGTTTGAAACTAATTCCATAGTCTTAACCTTTCTAGACGAACTACACTAAATATTTCCAATATATGTTCTATTAATACTTTTCCCAATAAGAAAATTTGTTTTGAAACACATACTAATATCCTATAATTGAGAAAATATATGCCCATTGTGTGATTAATTATAATCCTCTTAAAGATGATTGATTTCCTATTCCATAGGTCTCATCTCCATTTCTATACTATTTTTGTGTATTTTTTGTTCATACTTTCCTTCCTCTATAGTTGACCCCACAAACATTATTTGCAAAGCATCCTCAAATTAAAAACTTCTTACTATTCATGTTGCCATAGGATGCAATCTTTTGAATTTTGCATCTAAAGGTTCAATTTGTCTCTTTTGTTGGACCATTAATTCCAAAATTTCAATACAACGTATACTTTGATTCTCCTCTTAAGCATTGACTATTTTTATTAAACTAGTTATTATGGAATGATTGTCTACAAGGAAACTCTCTTCCCTCCTCGAAACATGTCAGATATTCATAACCTAGGAAAAGGACATTGACCAGGATGATTATGTTCTACTGTTTTCATTGCCTCCTAAGTTAGTTCAACTATGACAAAGAGTCTAGGCACCATGGTTCAATGACTATATAATTTGCCATCACAATGACAAAGAGAATAGTCCATGTTTCTCGATATTCTTGGCCACCAATAATTAGAATGGAGCACATGTTGATGAATTTTCCAAAACACTCAAATAAAAACAAAATCCAGCTAACATTTCCAATATTAGTTGTTAAAGGCTTATAATTATACTCCACATTCAGAGTGAATGAGTGTGAATTTCCTTTGACACTAATGGAAGTTAAGACCAATTATTTCCTCTTGATTTCATGCCACCACTTGGCTTTTTACGCATCCATTGTATTCAATCTCATAATTAGCACCATAGGCTTTGTAATATTTAGGAATTATAATGTTATGGGATTGCGATTTTTAAAGTCCTATATTTTATTCTCAACTTTCTAACCTCCAAGCACAAGGCACCATCTGCAAATTGATCTAAATTATTGGTGGTCTAATGCCCCGAGCATGTAATACCCTAGTTTTGACCCTTGTATTAATAATAAATGTTTGCACATGATGAAAGGAAAAAAAACCTAGCGATGTAATTTCTTTTGAATAATAATAATACATAATTGGATATATATGGAAAAGGACAGAGTCATAAGAGGCTATGATTCCTCTACAGAGGGGTCTAAAGGAGTTAGGCCAAATTGTAATAATTTATTAAATCCATCTTGGAATGAGTTGGGAAAATGAGTTGCATCGTCTTATTAAGGAAACCACATGGCACATTGTAAGCATGCATATAATAACCATATTATTATAATGGACCTCTTTCTTGATTATTTCTCCTTTACACCTCATTCATTATGGCTCTTTGTTCTTGGAGAGGAGGAAAACATATCTATTGTATAGATCCATTGCTAGTTCACTATATGAGAAGATTGGTTATTTCCATTAATTAAAGGATACTTATGTGTGGGGAAGAATTAGAATATTGAGGAAAAACTCTCCACAACTGAGAATCTCTAGAGCTTCCAACATTAAAATTTCCTAGAAAATTTGTACTAAAGACCTAAAAAGAAGTGGATTATCCCAAAAAATTTGTGCTTTTTTAATATTTCCCTTCCTTTATTGTTGATCCCACAAAAATTATTGGAAAAGCATCCTCAAATTAAAATATTCTTACTATTCATGTTACCATAGGATGTAATATTTTTAACTTTACATCTAAAGGTTCAATTTGTCTCTTTTGTTATACCACTAATTCCAAGATTTAAATACACCCTATACTTTGATTCTCCTCCTAAGAATTGACTGATTTTACTAAATTAGTTATTATGGAATGATTGTGTATAAGAAAAATATTTTCCCTTCTAGAAACATGTCAAATATCCATAACCTTGGAAAAGGACATTGTCCTGGATGATTATGTTCTTCCATGTTCATTGTATCCCAAGTTAGTTCAACTATGACAAAGAGTCTAGCCACCATGGTTCAATGACTCTAGAATTGGCCACCACAATGACAAAGAGACTAGTCCATATTTCTCAATATTCTTAGCCACCAATAATCAAAATGGAGCACATGCAAATGAATTTTCCAAACCACTCAAATACAAACAAAACCCCACTAACACTTGTCATATTAAATGTTAGAGGTGTATAATTATACTCCACATTTAGAGTGAATGAGTCTGAATGTCCATTGACACTAATGGAAGTTAAGACCCATTCGTTACTCTTGATTTCATACCACCACTTGGCTTTGCATGCATCAATTGTATTCAATCCCCTAATTAGCACCATAAGCTTTGAAGTATTCATGAATTGTAATGTTATGGGATTGGGACTGTTAAAGTCCCACATTTCATTCTCAAATTTCTAACCTCCAAGTACAAGGCACCATTTTCAAATTGATCTAATTGGCAGTTTAATGCCTCGAGCATGTAATACCCTAGTTTTGATCCTCGTATTAGTAATATATGTTTGCACATGATGAAAGTCCAAACAACCTAGAGATGTAATTTATTTTGAATATTAATGATAAAAATACATCACTGGCTATAGATGGACAGGGATAGATTCATAGGAGGCTATGATTCCTCTACAGATGGGACTAAACGAGCTAAACCAAATTGTATTATTTTATTAAATCCATATTGTAATGAGTTTCGAAAATGAGTTGCATGTGATTCTTAAGGAAGCCACATGGAACATTGTGAGCATGCATATATTAACCATATTATTATAATGGACCTATTTCTTGATTATTCCTCTTCCTTTCCACCTCATTCATTATGGTTCTTTTTTCTTGGAGAGGAGAAAAAAATCATATTGTAGAGAGCCATTGCTAGTTCACTATATGAGAAGATTTTCTATTTTCAATAATGCAAGGATACCTATATGCGAGGAAGCATTAGCTTCTTGAGGAAAACCTCTCCATATAAGCTAAGAATAGATAGATCTTCCTACATTGAAATTTCGTAGAAAATTTGTACTGAAGCCCTAAAATGAAATGAACTATCCCAATGGGCTACATTGTAGAAATGAGATTTCTTTATTTGGGTTGTGTAACCTGAAGGGGAAAAAGAGATAATAAATTGGGATTGTTGTGTTATTGATTAAACTGCAACATCATGAAAACTAGACTACATGTGAGAGATTAAAGTTGGTATAAGCATATGTCCTTGTGGATTTATAACCTCAACTCCACAACATCATATTGCTGAGAGATTTGAAATCATAATGTTTATAACTGAATGAAATATTTTACATTATAAAAATTAATGTTCTTTGTATATGATGTTCTTTGTGTGTGTGTTTTTAGATGAGAAAGTCTCTTTGAAGTATGTTACAAAGAACATATTTTGAGACAATGTAATGTTGAATTATTTTCATGCTTCATTGAATTAAAAATCACATGATGATCAAGTAAAATCACTTGGGCTTACAAACATATTATATCCAATATATATGGAATTGCTAAATATATTCAAACCTATATATATATATATATATATATATATATATATATATATATATATATATATTATAATGGGAAAATCTATTATATTTTAGTTTTCAAACTAGTATCAAGCATGATTATCAGTAGTTGCTATTCACGAATGTAGGTTGACTCATCACTATTATTCAAGGAAAACCACACTATCTAGAATTACTTGTTGGAGGTCCATAAGGGGGCATGCTTTCACTGATGCTAGATGCCTCTCGGTCTTCGGTTGTTAACATGTTTCCTTACATCTAAGGAAGCCAAGCTCTTCTCCAAACAAAAGTAGGTGTAGAGTATGCTCTAGGATCAAGAATTATATATATATATATATATATATATATATATATATATATGGTGTGGATATTTAACCAAATATTTAGATTTTGTAATTTGATTATTAATGTATATTTATTGTATAGTTTTATTTTTATTTTAGTTTTATTTTTAATTTAAATATTTAATAGATTAAAATATTCCATAAAAGTTATAAATGTTATTTTGAATTCATTAAATAATCATTATGGTAATGATGATGTTTAATTTCTAATGAGATTATAATTAGTTTATGAAACTTTGAAAAAAGGTATAACTTAAAATCCTTTAAAATCTTATTTATATAGTCGTAAAACATTAAGAGAAGCATTACAATATTACCATAGTTTAGGAGGTTAGGAAGATCACTATTCTAACAAATATTTTGAAATTTAGTTCTAAAGTTGGGTGTACGTAGTGCACACTATGATAAAGTTTATTTCATCTTCAACCCTTTTAGTGTCACAAAGATGACGAATTCTTGCATCCAACAGTGTTTTGGAAATTGTCCAATGCTTAGCTTTTCTATGTAGCTTGCATGAGTTTGTTTGTGTTTTAGCAATGTTGATTTTCTTCTTTGTGCTAGTAATAACTCAAAGATATGTTTGATCATTTGGATTAGTGTTGATGTATATTGGATCAATTATATTATTTTTCATCTATATTGATGCTTTTAGAGTGGAAAAATAGGAGGAATCAACGTGTAGGGTCATTTTTACTAGTGGGTCCCAGTTTGGAGAATTGGGGCTTGAGACCTTTCAAAACCATTTGAGGCATTAAATGACATATTTTGAGGTGAAAAATTTTGTGTTTTAGCATAGGATGCTAATATGTTGATCTACACTTAAATACTTTTGAACGATGCAAATATCGCATCATTTAGAGTCTGTATGCAAAATTCATGCCTCTTGTAAGTTGACCACCATGGTTTGAGTGAATGCCACCTTATCCTCCATTATGCATATGGAGCTAGTCATGTGTGGACTTTGAAGAATACTCTAGAAGGTTTAAACTCGTAATTCTAATTGAGGGTTGAAGTAGTCAAACCTCAACCTTGGTTACTAAGCTATGTTAAACATTGAGCCTCTAGGAAGAGTAGGGGTTCCATTTTATGCTATTGCATTTTGTTCCATATTTGAGAAAAGAAAATGGGAGAGGGAATTTAGAAACAAACAAATAGGGAGTTAATATTTTGTAGCAGCCTTACATGTTATGGGTCTCTAAGCAACTCCATAGAGAATACCTCTTTATTTGTACTTGCATATTTCCATATCAAAAAAAATATACCAGAAAAACCTCACATTATGGTTGCGTTTTCTCTCATAAGGGTTTCCTAGGGAAAATTTTCCATCTATTGTGGATGATGTGTGAATTTATTTTTGTTATATATTTCTTGTATTTAAGCATAAAAAATAAAATAAAGAATCTAAGATCTAAAGTGAATTAACTTTCACAATAAATATTTCAATATTTTTTTATATTTGTTGTGTCAAACTATTCCAGTGTAATATCCACGACCATTTACTGATTAAGGCTTGACCACCTCCTCACCATATCCTAACTTCCTTCTATTTTCTAACTGTTTATTGCACCACAAATTCTCTTTAAATTTACATGTAATAATATTTGTAATATGGTTGATATCATGGAGGGTGACATCTTCTTGTATTCCCCAATGATTTAGCCAATACTTGGCATCTTAGATCCATCCTTGCTTTAGTGGTTGGTGGTTATCACTAGAGTTGGAAGAAATTTCAGAAAGCCTCTTATCATACATGTAGCTTAACATGTTCTTAAATACGTTAAGTACCTAACCATGGCCATTCATTCAATGGGCAAGAGGCTTTGTTAGACCCTCAAGATGAGTGCACGGGCACATATAAAATATAAATGAGATGGAGAGCATGGTCATGTGCATATTGAGGGATCTACAACATTAGTTGCAACATTTGGGGGAAATGTATTATGTAGGTTTTTCTTCCATGATGAGACGAGATGGCAAGTTGACACATCGAGTTGAGGTGAGATGACTTGGGCACCTCTCATGCACAAGTTATCATCAATGTTTATGCCAATAGGCTGAGTCACACTAGGCATGCCTACACTTACACTTGAGATGATATTGAGACTTGAGATGGAAAAAGACATGAGATGATTGTGGATTGATGGACCAAGGAAGGGGATGAGACAGGGATCATAACACACGACCCACACACATGATGGAACATTCGGCATGATGGCATGATGAGTTGGCAGATTTTGGAGATGGAACAACTCATAGGTCAACTTGGGTGCTTCTTCCCATGTGTAACTATTTTCACATTTTTTGGGGGGTTTATCTTATAGCAGAGTGGAATGTTCGGCTCGGGGTGTGACCAAGAATCACGACCCTTGATATTCCACCTCCAAACCCTTGGAATGAGTATTTATAAGAAGAGGTTAGCATTTAGAGGAGCATACCACTCAACACTTGCAGAAGACAAAACATTATATTGAACTGCAAATTGCATGGTGGATTGAGGGATGAGTATGAGGTCATTTTAAGAGTACCGATCCCTTGTAGAGATGAGATTATTTGGGAAATGATTGTGCATTTTGGATAGAGGCATGTGTTTTTTGAAACTGAATTGAGAGGGGTTACAAGGTGTTGTAGGCCAAGTTATCACTTTTTTGTTGTAGCACTCATCCTAGGTTGGAGTCACTCAGATGGGGTGACTAGAGTGGGGATTCACACTTGTTTTTCGATTGGCTTCGGAAGCCATATACAAGTATAGGGTGAAGAATTGTGTACACATTATATTGTATTATGGGGTGGCTTGGAAGTCATATCCAAGTCTTGAGGAGGATCACACTTGATTCATATGGTTGTATATTTGTGAGAGGTTTCGTTTGAGAAACTGCACCTCAGCTTGGAGTAGGCTATGACCTAGTATTTATTTTGGTTGTATAGATATATATATATATATATATATTGAGATATTTGGGTTGGGCTAATTTCTCTTCCCCACACATTATATTGGTTGCACACTTGTATTGCATGTGTATGGTGATTTATACATGTTGATGTAAGGTTATTTTTAAATGGTGATATTGCAATTATATGTTATGATTATGCAAGGTTGAAGTTAAGTGCATTTGTACTTGTGATTTTGTTACATTATACTACACATTGATAACTAAACACACAAACATAAATATAATTTTATAGGTGTGGTCCGTTTCAAGTATTTAGAAGTTGGTTGAATTAATATTGAGGAAACAAACTAGTGCCACATGCTCAAAGGACATGAGGTGTCTTTAATCATGGGTCCACTCTCAGGGAATGAAAGGTGTTGTGATCAAAGAAAGAATAATCTATGGTGGATCTTCACATTGAGGAGGTGATTTGTAGGGTTTACAAGTTAGGTGAATCTCCACTATTTGTGGTGATAGGGACAATTTTTTTATCGATTTCCAAAAGGGAAATATTGGCTAGTTATTAGGGGCTTTTGTTTAGGTCTGGTGACTAGGGTTTCTCCAGTAGATGGAGATGGTTGGGTCCATGATGATAGTAGTGGCACACTACAACATAATTTTCTTGAGATCATATCTCAATTGGTAGATAATAATTGTACTAATGGAGAAAGAATAGATCGTCTAGAATGGAAATTGAATGACCATATGGGAGTGATCCAAGTGTAGTAAAAGACAATTTCATCATTGAGGAAGGTAGTTAGATAGAGTTCTTCCAACATGTCAATACGAGTGAAGGTAAAAGAACCAAAGACATATGATGGTACTAGGAGTGCAAATGTACAAGGGAAATTCTATTGGGATGTGGAGTAGTAATTAGGTTAGAAGAGTGGATTCTCAAAAGAATCCAAAGTGGGGATTGTTGATTCATATCTGACAAGGATAACAAAATTGCAGTGGAGAACCCGGATGGAGGATTCAGAAACTAGGCACATCATTTACAGTGTCACCACATGAGAAGAAATGAAAGAATTTTTGTATGCATAGTTTGGACCATGGAATCAATGTTGGGTTGTGAAGAATAAGATGAGTCTAAATCGGGAAGCTTTCAAGCATACATCAAGTAATTTTCAGGGCTCATGTTGGAGATCAAGGATATGTAAAAGGAGGATCAATTGTTCAATTTTATGGTTGGATTGCAACCAGCGAAGTATACTGAGTTAAGGAGGAAAAATGTGTAGACTCTTTCCAGGGTGAATGGAAGATAGAAGGGAAAGAGCAGGGTGGTAAAAAGGGAAAGAAGAAGAATGATAAAGGAAAAGGGAAGTCTTTGAAAGAACATGGACTGAGGCAGGATAGTACAATGACAAAGAAGATACCTCTTTCATGTTGGGTATGTGTGAAGGATCACATGGTGAATAATTTTCCATTGAAACAAAATTCAATGGATTTGGAGCAAAGGGATAAGACATATTTGTGAGTGATGCATGTTTTGGGGGAAACTTCTACCAATAAGGTGATCTTGAAACATGATAATAACAATATCCATATAAACATTATGAACATGCAGATTGATGGGAGTTAGTGGATCATTATGGTGGATAGTGGTGTGACTCACAACTTTATGTGGGAGGATGGGGTGTTGTAGTTGGGTTTGCAAATTACAGTAGTTTACATTTATTTCAAAGAAGTAAACTCCAAGGATAGACAAGTACTCAAAACAGTAAATGATGTTCCACTTCATATTGGCGATTGGCAGGTGAATATTGACTTCATGATAATTTAGTTGGATGGTTATGATGTGGTATAAGGATAGGATTTCTTGATAGGAGATCTGGTTGTGTCAGTTCCTCATATGAAGATATTGTCCATTCTATCAGGGAATAGATTGAATGGTAGTATGGACATTGAGCATAGAAATGGATGCAAATACTAGGATAACATCTATTTGTGTGGAGGATAGATAGACGAGTATTGACGCTCATCAAATATTAGACCATGTGGAGTCTATTTTGTTGCAACATGAAAAGATTATGGAGACTTTGATCGATAGGGTTTTGATCTTATCAGTAGGATAACGTGTATAAATTGAATGATGATGGTTGTGATGAGACATCATTACCCAATAATGATTATGAAAATAACAATTGTGATTATTTTCCTAATGATGATGATGAGGACATGATGATTAAATCACCATTACAAGGCGATAGCTAGGGATATGAGCCTTGGTATAAATGAACCAATTTCCAAGGAGATAGGTTCTTCCAAGGAGACATTAGAGTTGGATGGATGGCCTCAAGATCCAGAGTTGGAGTGTCTTCTTGAGGAGAGTGAGTGTAGGATTGGATATTATCCTGCTTTGTTGAGATACATTTAAAAGAAGTATGGAGGGGTAATCCCAGGATTGGGAGAACCTTTTATGGGATCAAATAGAACATACTTAAGAGTAAAAGGATCATTTTTAGGAGTAGGAGGCCCTAGAGCATGGATTTGGGATACGTAGTCCTCTACGCTACCCTAATTCATATTCTCACATATCCATTTGGACATGAGCTCATTGTCAATTGCTTAGGGTGGAAAGTCCTAGATGTGTGAGGGTGCCTTAAAGGTACTTTCTTCAAGTGTAGAGATGATGTTTTGTTGAGGAGGATGTTTAGATGATGCCAATATTCAAGGGTGTTTACAATTTTATGGGATGGCGTGTGCTTTTGTGGATCTAGCATGATGATCATATTAGCTACCTAATTAGCTAAAAACATAGGGGGATCCAACACATAGTATTCATACAAGAGTATTCATGGGTAGATTATATAAAATTTCACATGGATAAGAAACTTTTCCTTTGATTGAGTTGTGCTTTGGTGATGGGCAGGTTGTGAGGGGGGTTCATTGTCGAGGAAAACAACATTTTATGAGTGAGAGAGGATGTTAGACCCTCAAAATGAGCACACACAAATTTCTCGGCTATAATTGAGTTGGAGAATGAAACAACATGTCCATCGTAGGATTTTTATGTTAGTTGCAACATTTGGGGGAAATTCAATGTTTCTTCCCACAACGAGATGAGATGGCAAGTTAAGATCTTGAGTTGAATTGAGACAGCTTGGGTGCCTCTCATGCACTAGTTAGAAAAAACACACATGCTGAGAGGGTGAGTCACACTAGGTGTATTTTCACTTACACTTGAGATGAGGTCATGATGTGAAAGGGACTGAGACATGAGATGGGACCGAGACATGAAATGAGTGTTGCATGATGGGACCAAGGGTGGCATAGTGGACTAAGGAAAAGGACGAGATGGGGATCATGGCACATGAATTGTGCACATGATGGCATGATGAGTCAACCCAGTTAGGAGATGGCATGACCCATAGGTTGGCCTAGGTGGAACTAACTGCACGCACCTGCTTACACATTATGTGGGGGTTTTATTATATAGGTAAGTAGAAGGGTTGCCTCTAGATGTGACCATGGGTTGTAACCCTTGGCCTTCCACCCCTTAGAGCAAGTATTTGTACATGGAGGTTGGCATTTAGAGAAGAAAAACACCCAACACTCAATAAGACAAAGCATTACAACGAACCACAACTTGCATTGTGGATTGAGGGATGAGTATGAGGTTCTTTTAAGAGGACTGAGACCTTGTTGAAATGCAAACTATTTGGGACTAGTTTGCATAGATTGGAGAGAGGTTGCAGACATATTTTTTGTGCAGTTAAACCAAGAGAGGTTGCAAGGTATTGTAGGACAAGTTATCACTTGTTTCTTGCAATACCCATCCTAGGCTAGAGTCACTCGAGCGGGGTGACCCGAGTGGGGATTCACACTTGCTTTTGTGTTGTCTGGGGAAGCCATACCCGAGTATAGGGTGAAGCATTGCACGCACATTGTATTGTATTATGGGGTGGCTTGGGAGGTCATACCTAAATCTTGAGAAGGCTCATACTTGATTCATATTGTTGTATATTTGTGTGAGGTTTAGTTTGAGAAACCACATGACACTGAGTCTTGAGTCCAGCCTATACCTCCTTAAGAGACTTATTAGTCCATCACCTTAGTTTGGCTTATAGCCGGTACTCTCTTAATCCATGGCATCCATCTCTATTATTTCCACATTAAACCAAGAGACAGCTAGCTCAATAGGAGGCCCATGTGTACACCCTAGCTTGGATTAGGGTAGAGACTTGTATTTGTTGCAATTTTATTTGCAGCAAAACTTATATATATTTTTAGATATTCGGGTTGGGCCAGGGGCTCTTCCCCACACAGTATATTTTTTCACACTTGTACTGCGTGTGTATGATCATTTATACATGTTGATGACGTAGCTTTATTGTTACATGGTGATATTATGATTGCATGTTATGATTATGCAAGATTGGAGTTAACTGCAATTGTACTTGTGATTTGGTTACATTTTATATCCTCCTACACCTTGATAATTAAACAAACATATAGAAGTATAATTGTAGAGGAATAGTATGGGTGAAGTACTTGCAAGTTGGTTTCACCACTATTGAGGAAATATCGTTGATGTTGTATGCTCAAAAAACATGAGGAATCTTGAATCGAGGGTTTGCTCTAGGGGTGTGACAAGCTCGATTTTATGAAGAGGATATGATAGAGTGTATTTCTTTTAATATTAAGAGTATCAGTTGTAAAATTATTTTGGATTTGTTATATCCTTCTCCTAGATTCTCCATGGATATTTCATCCATAAACATGACTAACAAGAGTATCAAATAAGAGTTTATTTTTTTATCCCACAACCGAAGGTCTGCTAATTTACACTTGTTTTCAAGTGCATAGAAAGATTTCCACCTTCCATTTATCCTTTTTCTCAATGTTATAGTTCCAATTGAGATTATGATTAATATTGATTCCAAGATATTTGTATGAAGGGAATTCTTCCCAACTATTATTGTTACATTTGAAAGTTTTAAGAGTGGTCTCATAATATTGATTATCATAATCTTTGTTATGTTTGTATTCACATCATACCCATAATAGAGCACAAGTCCTTGAGAATTCTTAGATGATTTTTTAAGTCATAGGGATTTTGTGCCATAAAAACGATATCACCGCCATAAAGAAGAACAATGATGACTATACTAATGAGGCTAATACAACTCTTCTTCTACTCAACATTAGAATTTATCAATCTAAATTTCAAAGAGAGTGAGAAAACCTTACTTGATTCTTATTTTACAAGTAATTTCTTCCAACCACCCCTAAATGTTCTTAACAATCAATCAGACTAGTCTTTTAGATTAACCAATTTACAAATTCAACTTTACTATTAATTCAAACTAATAGAAAAAATAAACATTTTTAACTTAAATTTTTCTAAACATTTTTAACTTAAAATTTAGCAATAATCATTGTAAATAGATGAAATCATAAATATTAATCATTACAATTAGGAAATTAAAAATATTTGAAAATATTAAATCCATTTTATATTTATTTAGTAATAATAACTTTCATAATAAAAAGTTTACAATTAAAAAAATTACTTATACTAACCAATAAAAATTCTATAATTTTACTATTTTTAATATATAAATAAATAAATTCTAAAAATAAAAATAAAAATTATTCAATCTTTTAATTCTGTAATTTGATTAAAAATCCATATTTGAATCTTTTTATACAAAATTTCATGTATCTAATTAAAACTTATTTTTAAATTAAATATAACAAAATTTATAAAACAATTAAAAATTTAAATATAATTATTTTAATAAATTAATATCATTATATTTTAAAATAAGATACAAAAATATCATTTCTATTTGAAAACAACTCCCCTAGCTGCCATTGTGTCCATGTTTGAGCCATTGGATCAAATGTTAGACAATTGAAATGTTTTAGGCCATTAGATCCACAAGTAAATAGTTATATATATATATATATATATATATATATATATATATATATATATATATATATATATATATTTTATAATGTTAGTTTTTTTTTTTTCTTTTTAATAAGTTAGATTGAATTTAGGTTTTGGTAACTTTTAAAACGTTGTTATTAAAAATTTGTTATATTTTTATATGTAAATGTAAATAGTTTTATATATGTTTTTTTTATAGTATTTTTTTTCTTTTTAATAAGTTAAATTGAATTTAGGTAATAAAATAAAATAATAATAAACTATAAAAACAACCCATGGTATTGGCCCATGGTATTCATGTGGAATATAGTTTATTTGAAAGAGGAATTAAGATGGCCTAGATCAATCTTAATTTTGGATCTGCCCAGAGCCAAGAGGGATCAAATGTCTTGATATGCAAACCTCTTTTAGAGTGAAAAGAGAATTGATCCCTCTCATAAATAATATATATCTAAATTAACTATTTAATAAAATTATTTTTAATTGTTTATAACCATCATTCTTTTAAAATTTTACTTAATAAAATGTATCTAAATTTTCATACATTCCAATATACATAGTTTTTCTTCTTCTATATTATTTTTGTTACAACTATTTTATTATTCAAAAAATACATGGTTTTTTTTGTTATATATTATTTATTTAACAATTTTTTTATTATTCATGAATAGTATTTCTTAATATATCTAAAATTAAATTAATAATGAAATTTTTTAAAATATGTGATATTTTTTTTAAATTTCCAAATTATTTGAGAGGACATGATTTATATTGAGCAATAATGATCAATATTCATAATTCTCATTTCTTAATTAACACTAAATTTACCTTTAATTACTTAATTGTAATATTTTGTAACTACACAACAGTTTGCAACTACATACATACTATTTCGATTTTTTTTGTTAATGAATATCAAATTTCTCCTGTAAAAAAAAACTATACACATATCTTTGATTATCTAATTGTGGCTAAAAAGCTTAAATGTTTTTTACTTTATAATCATAAACTAAAGGGTTTTTTTACATGTTTTATCATAACATTTCCCTCCATCCAATATATATTGTAGAGTCTTCTGAAGAGAGAGTGTATTCTAGTTTATAACCTGATCCACAATCAAAGAAAATGGCTAGGGATTTCACAAGTTATTAGTTTGTAACGTGATCCATAATCAAATAAAATAGCTAGGGATGTCACAAGTTATCATTCACACAGTGCTTTATTGAAGTTCTTAGTTGAAATGGGTCCTATTAGATGCATGGTGGCCAGAGACACTAAAAAATTCAAAATAGATATTGAAGTTCTCAGTTCAAGTGGATCATATTAGATGCATGGTGGGCAGAGACACTAAAAAATTTAAAATAGATATCTGTTATGACATATGTATTGTCTACAAACCATCCAAATTTCCTATTTTATACAACAATTTCTAACAATAACCGCTAAATTTACTCTCCAATTTTTGAAACCCCCACCCATGATGGGGAGATCACAGTGTAAAATCAAATGTTCCCATGGTCTTTTTAAAGGGTTCATAAACAAAACAGATAATGAGAAATTCAATATTGTGGTATAATAACTTATTTTTAAATCATTGTGAAAAAAAAGCATCACATTAGCTCACAAAATATATCTAATGGTATAAGGATCTGAGGTGATAACAAAGTTTTGAATCATGATAACTAGGTAACAACCAAAACTAAGTTTTAGCCACAAGAAAAAAATCACAACAACTCACAAAATAAATTGATGTTGCAAATGAACTAATTTTTGTGACACGTTTGTAGGTGTTTCCATTCATAAATTTCTTACTCATTTTGTCTCAAGATTTCTAGATAATGGTGAAACAAATACAATGCTAATCCAAGTGATCTAGAGAGGTACTCATGGCCAGATTGGAAAACCAGGAATGAAGATGCTTCTAATTTTCAATAAAGTAGTCTTAAAAAGTTCCTAGCTCTATTTTAATTACATAAATGTATTGAAAACCAACTGATAGTATTTACTTCAGTTGTTTTATTTGGAAGTGTTGCAAGCTAATATTTATTGCTATACAAGTTGTGCATCAAATTATTATGTAACGATTGTGACAAGAACTTTTTAAATTATTGCTCTTTAGCTATATCTTATTAGTTTAGTATGTTTTCAATCAAGAAGAGGCTTCAAATTTTAAGAACTATATCTTAGATCTGAGCACGTGATTCTATTAAAATTTATGAAACAAATTCATTTTTTACAACTTGTACGTTTAAATATGTGATTTTGGAAGTGATGACGGCTTCTTTAGACACTTTATTAGTATTTTGCAAGAACTTTGATTATATCATTAAGGACTATGAGTAGTTCATGTAGCATTTGCATTGCTTATAACATATTTTCATATCCTTTGTATAAGATATTGTATATACAGTTCTAACACATTTCTTCGAGACGTTACCTATATGGTGAGTAGTTCATGTAGCAATTGCATTACTTACAACATATTTTTATATCCTCTGTATAAGCTATTCTATCTACAATTCTAACACATTTTCCCCAGGTGTTACCTATATGGTGACTGAGTGATGATGGCTTCTTTAGACACTTGATTAGTATTGTGGAGGAACTTGGAGTATATCATTAAGGATTGTGAGTAATTCATGTAGCAGTTGAATTACCTATGAAATATTTTTATATCATTTGGATAATTTGTTGTATATATAGTTATACTACTATATGGATACACATTCCCCCCAAGCGTTACCATATCGTGACTGTTTTCCAATTGCTAATATTTAGAGAAATATAGTTAAGTGATTGATGGTTTTGGAACATCAAAGTTACTATGATGACCTTTTATCTTAGGATGACTCCTTAGTGTTGAGATTCGATTTGCATGACAAAGATGCATAGATCACTTCACAGGAAAACCCTTTTTCTTATTGATAGTATCTGGTAGTTTTATGAATGGATTTCTTATATGGTCCTCACTGTCATAAGATTCATCACGGTTTTTTTAAATATATAAGTCTATATACAAGTTATACATATTATGTAGTAAGAAATGTTCTTTAATAACAACAGTCACTGAAAGGGGAAATGATCTCAATACATCCCTCTAGATATACAATGTCTCATGATATTCTTCTCATCTGGTGACACATGGAAATTCCAATACAAAACTCTTTCACATTGTTGCTCACATTATACGAAAGTCTATCTTGATAAGTTTTCCAACATTTATTAGCCCAACATGCAAGTTCATCATTCTCATGTGATTGAATCCTAATTTTTTAATGCCTCCATAAAATTTTGCTTAATGTTTTGTACATTATTGCTTTCATTGACATCAACCGATCTGATATAGTTCTTTTTCCAATGACACTTGTCAATAATTCCCTGCTAGCACTTATGCCATGATTGAGATTGATATTTTGCAATTTTTCCAGGGGTTGATGTCATATTTCTTGATACTGACCCATTTACCTTCACCTCTTTGGAATTTCTAATGCCCAATAATTGAACTATATTTCTTAGATATTTGTGCTTTCAAATTATATTTAAGAGTTAAGCTTGTGCTATGATAGATATACCTTGAAAAATATTTTTGATCACCTAATTTACTTTACCTTGAACTGTTCATTCATGAATTAGTGGCCTCATTTCTTCAACTTTAGTTGATTCTATATTATCTAGAAATTTATCATCAAAGACAATTTCTTGCAACTTCTTATTAATGTCCATGTTTTTCTATGTGTGGTAAGATCTTGTTGTAGGTAAGATGTTTTCCCTACATAAAAATGGTATTAATTTTTAATTTTTAATTTGAACTTGACATGTACATTGAAAAAAATTTGAATATTAAAAGGGTGACTTGATTTGTGTGGTCAATATTCTAATTGAGACGTTCCTCTACATCTCTCATTTCCTCGTCATTTCCAGGTACATCCACATCTATTTCAAGCTCTTTATTTTGTACCTATACATCTCCTTCATTCTCCCTATTTTGTACCTCCACACTCCTTTAAGCTCGCTATTTTCCTTTGATGCTCTTCTGTTTCATAGTAGATCATCATTTTTTTCATTTAAAATAAATAGATTTTTTATAATATATTGTTGCACTAGTATATATATATTAACAACTAAAATTTTGAACTAATTTATATTGATGCATCACACTATACTACATTTGGAGGTAAGGAACACTAGCTCCCCTTCACTTAATATGCCCTAATGTGTTAAATATCTATTCAATTCACCAAATCCATTTAGTTCCAACTTAGTATTATTTTCCCAAAAAAAAATTATTATTATCATGAAATATATATCTTAAAAATACAATTGGCGCTCGGATATGTAGATGAACTTGGAGTAAACTCTATTTCTATTAATAAAATTTATTTGTATTTACATCTATTCTAGATAGATTGTAATTGAATGTATTTAAAATATTTTATTTGAGTTACATGCTTATTTCGCAGGATTATTAATCACCAAAAGATGTTCACCCCAATTTCCTATTTCAATATCTATAACAAATTTTTTTGGTTGATAACTCTTATAATCAATATCTTTGAAACCTCCATGACCTACTTCCATGGAAGCAAAATTTTCCTTTCATTCCTTTAGGATGGCTCTTTCTCTACAACAACTTATTTCATTATGTTGGTTTACATATATGTTTTCACCCACAATTGCCTATTTCAATATCTATAACAAAGCTTTCTAGTTGATAACTCTTATAATCAATATTTTAGAAACCTCCATGACCTACTTCCATGTAAGCAAAATTTTCCTTTCATTCCTTCACGATGGCTCCTTCTACAACAACTTATTTATTCTAGGCTACTCTTTCCTATGCTATTGCCTTACGACATTTCTTTTGCAACATATAGTGCAATTGCTAGTTTATATATTTATATATATATATATATATATATATATATATTATTCTACTTATTTTATTATTATTTAAATTAATGATGATGATGATGATGATGGTTAACGTCCACTCAAATCAATATAAAAAAGATAAGAGAGTTTAAAACATTCATTATAGAGATATTTCTTTCAATGTCGCCCACATCAGATTCCTAAATATGTAGTTCGAGTTTGTTTATTAACTTAAAAAAAAATTAAGTAAACTTGAAAAACAAAATTATATACATTAATTTATTAAAGTCGAAAGATAGGAAAACAATTAATTTTCAGGGTTTTCAGTTTTAAATTAATATAAGGTTTGGCTTTAAAATGTGAAAGGATTTAAATTAATTTTTGGGGGCACTGATTTGGATGGGCCATAGTCTTCTGATAATAATTAATCAAATAGGTTCAAATATAGTGTGATGGATCTAAGTTTTAATTAATTAGTTATGGTAAAGTGATGTGTTAGTTGAATTGTTTATAATTTTAATTATATATTAATTTATATTTAAATTTTGTGAATTTTATGATGTATTTATGTTTTAATATTGTTTTTGACTCAGTGCATGTGCAGATAGATTTAATTTTTAAATTTATATTTTAAATTTTGTGAATGGTATGATTTATTTATGTTTTAATATTGTGTTTGGCTCCATAGAGAATATAGATTTAACTTTCAATTAATTAGTCATTTTTAAAATGATTTGTTGGTTAGATTTCATGGTGCATGTAGATTTAATTTCTAATTAATGAGTCATGTTTAAAATGATTAACTAATAATACAATTTTTTCTTTTGTGAAATTAATTTTCATTGCTTGAAATTAGAGGTTTATATATATAGTTGTTGAAGTTTGTTATGACATGTCATTGAGAAACCATATCATATATAAAACTTTACTTGTTTCAAAATATCAAAAGATAAGAGAATGTTCATAGTTTTAGAAAACAAAATATAGATTCTAATTGTTGGTGCAATATGGTCATTCCCAATTAAAAACCATGTAACTAAAACACAAAATAACTAAAGACAAAGTGACAAAGAGACATTTAAGCCAATTAATTAATTCATTAGCTTCAATTAGGATGGGCTCCTTGTTTCTTTCATGGGAGAAACTATGGTTAGGAGTTATCCCATGTGCTTCTCCAGTCTCTTGAGCCAACAATCCATTGTTGTCATATGCCTCTACATTTGATTCAAACTCAAGATAATATATTTTGTGATTTCATTCATGTCTACAAGAACTTTTCCCTGGTGAAGCTTAAGATGCCAATATATGTCAATGATGTACATGTATTGATTATAACAAACTCTAGTGTGACCTGCATCAGGAAGCCAATCTTCCACTTTTGCAAGAACCTGTGTCCGTAAGGGTGCATCTCTCACTAGCGAGTTCCCTTTCCACTTGTTTAATTTCCTCCTAAACTGGCTATGGAATCAAATATCTATATCTCATGACTAATATTTCATCTCATATCTAAGCTTTGGAGCGACCTCATTCTTGGTAATAGGTAATTCCCATGTGCTCTTTCATGTGGGTATGTGTGAAGGAACATATGGTGAAGATTTGTCCATTGAACTAAGAAGTAAATGGATTTGGAGAAAAGGGATAAGACATGTGTGAGTGATGCATGTTTGGGGGGGGAATTCTACCAAGAAGGTCATCTTGACACATGATAATAACAATAACCATCTAAACTTTATGAACATGGACATTGATGGGAGTTAGTGGATCATTATAGTGGCTAGTGGTGTGACTCACAACTTTATGTGGAAGGATGGGGTGATGTAGTTGGGTTTGCAAATTACAGTAGTTTACATTTCTTTCAAAGAAGTAAACTTCAAGGATAGATAATTACTCATAATAATAAATGATGTTTTACTTTAGATTGAAGATTGGCAGGTGAATCTTGACTTCATGATCATTTATTTGGATGTTTATGATGTGGTATTAGGATATGATTTATTGATAGGAGAGTTGGTTGTGTCAGTTCCTCATATGAATATATTTTTCATTCTATCAAGGACTAGATTCAATGGTAGTATGGACATTAAGCGTAAACATGGATGCAAATTCAAGGATGGAATCTATTTGTGTGGAGGATAGATAGACGAGTATTGAAGCTCATCAAATATTAGACCACATGGAGTCTATTTTTTTGCAACATTAAAAGGTTATGGAGACTTTGATCGATAGGGTTTTGAGCTTATCAGTATGACCATGTGTAGTAATTGAGGATGATGATGGTTGTGACCAGACATAATTACCCAATAATGATGATGATGATGGAAATTGTGATGATTGTCCTGATGATGATCATGATGATATGAGGATTACATCACCATTACAAGACGATGGCCACGGAGATGAGCCTTAGTATAAACGAGCTAGCTACCAAGGAGTTTGGTTATTCTAGGGAGACATTAGAGTTGGATGGATGGCCTCAGGATCCAAATTTGGAGTGTCTTATTGAGGAGAGTGAGTGTAGGATTGGATATTATCCTCCTTTGTTGAGATACATTTCAAATAATTATGAAGGATTAATCTCAGGATTCGGAGGACCTTTTCCGGGATCAAATAAAACATACTTAAGAGTACAAGGATAACTTTTAGGAGTAGGAGGAGTAGAGCATGGAGTTAGGATAGGTAGTCCTCAAGGCTACCCCAATTCATCTTCTCACTTAGTCATTTGGACATGAACTCAATGTCAATTTCTTAGGGTGGCAAGTCTTATATGTGTGAGGGTTCCTTAAAGGTACTTTCTTCATGAGTAGAGATGATGTGGTGATGAGGAGGATGTTTAGATGATTCCAAGATTAAAGGGTGTTTACAATTTTATGGGATGGTGTGTGTTCTTGTGGATTTGGCATGATGACCAGATTAGCTTCATAATTAGTTAAATACATAGGGGTAGCCAACACATAACAAACATACAAGAGGATGCATGGGTAGATGATATGAAATTTCACATGGATAAACAACTTTCCTCAGATGGAGTTATGTCTTGGTGATGGACATGTTGTGAGGGGGGCTCATTGTCAAGGATGACACCATTTTATGAGTGGGATAGGATTTTAAACCCCCAAGATGAGTGCACACACATTACTTGGCTATAATAGAGTTGGAGAATACAAAAACATGCCACCACAGGATTTGTGGCGTTATTTGCAACATTTGGGGGAAATTCAAGGTTTCTACCCACAATGAAATGAGATGGAAAGTTGAGATCTTGAGTTAAACCGAGACGGCTTAGGTGCCTCTTATGCATGAGTTAGCACAAACACAAATGCTGAGAGGGTGAGTCACACTAGGTGCATCTACACTTACACTTGATATGAGATTATGATGTGAGAGGGATCGAAACATGAGATGGGACGTCAACATGAAATGAGTGTGGCATGATGGGACCGAGGGTGGTATAATGTACTAAGGACAATGATGAGATGGGGATCATGGCACACGAATCATGTGCATCATGGCATGATGATTCAGTCAAGTTAGGAGATGCCATGACCCATAGGTTTGTCTAGGTGGAACTAACCGCATGCACTTTCTTACACATTATGTGGGGATTTTATTATGTAGGTAAGTGGAAGGGTTGTTTATAGGTGTGAAAAAGGGTTGCAACCCTTGGCCTTCCACCTTCCACCCCTTGGAGTGAGTATTTATACAAGGATTTTGGCATTTGGAGAAGCACAACAATCAACACTCAACAAGACAAAGCATTACAACGAACCACAACTTGCATTGTGGATTGAGGGATGAGTATGGGTTCCTTTTAAGAGGACCGAGCCCTTGTTTAAATGCAAACTATTTGGGACTAGTTTGCATAGCTTGGAGAGAGGTTACGGGCATATGTTTTGTGCAATTTAACCAAGAGAGGCCACAAGGTATTCTAAGACAATTTATCACTTGTTTGTTGCAATGCCCATCCTAGGCTAGAGTCACTCGAGTGGGGTGACCCGAGTGGGAATTCATACTTGTTTTTGTGTTGTATTGGGAAGTCATACTTGAGTATAGGGTGAAGCATTGCACACACATTGTATTGTATTGTGGGGTGGTTTGGGAAGTCATACCTAAATCTTGAGAAGGTTGAAACTTGATTCATATTGTTGTATATTTGTGTGAGTATTAGTTTGAGAAACCACACCCTAGCTTGGAGTAGGCTACGAACTTATATTTATTGTAATTTTATTTGCAACAAGACATAGATATTTTGAGATATTCGGATTGGGCCAAGGGCCCTTCCCCTCATAGTATATTCGTGCACACTTGTAGAGCATGTGTATGGTGATTTATACACGTTGATGTACAACTTTATTCTTACATGATGATATTGTGATTGCATGTTATGATTATGAAATATTGAAGTTAAGTGCAATTTCACTTGTGATTTGGTTACATGGTATATCCAACTACACCTTGATAATTAAACACACATATAGAAGTATAATTTTAGAGGAATAGTCTGGGTGAAGTACTTTCCAGTTGGTTGTGCCACTCTTGAGGAAACACATTGATGTTGCATGCTCAGCGAACACGAGGAATCTTAAATTGATGGTTTTCTTTAGTTGTGTGACAAACTTGATTTTATGAGGAGGATATGATAGGGTGTATTTCTTTTAATATTAAGAATATCAGTGGTAAAATTCTTTTGGATTTGCTATATCCCTCTCCTTGATTATCGATAGATATTGCATCCATAGACTTAATATTTGTATAAGATAATGTGACTAATGAGAGTATCAAATAAGAGTTTTTTTTATCCCACAACCAAAGGTCCACTAATTTACACTTTTTTTCAAGTGCATAGAAATCTTTCTACCTTCCATTTATCCTTTTCTCAGTATTATAGTTCCAATCGAGATTATGATTAATATTGATTCCAAGATATTTGTAGGAGGGAAATTCTTCTAAACTATTATTATTATTTTTGAAAGTGTTAGGAGTGGTCTCATGATATTGATTATCATAACATTTGTTTTGTTTGTCTTCACAATCATACCCATACTAGAGCATAAGTCATTGAGAATACTGAGATGATTTTTTAGGTCATAGGGATTTTGTGCCATAAGAATGATATCATCGACATAAAGAAGAAGGACAGTAACTATACTAGTGGGGTTAATACAACTCTTCTTCTAATCAACATTCTAACTTATCAATGTAAATGCTAAAGAGAGTACGAGATAGGAGAAAACCTTGCTCGAGTCTTAGTTTATAAGTAATTTCTTCCAACCACCCCTAAGTGTTCCTAACAATCAATCAAACTAGTCTTTTAGATTAACCAATTTACAAATTTAACTTTACTGATAATTCAAACTAATAGAAAAAACAAACATTTTTTAACTCATTTTATATTTAGTAATAGTAACTTTGTTTTAATCTGCGATCGTGTATGTAACAATGCCTCGTTGAGTAACATCTAATTTGGGACCTCTCGCACGCATCCTGAAGTGTCCTGGCTAGGTCTTCGCTGCGTTGCCTTTGCCGCCGCCATGAGCACACCTGGGGGTGGGGAGCCCTCTCCCACCCCGCCGATGTCATCTAAGCAGGCATTCCGCAGTCTGCTTTCACAAAAAAGGAAGAACAGCTCAACCTCAGAGATCCCGAAATTCATTAAAAAGCTGGAGGAAATCCCTGAAATCGCCTTTCCTGAGGAACAACCGATTAAAATCGCCCTTGCCCTGGCTGACAGAGGGTTGGTCGGGAAATTTATGGGTCGCTGGCCATCCACAGAAACAACTGACGATTGGATCCAACGCAACTGGAGGCCTCAATTGAAAAACAATGTGATCTGCTACGCAGTTGGAAGAGGCTATTTCATCTTCAAATTTACCACCAAAGAAGATAGAGATCTGGTTTTTATAAATGGCCCATATTTCATGGGGAATCAGAGTCTGTATCTCAATAAATGGACCCTTGACTTCGATCCCTCATTCGATGTCCCAAAGGAAGTCCCAGTCTGGGTCCAACTTCCCAATATCCCGATTCATTGCTGGAGTTTTCATTCCCTGCAGAAGATTGGAAATGGGCTGGGCCGATTCATTGAAAAAGCTAACAACAAGGGCCAATACACCTGCGCAAGAATCTGTGTTGAAGTCGACCTGGAAGCTGGTCTGCCTAAAGCGGTTAAACTCACAGTTGGCGATTGGCACCATTATCAAAAACTGGACTACGAGCAACTGCCTTTCAAATGCAGAACCTGCCATGAACATGGGCATTTCCAAAGAAATTGCCCAAAAGCCCCAACAAGGGATAAGGTGGAAGATGAAGGCTGGAAAGAAATCAAAAGGGGCAAGGCAATCCCAAGGCCAACTGGAAAGAAAAATTCTAGGCCTGTGGGGAAGCCTCAGGATAACCCAAAGACCAAAGATTCTCCAAATATCGGCTCACCCTCTGGTGAAAAGGTGGATGCCATTGACACCCAAGGAGATCCAGTAGACCAGTCGAAGAAAACGCAAGAAGCTGGTGCAGAATCAATCATCCCTCTAGCTGATGAAGATCTTGGGGGAAAAGCAGGTGTCGAGGAGCACATTAGTCTAGCTTCTGACTCTGGGGGAGATTCTGAAGATTTAGTCTCTGAATTTGATGACTCGCAAGTCACCCCTATCAAGTCGGTCAAGGGTCGGAAATATAAGAAAAAACAAAGAGAGGAAAAAACTTATCTGGATGTACTCCAAGGCTCCCAGAAAACTCTCAAAGGAATGATGAACACCAGATCCAGGCGCAAGCAAGGCAAGGCTCCAAAAGGAGCCACCTCCCAAGCCAGTAAATAATGAAATACGTCTCCTGGAATTACAGAGGGTTAGGCAGTAGGCTGAAAGAAGAAGCCCTGAAAGTCCTTGTGAAGCTATATTCACCTGAAATCCTTCTCATCCAGGAGACGAAGAAGGAGGATCTTCTTCTCCTCCAATCTAGCAAAGCATTTTGGCATAAAGGCCAGGGGTGTGCTATCAGTGCTCGTGGCGCCTCGGGTGGGATTGCCACATTTTGGGACAGCTCCATTTATGATCTGATTCACGATGAAGGTTGCCCCCATTGGCTTTTCACTAAGCTCCTTCACAAAGAATCTGGCCATCATGTAAGTATAATCAATCTTTATGCTCCGGTTTTACCTGTTGAGAAAAAAATTTGTTGGGACTCGCTCCAGTCCTATCTTCTTTTGCACAAGCCATAAAATATTATTATTACAGGAGATTTGAATGTTACACTAGCTGTTGAGGAAAAAAAGGGTGGCTCCCTGGTCAGGGACCCAGCTAGAGAATGGGTTGAAGATCTTATGTTGGGTTGGAATCTGGAGGATATCAAGCCCACATCTGGAAAATTCACCTGGTCTAATAGATGGATTGGACCTAGCCATATTGCTGCTTGCTTGGACAGATTCCTGGTCCAATCCTCTTTCTTGACTATTGGTCTTATGGCTGCCTCTAAAATTTTGCCAAACTCCACTTCTGATCATAAACCCATTCTACTTGAGCTCTCCATGTACAGGAACCTGGGCCCCATTCCGTTCCGGTTCAGCCCTCTGTGGATTCAGCAGGATGGTTTCCAGGATGCGGTCTCTGAGGCCTGGAACCGACATGTCCAGGGTTCTCCATTCTTTGTGTGGGAAGAAAAATTGAGGGGTCTAAAATGTGGGCTCAAGGAATGGGCTAAAAGATTGAAAACACCCTCATCCAGAAGAAAGGAGGCTCTTGACAGCCTTGCTGGCCACCAATTAGCAATGGAGAACTCCGAGGTCACCCAAAGCCTCATTCTAAAAGAGGTTGACCTGCAAAAAGAGTTCCATAGAGCAAGCAGGGAAGAAGAAGAGTTCTGGAGACAGAAGTCCAGAAATCTTTGGCTACATGCTGGTGAAAAAAATACAAGCTTCTTCCATAAGCAAGTTGAAGCTCGCAAACATTTCAAATCTGTAAATGAAATTCACTATCAAAACTCGGTGGTTAAAGAATTCGAGGGCATTAAGAGAGCAACCCACTCCTTCTTCAAAGACCTCTACTCAGCCTCTGAAGATCCTCCTATTGATCTGCATGTCTACCCGCTTGATCTAATCCCCCTCTGTGTTCAAGATTCTGATAATTCCATGCTGACTGCTCTGATCAGCATGATTGAACTCAAAAAGGCATTGGATAGCATGGATCCGGATAAAGCTCCTGGCCCTGATGGGTTCACAGTAAGATTCTATCAAGCATGTTGGGCCACAATCAGCAAATATCTCCTGAGAATGGTCAGGAAATCGTAGACTTGTGTCAAGATTGGTGGCAGCATAAACTCGTCCTTCCTGGCTTTGATCCCGAAAGAGAAAGGAGCCTCCGATTTTAGCAGTTTCCGACCCATATCTTTATGCAATACCAGTTATGGTGATTAAGCTTGACTTGGCCAATGCATTTGACAGGGTGAGACATGATTTCTTGTTTGTTGTGATGAAGAAGCTGGGCTTTTCCACTTCCCTCATAAACTGGGTGAAAGCCTATATTGCCAACCCTTGGATTGCGCCTTTGGTTAATGGTCATTCTGCTAAATTATTCCAAGCCTCTAGGGGCCTAAGACAAGGTTTCCCCTTGTCTCCGCTTATTTATGCCATCCAAGCCTCTGTGCTCAGTTTCCAGCTTGCCAGTTGTCAACAGATCCAATCTTTGCCTGGCCTTAGAATGGCTCACAACACCAAAGACATAAACCATGCCCAGTTCGCGGATGATACATTACTGCTTGGAGGCGCCAACATAAACTCGGGAAGGTCCTTCAAGACGGAGCTGGACATTTATAAGGCAGCCTCGGGCAGCAAGATAAACTATCGGAAAAGCACTATCTATGTTTGGAACTGCTCGATCAAGGATTTGAAAGACATATCTAGGCTTTTAGAAATGGAAGGAACCAGTACCTGGGAGTCATTTAAATATCTGGGGATCCCTATCTTCAAAACTAATCCTAAAGTAGCCCATTGGATGCCCCTGCTAGACAAGCTAAAGCTCAGAATTCAAGCTTTTGGAGCCTCTTGGTTGAACAACGCTGGGAAAGTAATCCTTATAAAATCTGTTCTCATTAGTCTGCCTTTATATCAACACTCCATTCTTCTAGCCCCTAAAACCTTCATCAGCAAAATGGATGGTCTCCTGAGAAGATTTCTATGGGAAGGGGGGGGAAACAATGAGCGAAGGTTGCATTTAGTTAACTGGTACACTCTTAAGAAGCCCTTAATGGAAGGAGGTCTCAAAATGCGTGATCTGGTTGCCCAGAACCTTGCGATGGGCTCCAAGATCCTCTGGAATATAGTCTCGGGCAAATCTAGTTGGAGCAAAAGTGTTCTGCGGAAAAAATATTTCCATGGGCAGCGGCTGAGGTGTCTAGATCAGCCCCCAAGAACAACCAAAGGTTCCCCGGTCTTCAAACTCTGTCTCTCAGCTTTGGAGCACTTCTGCCAAAAGCTTTACTGGATCCCAGGTAATGGGAAAAATGTTAGAATTTGGGATGACCCGATCCTTGGTGATCAACCTCTGGGCCGGAGGGAGGATCTGGTTAATATTAGAGCTTGGCTTCAGGCCTGCAACTTAAACACACTTTGGGACATCTCCAATTGGGCGGATGATCTTTGGGACAGTTGGAACTTAGGGGAAATTCCTCAGTGGCTGGAAGGAGAAGCCATGTTATTTCTGGACTTGCTCCAAGGTAAATCCCCAACAAAAGCTACCACTAAGGATAAACGTGGGTGGGGAGTGCTATCAGGCTCTTACTCAGTTTCTGAAGGCTACAAAATTTTGACGGCCTTCCCAAATGTCCCTCCAGATCCAACCCAATGGAAATTCATTTGGGCCTTCCCCTCTCTTCCCAAAGTTGACTTCTTCTGCTAGAAGCTGGCTCATAACAGTATCCTCACTAGAGATAATCTCCGAAGGCGTGGTATGGCAGGGCCATCCAGGTGTCCTCTCTGTTTGTTAGATGAACAAACAGCTAATCATCTGTTGTTAACCTTCCCCTTTGCTCAAGAAGTTTGGAGAGGTGCCCTTCTGCTTGGAGCAGACAAAGTTGAGCTTCCAAGGAATACTCCAAATCTTTTTCACAGTTGGGCAACTTTATCTCCGTTCTGCCTCTCCAAAAAAGGTCTCCTCAAGACTAGCTGGATGTGGATTCCCAAGTTCATATGCTGAAAATTGTGGCTGGAGAGGAACAATCGAATTTTCAGGGATGAGAGTTGTAAACCTGCCAGTGTAATCTCTAAAATCAAGGCTCTCGTGGGTGAGGTTTTAGAATCCAATACTGCTCTCAGAAATGAAGTGGCTCTGGACAGGGAGGAGAATCTTTGGCTCTCTAAGCTTGTTTCAATCCAAAAGAACAACCCCATCCCTCCTACAATTGCTCATTCTCGCTGGGAAATCCGTCTAGGTGAACAGGAATTCATTAAGTGGCACTCTGCCCTGGATGACCACTGTCTTTTTTTCGACGGGGCCTCTAAAGGTAACCCTGGTGCTGCAGGCGGCGGTGGAGTTATCCTGGGCCCTGGTGGCTCTACAGTAGTGTGTTTTGCTTGGGGTCTGGGCATCGAATCTAACAACAGAGCGGAGGCTCTAGCTCTGTGGCTGGGTCTTAACTTGGCGCTCAAGGAAAACCTCCTCTCTTTATCTGTCTTTGGAGACTCCAGGCTGATTATTCAAGCTTTGAATTCTCATAAGAACCCTGCTCAGGTTCATTTAGCCCAAGTTCTCAAAAAAATCAGGCTTCTCCTGACTAGATTCCGTAAAATCTCTTTCTACCACATTCTAAGAAATTTGAATTCTCAGGCGGATTTGGAAGCCAACCATGGCTCTCTTCGCTGTAGGAGATCGTTGTCTATCAACAATGTCGATTATGTCTGCAACATTCCTTAATCTCTCTGAAATCTGGCTATCAGTATCTTCAAGATCTCCTCTGTCACCCTTTGTTATCCTTCCTTCAGCCCTCCGGACTCGGAACATCGATAGCAATCTGTCGCTTAGGGTCAAGGACGCTGCCTCAAAAGCTCTTTCAATCCGATCTCCTCCAAAAATCGAATCTCGTCCCCTGTTATTATTCTCTGCTGTTCCTTTTTTTCCTCTTCTAAGCAGGCCCCGGATGAATCTTGAAGACGGCTCCAGAAGTCTCTGCAGAAATACCAAGGCTGCGCATCAGTTGGGTTACGTAAACATTGTTGACAAAAGCGATGATCGATCCCCTGGCATTCTAAGAAGCAAGGCTAAGGATCAGCAAGTGATGCTGGAAGGAAACCAAGAGGTCCCTCAAGTTCACTCTCCAGCGCACGATCACTCTTCCTACAGCATTTTCTGGGCAATTCCTCCCATTTTCCGGTCTATTATTCGTCTCTCTCCCAATTCCTGTAATGAGAACAACAGCACCAATAGCTGGATTTCGATAAGTCTCTGCAAACAAATCTGCCTTGTAACAGCCTGCGGCAGCTGGTTTGTCGCCCTCTAATCAAACTATCCGTTGTTGTCTAAAAAAAAAATAGTAACTTTGTTTTAGATCTAAGACTTTTGTGATCCATAATGTAGATAGAAAATCTTTCGGCTTAATCACATCATTAGGATTTGATCGACGTTTCGAACCATCTAATGTGGTTCATCCTCAGGACAAGGTGAAGAATGAAATCGATCTCAAGGAATAAATAGTAAGGATGCATCATTGCCCGGAGTTAGCTGTTAAAATTAGCCGTTAAAAACTAGTCGTTATTTAGTTAATTAGTTAGAAAATTAAAAGTTTTTTAATTATATAATTAATTAGTTAGAAAATTAAAATTTATTTAATTTATTTAATTAATTAGTTATAAAAATAAAAGTTTTTAATTATTTAAAAATACAATAATTTAGGACAAAAGGTTAAATTATAAAATCCATAAGGGAGAAGGGGTAACTTATAGTATAGAGGATAACATTAAAATGATTACATTATGAATGATATAATAATTTGGTAAAATGATAAGGGAGAAGAGGTAAATGATGGAAAAAGGGGGGGGGGGGATATTAAAATGAATAAGTTATAAAACTAGTAAGGGAGAAGGGGTAAAATAGTATAGGAAATAATATTAAAATATTGAAGAAGTTGAGAGAAAAATAAGAAAGGAATAATATACAATAAAATAGAAAGGGGGGAAGATTTATAATTATTATTACAAAGAGCAGAGAGGGGGGGCAAAATATATATCATCAAGTAAATAAATAAATATATATATATATATATAGAGAGAGAGAGAGAGAGAGAGAGAGAGAGAGAGAGAGAGAGAGAGAGAAAAGAAAGGAGATAATAAAATAACATAGCTTCAGAGAGAAGAAAAAAAAAAGGGGGGAAGAGAAACCAAAGGAAACACCGCACGAGGGTTTAGTCACCTTGAGAGGGCCGGAGTCCAGCTCTTACTTAGTTTCCACCCATCATCTCTGTTGAGATTTTTAGGATGTCTGTCAATTTCAATAGCCTCCCTCAGCTTTCTATGATGGAAGTGATCCACCCTAGCAATGACTTTGGAGTCTTCAATGCATACATGGTGACACGATTTCCTAGCATGCTCCGCAAGAGCAGAAATGCGGGATCGACTATGCCTAATGTCTGCAGCATGCTCCTGGATTCTCTGTCTAATGGATCGACCAATTTCCCCAATATAGGTAGTACCGCAGGAGCATGGAACTAAATAAACACTCTTCATGTCCTTTGGGTCTATAGGGTCCTTAACCGACCCAAGAGAATTCTTGATGGTACTAATAGGCCTAAATGAAGAGGCAACATTATTTCTCCTGAGAACATGGGCAATTAAGTTCGAGGTCCCTTGGTTAAACGGAATATTCACTTTAGATATAGGATCCAACCGAGAAGATTTTTCTCTTGAGCCTTTAGAGGGTTTTTGGAAGGCCTTAAGACCTTGAGATCTGCTATACCCATTAGTCTCAAATACATCGAGAAGATGGGATTTCTCTTAATCCCAATGGCTATCATCAGAGATTCTAAGAGCCCGAGTCACCAGAGTGCAGAGAACACCAAATTTCTGAGCAGGAAAGTGATGAGAATCAGCATGAAGATACTGTTCAGTGTGCGTCTTCTTGCGGAAAACCCAGTGAGAGATCGAACCATCATCCCTTCTAGAGAGAAGAATATCTACGAAGGGAAGGCAACCATCCACCTCAACCTCCATCATGAATTTGATGTAATCAGACTAGGAATTCAGGTGATCAAGAAACAAACCTAACTTCTCACGACCATGAGGCCAAATGACATAGGTGTCATCCATGAACCTATTCCACTTTCTTGGGCGGAATTGAGCAGAGGCCAAGGCCTTCATTTCAAAATCATCCATAAATAAGTTAGCAACAACAGGGGAAAGAGGGGAACCCATGGCCACCCCACAGGTTTGCTCACATAACTCACCTTGGAAACTGAAAAAAGTCGAGGTGAGGCACAAGCCGACCAACTTAGAAGTGTCATGGTCTATGACTCGCTTAATGACCTCAATAGCTTCCGGGATGGGGATTTTGGTAAATAAGGAGACAACATCGAAACTAACTAATAAATCTCCAAGTTCAAACCTGATGTCCTTCCATTCCTAGATAAAAGAGGCAGAGTCCTTCACAAAAGAATTAGTAAGCCCTACCAGGGGCTTAAGCTTACGAGCTAAAAGTTTAGCCAGATGATAAGAAGGACCACCTATTGTGTTAACAATAAGTCTTAAGGGAGACCAAATCCTAATGATGTGATTAATCCAAAAGATTTTCTATCTAAAATAATAACTTTAATAATAAAAGTTCACAATTAAAAAAAAAATGCATATACTAACCAATCAAAATTCTATAATTTTAATTTTTTTAATATATAAATAAATAAATTCTAAAAATAAAAATAAAAATTATTCAATCTTTTAATTATGTAATTTGATTAAAAATCCATCTTTGAATCTTTTTATACAAAACTTTCATATATTTAATTAAAACTTATTTTTAAATTAAATATAACAAAATTATAAAACAATTAAATATAATTATTTTAATAAATTAATATCATTATATTTTAAAATAAGATAGAGAAATATTATATATATATATATATATATATATATATAAATAAATAAATAATAGTAGTAAAAAGATAAGAGAGTGGAAGACATTCATTATAGAGATATTTCTTTCAATGTCGTCCGCATCATATTTCGAGTTTGTTTATTAACTTAAAACAAACTTAAGCAAACGAGCAAAACAAAATTATATACATTAATTTATTAAAGTCGAAAGATGGAATGAACAGATTTTTGAAAACTTATATTTGAATCATCAATGTTTCGCAGGAGATCAGACAGGAAACTGGAAACCCATTTTCAACAAAGATTTTAAAGTCACTCTAATTTTCAGGCTTTTCAGTTTTAAATTAATATAAGGTTTGGCTTTAAAATGTGAAAGTATTTAAAGTAATTTGTGGGGGCACTGATTTGGATGGGCCATAGTCTTTTGATAATAATATAGTGTTTCAATTATTAATGGATCTAAGTTTCAATTAATTAATTAGTTATGGTAAAGTGATGTGTTAGTTGAATTGTTATAATTTCAATTATTTATTAACTTATACTTAAAATTTGTGAATCTTATGATTTATTTATGTTTTAATATTGTGTTTGACTCGGTGCATAGTGCAGATAGATTTATTTTTTAAATTTATATTTTAAATTTTGTGAATTGTATGATTTATTTATGTTTTAATATTGTGTTGGGCTCTATAGAGATGTAGTATGGAAATGTATTGTTTATATTTATCAATAAATAGGTTTTTTTTTTGTCTTTGAAAAATGAAGAAGAGAAGATAGATTTAACTTTCAATTAATTAGTTATTTTTAGAATGATTTGTTTGTTTGATTTTATTGTGTAGGTAGATTTCATGGTGTTTTAATCAATGAGTCATGTTTAAAATGATTAACGATTAATACATTTTTTTTCTTGTGTGAAGCAAATTTTTCATTGCTTCAAATTAGAGGTTTACATTTATAATTGTTGAAGCTTGTTCTTGCTCGTCATTTGGTATATAAGACTTCAATTGTTTCAAAATGTCAAATAATAAGAGAATGTTAAGAGTTCTGGAAAACAAAACATAGATTCTAATTGTTGGTGCAATACGGCTATTCCCAATTAAAAAACTACGTAACTGAAACATAAAATAACTAAAGACAAAGAGACAAAGAGACATTTAGGGCAATTAATTAAATCATTAGCTTCGATAAGGATGGGCTCCTTGTTGCTTCCCGGGGAGCAACTAGAATTAGGAGGTATCCCATCTGCTTCTCCAGCCACTTGAACCCACAATCCATTTTTTTCATATGCCTTTGCATTTGATTCAAACTCAAGATAATATATTTTGTGATTTCATTCATGTCTACAAGAACTTTTCCCGGGTGAAGCTTAAGATGCCAATATATGTCAATGATGTACATGTATTGATAATAACCACCTCTAGTGTGACCTGCATCGAGAACCCAATCTACCACTTTTGCAAGAACCTTTGTGTTTGCAAGGGTGCATCTCTCACTAGCGAGTTCCTTTCCACTTGTTTAATTTTCTCCTAAAATTGCTATGGAGTCAAATTTCTATATCTTGTGACTAAGATTTCATCTCATATCTAAGCTCTGGAGTGACCTCATTCTTAGTAATAGGCAATTTCCCTGTGCATTCTATCTCGTTTCCTAGGCATGATGAGATACCAAAAGAAGAAGTGGGTTACAACATGAGTGGATGACCACTAAAACCAAGGGTAGGTTAGAGTGTCGTAGCCGAAAGCTAAACCAAATCAAGAGGAGTGCCAAATGGGGAATGCTAGAACGATGGTGGAGCTTCATCTTTGCACTAAGATTTAGGATCTTTAGGGTTTCCTGAGGCAACAATGATGGAAATTTTTGATGCAAGGAAAACATTAGAACTGAAAACTAGGAATGGGAAAAACATATCATACCTAGGACCCCTAAGCAACTAGACCATGGAGGTGGCTTCCTTACAAGGTTGTGAATGGCTCGAGTCATTTGTTGCTTGAGAGGATAAGGAAGCTTCCTCCAATGTTTGATACATGCAACTTTGAGAGCATATAAATATTGTAATAGGACATAGACTATGGTGAGGGCTAAGGAAATAGCCTAATTGGGTTGTTTTCTCTCACCTACACTTTCAGGAGTCTCTCCATCATTACCAATTAAAACTCCATTAAACTAGGTTGAAATGAGGGGGCTAAATCCCCATCTTTGATTGCTAATAATGGGGAAAAACAAAAATTTTGGTTGGCTAAAACCTCTCATGCCCTTAGTGATAAAGTCCATTATCACTAGGAACTATGAACAATGATGTGGTTTCCTCCCCAAAGCTAATATCCATGGAAAAAATCCCATTGAATGCATCGTAATGAGAGTTGAATGGATGGATAGACTATGTTGGCCTATCTTGTCCATGAGAATAGTAAAATTCACCTTGAAATCTCACTGAGAACCTACTTGATTTCCCATCCATCAATTGTTTGAGCTCTGTAATGAATGCCAAACCAATGTCTAGGGTGGTAGACTGAGGCGACTTTCTATGTATATTACATGTCTTAATAAAAAACACTATGGGGTTGTGTTGCCACATCCATTGGAGCATGGGCTAGTGGGACAATGAAAACATGTTCCCACCTTCTTGTTGAGTGTGTACCCCATTTAAGGAGATTACGATTAAAAAGTTACTTTTAAAATGATTTTCTTGTTAAATTAATTATCAACTTTAATTACCAACCAATAAACCTATGCCAAAATCTTATAGAATCCATAATCTACCTATATTTTAACATATTAAAATATTATGGAATTTATAACTCACTTATATTTTAACACGATGCATAATTACACAATAAATACTTAATTTCCAATTAATAAGTTTTAGTTTTTTTTTTTTTTAAATTAAAATATCTAATCAAAATAGGTTTCATAACGTATATATATTTTAAAACAATACCTTTTAATACTCTTTTTTTTTTCTTTTTCTTTTTTTAATATCTAATCAAAATAGGTTTCATAACGTATATATATTTTAAAACAATACCTTTTTTTGTCGATCAAATGGTTTCTATTATATTATCATGAAATAACATATTACAAAATGTGTCTCAACGGCTCCCTCGACTTCACTGTGACTGGATTTTTTTATCTAGGAGAGTTGGAGTATACAGAAGATGTTCCCATTATGCCTTTATTTCCGATGGGTTGAAAAGCCATACAAGCCAAAAAAGAGACAAAAATAACAAACAACCTGTGAGCATCATATCATGGAGGTGGCTGAGGAGGGTGCAAAGGAGGCACTGCAAATAGACTGGATCTCTCATGCATATGGAAATCAATATGCTCGACTATGGCCTCCAATCCATGTAGGTAATCATTAGTCTGGCATTGGCCTCGACAAATGTTAACCAGTTTCTCAAGAATTTCATTTTGATTGAACTAGATGGCATTCATATATGCCACCAGCTCATTTCTATCCTCATATCTATGCTCCTTGAGGATATCTAGGTTGGCATGGATTCCTCACAACTTCTCAGCTATTGATTCCAAGGTGACTGACACATCAGGTGTCTTAGGGAGCGACCTTGGTCCTGCGCTACCTCCCCCTCGCACTCCACACTCACAGAGTCTGCAGTCGAAAAACTGTGGCTACTTGCACGATGTGTTGTCTTCCCCTACTTACCACCACCTATATGATCTCTCTATTTAGGAATAATTATACTCATACTAATTTCCCAAACTTGAAACTTAAAAAGGACAACAAAATTTTCAGAGACACCACCCAAAAGAACCCAAAAAATAGACCCATAGACTAAACGAAGAGGAGGGGATACAAACTCTATGGCACAACAAAGCCCATAGTACTTATGGGTGGCGATAAACTTTCCCAGCCCCAGGTTTCTCTCACAGCCAGCAAAGAGGATTAAGGAATGTGAATTACATTCCCACCACTCCAAAAAAGTCTTGAGACACTGAGCATAACAACAAAACACAGATCGATGCAAAATACCCTTAGCCCTAAGACAATATACACATAGGGCCAAGTCCAAGGGAGGGTTGGACTGAAGACTCCATATATTCTCGAATAGTAGAAAGGAAACAGACCCCCAAGACACAGAGATGTACCCACTCGAGAGTCATTGGCCACACCACCTCCATCCCCACCTTAAAATACCACAAAAATACTCTACATCATGTAGGACCCACAGGGTTGGACACCACCTGTGACCTAATTTTGCCAACCCAGAAAATCAATCAAATGCAACCAAAACCTCAACACCACTAGAATGGAAGCCACATAGTAATACCAAAACTAGATAGAAATGATTACTTGAAAGACACAAAATTCCAATCTAGATAGAGGTTTGCACCATTGATAGGAGTCGACGACAAATCTCTATAAATTTGGTGCTTTTCCAGAAAGTTTTCCCACCACATATCTACAGAAAATAAGAAAATAAGAAATGACTTATTTTACATTTTTTTCTAGTAGCAAATATGAAAGAAAGAAAACAAATTAGTTTTTCTTCCCTGTACTCCCATTTCAAATACAAATAAATTAGTGCCCAATTTATACATCTCCCTGTTTCTTGTTATGGTTGAATGGTTAACTGGATTAGGCATGATCCTCCGAAGGTGGAAGAAGTTCTTCCGTAGTGTTGCCATAGAAACTAAAATCATGGTTTCGACTAAGGTACAACTCGGCTAATCAATGGGATGATGGTTTAGATGCATTTTTTATCAATTAAATCCCAGATTGTTATATGTTTTCATGCTCCAACTTACCATGGACCTCATATGAAGGATGGGTAACTTCTTTTGCACTAACCATTGCCTCATATAGGTAGCCTATTGTGTGTTAATCACCATCTACCAGGGAAAAAATATTTACCAAACATTCTCTAACTTTTCAAACCTCTACTTTTTCCCTACAGTACACTACTTTAGTAATAGCTTCCCCTTCCTATTTATTGCTATATATACTATCATTCTACTCATCTGAACTAAACATCATTTTCATCTCCAATATACAACTAAGGATAGATTGAAGAGAAATGACGGTGGTGGCAGAAGTTTTTCTTTTCAATTTCCTCATTAGGCTAAGATCATATGCATGGTTATATAAAAATTATGTGATGTTCCTCACTGATTAATCATCCTTGATAAAGTAAATTTTTCCCATGTCCTCAACAATTAGGTCGATATAATGGGCAGCACCGGAAGTCCAAATGAATGTGAGGTGTTTCTCCATTAACATATTGACGATGTCCACATAATTAGAACTAGAAGCATTATCTATTATGACTTGTACAACATGTTGCACACGAATCTTTTGGATAAATGAATTCAAAAATTCATATAACAATGCCCCATATTTTATTTATGCAAATGTGTAACTAGATTTAATAAACATTGTTCCTTTGGGACAATAAACTGAAAAAGTTAGGAGGGTCTTACTCTTCCTATCCTTACAACTGCAAGACATTATTGTGCACCTTTTGTTTCCCTTTATTTTTTAAGGTCTTCCAATCTGGTGTTGTTATTTCTCTTTTCATTTTGAATCATTGCTTACCTAAACTTGTCATAAGTAGGGCCCTTATATGTGCCAATAATATCAGAAAAATGAATCATTGCATGGTAGAGCAACTAAGCAATGCTAAGTAGTTCATTGCATAGGAAACCATTGCCCACAAGCCTATCAATTTATTCATGTTTTTCATCAATTGATTTGATGGATGGCTATGCCCCGAATTAGTTATGGGAACGAAGAAAGGCAATTTTCTTGTAGAAGGTGAACCTTTGGAGTCCTTCTCCCTTATGGCCATCCCCAATATGCACGTGGTTCTTGCAGTTCTTTCTATTCCTCTAGTTGCAGATTCAAGCCACATATCCTTTGTCTTCCTTACTATTCAGATAAGCTCTTTGTTTTAGTTTTGGTGTTGATTGGCTGTGAGAGTCCTACCCCATGTCCTGGGATTTCTGCAAAGGTGGTATTTGAAATGGCTTATCCATCCATTCGTCTCCTTTCCAACAATCTTACAATTCAGTATTTTGCAACTTGACCCCTTTTGATGTTGTAATATATTTTTGTTTTTTTTTTGAGAAATTGTCTCATGGAGTCTCTTTGGCGAAAGTTGTTGTGCTATGAGGGTTGCATATCTAAGTCACCTATGATCAGCATCTGGTCTCATTTGCACCCACTTGGGGGTTTTTTTTAACCAGAGTCTCTTTGTTAATAGAATCGCCTTGCTACTTACCACTAGACCACACTCATGTGGGCATGTTTGACATATTGCTATAATGGATCCATATTTGTCATGTTGGCATGTTAATTAATCAAGCATAGGGAAAAAAAACAGAAACTAATCAACGCTGCAGAATGGTTATATAAAAAGAGACTTACAAAATCGTTTAATCTATAAGTGAAAATTGTTAACAAGAGGAAAACATGATGCAGATTGCATAAATATTGAATAGAAAGACTTACTACATATTATAACCATGAATGTAAAAACTACAGATGGAAATTGATTCCCATTTCACAAAATTTGTTTATAGCGATGAAATTCCTTTTTAGTTGTTCCTGAAATTGCTGGAAGACAAGGATTGCATTATGCATTCATTACTACTTGTATTATGTTTGCACTTTACCTTGAAAGTTTGAATCTATTTTATTACACTCTACATGATTGCTACTATGTTAGGCTAGTACTAATTGAAGCCAACACACTCTGTTTTTTGCATAGAACTTGAAACTAACTGTTTTATTACAAACACTTTTTTTAATATGTTCATAGATTTCCATTCAAATATGTGATGGTGATAATTGTCTTCGTGTTTGCTATTCGGATTGCAAATCATATAATGCAGCTTGTGGTGCATGTCTTGATTGTTCTGATAGGACCCTATTCAGTAGTGAGGAAGAAGGGGAAGGGCTTTGTACAAGTGATGGAGGGAATCGCCCTTTGTGGCAGAAAAATTTTAGGATACTTCTAATATTAGGCTTGATACTTACAACATCTTGTGCAATTTGACATGTTTCCCAAAAAAAATTTCCTACCAGTGTAAGTGTGGATTTGCAAGGGGCTTATGTATCTTTTGTTGGTGTCCTAGTACAAATGCATATGCATGATAGAAACTTAGGAATTCTTGGATCTTTAAGGGCACCTTTACCCTTGAATATCATGTGGGCCCTTCAACTAATTTCAAGGAAATCTGGAAATACATTTATGCACAATTTAAAATTATCTTTTTCATCCTTACTGCAATGAAATGAGGATACCCTTTCGGTGTTAGAAAGGTGATGCTTCTTTTTTGAGTGGTGCTTGTTGGAGGCTCTAGTGGAGCTCTTCCAGATACAACATTGGATCCCATCAAAATTTTTATTGGGTTTTACGCCTGTATAATTATGTTAAAAAATGTCATTGTATTTTGCAAAATGGTCTAATCAAAAATATTATTCCAAGGCATTTCTCAGTGGATGATTGGAGAGCATATTTTACTTTCTTGTAATATATTTTCACTTCTTGAATCTAAAAAATTGACTTTCCTCTACAAACTTTAAACTCTATGGGAACCCTTTTCTGAGCCTAAGAAAACTTTATTTCCCCGCTTCCCATCCTGGGAGGCCTGGCTAGTAGCTATTCACTAGTTCAGATTCAGTATCATGGTCGGAGCTCAAGGAGAGGTTCATGTTGAATAAGACTAATAAATTAGTCCTTCATCATGTCACCGATTTTATTGCAGACTCCCTGTTATTCAATTTTGGCATTCAGCCTCCAGCCAATTGGTGCAGATATTGGGATTGGAATTTTTCCAAAGCCTTTAAAATGTATAAGACATAAGATGGGTATCATTGGCTGCCTTCCAAACCCAATTTGGATGTGCAATTAAAATAGTTATGTAGGCTTAAATCTAAATAATTGACTTGCCTCTAAGACTTTAAACTCTATGGAAATCCTTTGTCGAGCCTACGAAAGCTTTCTTTGCCCACCTCTCATCCTGGGTGGCCCACCTTGTAGGTTTTAACCCTGTATAGAAATTATTTGCAAACAAATCTTAAAAAACAGAAAATAAAAAATAGCGAGAGCATAAAACATAAAACATATATACACAGAGATTTTCCCCTAGATCCCAAATCAGGACGACTATCTTGATTTTTCATTATATTCCTTTTAGTGTTACAACACATATATATACATGCCGAAGCATACATAAACCCCAATCCATTAACCCTGGATTAGAACATAACTGTATTTCCCTTGACCAGATCTACAAAATACCAAGGGCCGAAAACCATCATGCCCCAAAAACATGTGCAAACCCATGCACAAAACTATGGGTGGGTTCACGCGTGACTAGTCGTGGAAATAGTATAACACATACCCAACATAGCTGCTAGCCATCGACTAGTTCATCCCACCCCAATTTTTTTTTTTTGCAGTTGGCTTGATTGTCTTCAACATTTTTGGTTTTGTTCCTTTTCTCTATCAAAATAGCAATGGGAATCTTCCTTTTGTGTCAATTTGTTACCCTCCCCCATTACCTACAAAGTAGCCCTCTTTAGGGACAAGCTTCCCTAGACCATGGATGTTCATATCACATGGTATGTATTAAGAACCCAGTATTTAATTTGAAAAAAAAAGTTATATTTAATTAGAGCCTTGTTGAAATGGGTTTTTTGTGGGATGACAGAGTTGCAACTTGTGTTAATCTATCAATGCAGATTACAAAGCAGGCCCAAAAGGTGGAAATGGATGTGGCCCCTTTGCATCAACATCAAATCCTCGATTCCTAGGGAGTGTGCCATTCAACATGAGCCGAGTGCCCTCTAGATGCCTTTCCTTCTCCAACTAACCGACCCAATAGTGAAGAAGAAAAGGGAGCATTGTCATATTTTGTGTGATTTTGAAGTGAATAATGTGATAGTTGATTTCTTCAATCTGCTATGTCATTAACATAATATCATTTCCCATTTCAATGCCATCACTTATTATGGTTACCGTTATCTATTTGGTGTCTACCAAATTTTCTTGCTTGCCATTTAAGTGCCATGACTTAAGGTTGCTATTCGTTTGATCTCTACATTATTGCCTTACTCCTTTTCTATCTAAAAGTTTGCGTAATAATTTTTTAGAGTTATATGTTAAATATTTTGGCAATGCTTCTACTCTTTGTTTTAGGTAGCATTTGATGGATATAGACCTTTATCCAGTTACTTCTTTATGCTTTAAATATTTAGTACTTTTCAATCCTCAGGGATATTCATTTAATGACTTACATAGCAGAGATACCTATGGTTGGTATCATTTATAGCTTTGTTTCTTGTGAAAATTAAGTTGCACCTTAAAACATAAATGATAAAGATGGAAGAATAAATATCTTTCAACTTCCTAATGAATGGTGGCTCATTTCATTTGTATAGTTTGCATGGAGTTGCAACTTGGGACATAGACTATTATATGTATTATAAATGTTAGTGCATATATTTACTATTTGGTCAATGTTGATGTAGAGAATATTTTAGCTATCACTTTAAACATGGTGTTTTTTTTCCCGTGCTTGCAACACTTACAACTAATGATCTAGACAAGTTCTTGAGGTCGATTGGGAAAGAACCCGCTTATGTGGACTTAGAGGTAAACCATAAAAGTATAGATCTCATTAGTACAAAGCACAATATAGAAGTTCAGCATGATCATGCCTACCTGTATGAATATTTTTCTAATTTTCTTATCATTTCTTCAGGTTGTATTGTCTGTGGGAAAGGATCAGCCGCCTAATCTTGATGGTCACGTTCCGATGGAAGTGGTTATAGTATCTAATATGCATTCTGAACAAGGACTAGATAATGAGACAGGACCTCCGAATATTATTCATAGAGAGAATTAAACTAGAAAACATAAAGGTGATTATGCTGAAACTTGCATGGTGTATGTATTTTATTTAAAAATATTCTTGATATTTTAATTGACGCTTTGCAGAATTTGATGTGTTTTTCGGCACCCTGAATACATATGCACTTTTTCATGTAGGAAGTGTTGCTATTCAAGGCTTTTTCATTACATGATCATTCTAAACTCTATAGTGAAGGTCTTGAGCCAAGAAGGTAGAAGTTGGCATCACACTAAAATTGAGCTTGATCACTCCCAAATCAAAATTTTGGCATTTGTAGATGCAGTAAAGGTTTCCTCTTCAGGTGGTTAAGCAGTGTGTATGAGAAACAACAGAATTTTGTGTCTCTATCATAGTCTTGTCATCATGGAATAGATTGCATATTGAGTTTCTAAAGAAAGGGCTTCTATGGAAGTGAAAAGAACTAATGGAAGTCTATGTGCTTGTGTGTTAATGACCAAGCCTTAAAGTATACAATTGTCTAGGATTTTGATGTATTGAGTTGTCTAGCTAGATGCAAATAAGTCTTGAGTCTATCTGTGTATCATAGATAGCATGTTCTGAAGCTTATTAACAAATTTAATTTCAATTGGTTTCTGCAAGATTTGATTCTTGAGGCAGTATGGTTGAGCATGGTGATTGAACATTTAATATCGTCATGATGTCTTGACACCTTTGGTGAAATAAGAGAACCTTGACTTGAAAATGACATTTATAGTAATCTTGTGGATAGATAATAATGAGATTGTCATGGGAAGTAATCTATAGAATGTGACATATTTGTCAGTGATTGACCCTGTTTCACATTTGTATACTAATGTTTAATGACAACATGACAGATCTTGATTTTGTCACAATAACCTTGACATCTGTATAGAAACAATATTCTCCATGACATGGTGACCATGATCACCTTTTGTGAACATTGTTGAAGATTCATATTGAGGTTGTTGAGTATAGTTGTTACAGTAATTATGACTGAAGATTCATCTTGAGGTTGTTGATTATAGTTGTTACAGTAATTATGACTCAAGATTCATCTTGAGGTTGTTGAGTATAGTTGTTATAGTAATTATGGCTACATCTCCAGTGCTTCTAAATGGGCCTTGAAATTTATGGTATCATTTTGAAAACACATTCTTGTCTTAATATAGTGAATATTGGGCTTATTAAATCTTCTCCAATCCAACCAAGATAGTGTTGTGACACCATAGATCCCTCCAAATGTGAAATTCCATCTTTGAAAGATGCTTAGTGAAAAAATTGGGGGTAGACCTACCTAGCATGTTGATGTTGGGAAGGTTCACAAAACATAGCCACATAATACCATCCATTTGAACTTGGGAAAAACTATCCACAATGCTTAAAAAATCTTTGTGATAATCCTGAAAATAAGAAATCTAGATGTAAGAACTCTTTAAATCACATCACCAAGCTTAAAAAACCATTAATGCCATCCACATGGGTCGTTTCCAAATGATGTCTTAATAAAATATACCATGGGGCTCTCATTAAAACACTTAAATTAAAAACAACAGAGAACAATGTTTTTTTTCATTAAAGCAAAGGGAGGGTCTCATAACTCTCATCCTCACCTTTCCTTTTCTTCTCTATATAACTCTCCGAAACTATAACTTTCATTGTTCCACCTTAATAAGACACTAGTTTGAGTACATGAGGTTGTAGTTGGATTTTGGAACAAGAAGCTTTCAAAGGGAAGAGGGTTTAGACTTGTGTTTGAACACCTTATTTGGTGCAAACATATTCATAAAGATTGATCAATTGATTTTTCACCATCATATAGATCAATTTCTATGTCATTTTATAGACATGCACATAATCAATCTTCCTAAAGCATGGTTGATCTTTGTATGCCTTAGACCATTAAATGCCACAAATCATAGTGAGATGTGCTTGAGTGTGGATTGAGTAATCACATTGTGGGAATACTAATATGCATCTCCTCTGTATATCACAAGAATAAAGGTGAATTGTAGAATGCATGTTGGGTAATAAGAGAGGCATCATGTCATTATGTTAAGGATATAAATATAAAGGGGTATAAAAAATGTAATGAAAAAACGGATACCTACAATATCTAGTGAAAGTAGGGGGTTTTTAAATTGGGAAAATGCAATGGGTTAGTATTGGTAGGGGGTTAAATAAAGTGATTTTTAGAGGTATTTTCCAATATGTAGTCAAACTAAGGGTATTGTTTAGTATGCCACGAACGCACGTGCTATGCCATATTTTAATTGAGTGACACCCCTGTGTCACAAACCCATGCCCAAGAAGGAGGTATGACGAACAATTCAGGTACACTCTGGGGTCCTAGATGAATGCTCGAGATCCATCCTGAATACGAATTGCTGCATAAAGGTCTTTCGGTGCGCTTCACCGATTTTTCAGCTTTCGGGGCGAGCTCGCATGACCACCCTCATTTGACCTCACTACCCTACACCCACTTCTCATCTTCCAATTCTCATCAACCTTCCCAAAATTCCTGTGAACCATTATAATTTCAATCACTGCCTCTAGATAATTCGAAGATCAGTTATCACACCCAATTATGCCCTTTATGATGAGGAGCATGTCCACTGTCTACCAGGAGGGGAAATCCCTGAGGCCAATTGGCTTGATGTACGTTCACCCCATCAGGGGTATTTTAATACCATACTTAACTACATAATGAATAATTAATTGTCCAATAATAAAAATTTTAATTATTTAATAATTAAAGTATATATAAACATTTACTATTACCAAATAATATTTAAAAATTATTTTACTATTTTTTCAAATCAATTTATTTAATTTTTAAATTATTCTCATAAAAAAATAAAAATAAAACATTATATTTTTTAACATGTGTATTGTAAACCAATGCTATCCATATCTTAGCCAAATTCCTCCGTAAAATTAAAAGAATAAAACATTTATCAATTTTGACTTGTTATCTATATTTTATATATTTAATCCATGTAACCATTATTTCATTGATATGGTAATAATTTAATTCATTTTTATAAACAATCAAGAATATTAATATATAATGAATATAAATGATTACATTATTTATAATTTAAATATTTAATTTTATAATTATACTTATAATAATTAGTGTAGTTTAGTTAATAATTAAAATGATGTTGTATAATAAAGGATAGGTACATGGGAGGAGATGGGCGGAGCTTTGAAAACCCTTATGAAAGCTACGGTTTTTCCACATATAATTCATCTATGTTTAGATCACATGTACGACAATCTGATCAATAGAAAATCTTAGTGATTCAACAATGAAGACATTTTTTTTGTAGGAATGGTTGCCAAACAAGAAAGCTCTTCTTTAGTGCCACATAGTTCCATTATTAAATCTAGATCTGGTCTCCCCATAGTTCAATAAGTTCCTTCTCTCAATGTTCCTCTCAATGAGGAAGCTCTCAATTGTGAGAATTTTTTTTCAAAGCAAGGTTTGGTTTGCAGGATTAATGGATTTTGGCGGCTACTGATGGATCTATATAAATGTATCTTTGAGACATGGAAACCTCATTAGATGGATGATCTGAAAAATTGTTTCATGGCTCGGGTTTTTTTCGTTGTTGTTTTCAATAATATTTAGAACAATAAGGCTATTTACGAATATGGGTTGTGGTTCTAGGGTAGTGTCAGTCTCTTCATGTAGCCATGGTCTCCCACTTTTGATTCGAAAATAACATCAATATCCACAACTATATTTTGGGTAAGGCTCCCGAACCTACCCTTACATCTTTGGAATCTCCAATTGTTATCCTCTATTGGGAACACTCTTGGAAATTTTTATTTCCACAACCCATATAAAATAAATTATTATCAAAATACTTATGCTCGAATTTTTGGGGAGATGGACTTCAATTAGGGTTTTCTCACTAAGATCAATTTGATGGCCCCAAATTATGTTTGGGTCCAAAAGCTCGATTATGAAAATGCTTCATTTCGTTGTAGGGCATGCTACAAAATGGGGCATGTAATAAAAAACTGCCCCAAGCATTAGAGAAACAAAGATTAAAAAAAAATACTGAAGATCTAAATGGTGGGAAGGAGCTTAGGGTGATCACTATATGATATAAAAATGGGAAGAATCTCATGATAAGAAAGGACTAGAAGACAAACTGGAAAATGATATTGCAAAATAAAATGCATAGGAAACAAAAGTCAATCAGGAAAAGTTGCATGTGAGTGAGGATTTTCTTGACTCTACAAAAGTGGAAAAAAAACAAACCCTCATGGAAAAAGAATCCATCCTGAAACCATAAGGAATAATATTGGAAAGGAAACTTCTTGGGTAGATCAAGTAGATGAGGAAAACTTAAATAACAAAAACATGCACTTGCCAAAGAATGACTGCAAAAAACACAAGTTGGACTCAAATTGAGAAGAAAGGAAAAAGTATTTATCCAAGAAAAACAAGAAGTCAAACTAAATCAAAACAAAAATAGTGAATAAAGGAATGTAAATGTGTCTAGATATTGAGTTATTTTTGGATTTGTTTTTTGTAGGTTCGGTGAGACATGTCCTGGGGGATTGAACTTTCAATAGCTTGGATACACAAGGGCTTGCCAACATGTTTTTTTCCAATTGTGCTACCACTCACGGAAATTTTTAGAAATTTTTTAGTTGGAAAGGGATTGAAATTTGGGTGTCATGGGGAACTCGCTTGAGGGATTTGATTGAGCCTTCGTGATTAATTTCAAACCTGCAAGGAAAACTAAAATATGCAAAGGTTCCAACCTTGTAATACAATTTTTTTTTAATAATATAAAACTCTACCAGTTTCATTTAAAATAAATAAAATGGTGTTGAAGTTGAGTCTCTTCTAGAATATTGTGTAGTATTGATGAGGTGTTTGGATGAAAACTATACATAGAGTGTTATAACATGAAGAAGAGTATAAGAGAAAATAAATTAAAATATTACTCAAATGATAATAAATTAATATTTTATTTGATTTGATCAAAATATCAGATAATAGAATTAAATTAAATAATATATTTATGGGGGTAAAAAACACATTTTAAAGAACAAGAAATCAAAATCTCATGGAAATTATATCACCACATTCTCGAATAACATATCAATTTATCTATTAATTTGATTACACCATTACTATTTCTCAAATATAAAATAAAATAATAAATTAGTATTTTTATATATTTAATTATTTTTACGAAATTTAAATCATCCTTTATTTATAATAAAAAAAACATCTTAGTCATATTCTTTATTATCAATTATTCTATATTTGAATAAGCAACTAATTTTCATATTAAATAAATAAATACATATTTTTTTTAATATATAACAGTATTTTAATTATTTTATAAATAATAATATATAAAATATAATTATTAATTTCAAAATTATTTACAAAATGTATTAAATCATGATACTAATAAAGTAAAAAATTGGATAGTAAACATAATAACTGTAGAATCTTCGAGTCAATTAACACTAACAAAAGTAAAAAAAACAGATGCTCTGGAGATGAACCCTAACTCTTCGATGTCGGCCTGTGACTCCCCGCTACAAGCCACCGCCAACGAGCCTCAGCTCTGGCCAACGACTCATGGTCATCTGAGACCTGGTATGCCCGCGATTCAACTAGAGCCAAGCAAGAAACGCAGAATCGAAGAAGAAAAGCAGGAGAACGCAGGTGCAAAGCTCTCCAATGCACGCATAGAAGAGAATTCTTTCTCTGTGCAGGTCTTCGATGGCGATGCAGGCTGGAGCGCACCTGCGATGAATCCTCACACCTAAGACCCCGACAAGACTACGCAGAGCATTGCAAATCTGAAAGCCCAGAAGTTTCTAGCTCGGCGGCCACTCCGTCTAGCTCTTGCAATCAATCATGCAGGCTACTTGTTGTAGGTTCAAAGACTAAGATCAAGTCTCTGGAACCCCGCTAGAGATGTTGATGGCGTAGCCTATCTTCCCAACAGTTGCTAGCGCTCATGGGACTATGGCAAGAACTCAAAAAAGCACACAGAATGAAGCCATCGGGCAGGGGTCTTCAAGCTGGGCTCTACAACGCCTCTTGACAACCCGGATCTCCTAGATCCATCTTCTCCCACCTTTCAAATCTAGATAATCCCCCTCACAGGAAGATCCTTACTAATATGGGCCCGCTCAACGGACAGAGTACAGAAACTCCTGCAAGCCCTAGAGCACAGGCTGGGCATTCCCTCAGCCCTTCAAAGGCTTTTATATGGAGGTAAACAGCTTGATGCCTCTTTTCCCCTTTCATTCTACAACATTGAGAGAGATGCTACTGTATTTCTAACCCTTGGTTTAAGAGGGGGGGTCATGGGGCAATCTTCATCCAAACCGGCTTTCTCTTACAAGGATGTTGTCCATGCATAGCCAAGAAAGAAGATCAATCCCTTGCATCCCCCAAACCCTTTCTAGTTGATAAGATGGAGGAAGTTCCCTCCATAGAGATTTCCCATCTAGAAATGGCAGAGCAGCTTCAAAAATACGCAGAAACCACCATCATATGCAGATTCAATGGACTTTGGCCTTGCTCAAAGGATCTCTATGACTAGATCTACTCCAAATGGACCCACAATTGCACAATAATCTTCTGCTCAAAGGGCTTCTTCATTGTAGTGTTTGATCATGACAAGGATTATCAAAGAGCGGTATCAGCAAGTCCGTGGTTTTGGGGACCAGCAGGTATATTCCTTACCGCCTAGTTCCCAGATTTCGACCCCTCCATGGCAATCATCACCAAGATTCCAGTCTGGGTCAGGCTTCCTAATTTACCTGCTCACTTATGGCACCCGTCAATTTTCCAAGGAATAGGAAACTCACTGGGCCGCTACGTGACAACAGATCCCCTTCAGGAGTACCAAGGGCTATACACATATGGCATATATGTGTGGAAGTCGACATAAGTAAAGGTTTTCCAGATTAAATCAATCTCAAGACTGGCGACTTCCTGTGGACACAGATTCTAGATTATGAGAACACTTCCTTCCATTGCCGCCACTGTCACAAAATAGGGCATCTTCAGAACTCCTACTCCAAGTTCCTCGCCCAAAAAAAGCAAACATCCCCAAGCCAAAACCCAAAATATGGACATCTTGTAACTCGCCTCCCGTGGATGACAATGACACCTCGAGCTCAAACGAGGAGGATATTGACGCAAAAATGGAGCAAGAAAAGCAGACGAAAGATTCATCCTCCAATGTCCCTGAGGGACCCCCTGGCACAGCGACCTCTCAGAAATGCACTCATGAATCATCCTCCTCTGACTCAGATAAGGAACCCCCTCTAGCAGTCAACAACATTTTACAAGTGGTTCAAGCCCAACTGCATAAAGCTGGATGGGTCAAATTCAACAAAAAGAAAGGGAAAAAATCTCGCACGAAGGTTTCTACCCATGTTGGGTAGATCCCTGATTCCTTCTTCTTCTAGTTCCTAGTTACGCTTCACTGTTCTTTGTCTGTTACATGTTCACTCTTCGGGACCGAGGTTGATCATTTATCATTTCCGATTGGCCTGTTTCTTGCCTCTCTTGATTGTGAACTCTTCTTGTACCATATGATCACTTAATAGAATTAGTCTTACTTACCAAAACAAAAATACTAATAAAGTAAAATTAACATATCAATCTTACAATTCAAGTAATATTTTATAAACAAATTATATTTTACATTTATATCAAAATTTTCATATTACATATTCAAAATACACACACTGAGAGAAAAATTTTTAGATGAAATTGTGTGGAGGATGTTTAATCATGTCCAACTTTTCAGGTGGAAATCAGGAAAAAATTTATGGAAAATTATCTTGAAGTTTAAAAAGATTGGTGAATCTCACTAGTCCCTAATATGCAAACTGTAAAATGTTTATTATTGTATTTGTAAAGTTATTCAAATTTATAATGGTTTTATATATACTCTCTATATAATGTTGGCTATTTTTAAGGTAAAATAATTTTATATTGTAAAATCTGAGCAAATCGTTTTTATAAAAAAGTGAAAATTCACTAATAGTTTTTTTGGGAAAAAAAATTCTATGATAGACACTCCACCCATTGTTACGGATTTTGAGAATTGAATGATTGCAAACGAGAGTTGTGAATCTTTTAATAGAAAGAGGAATTTGAAATTAACCATTAAATAATAATAATAAAACAATTAAAGTAGTTGTTAAAGAATAATAATAATATTAAGTTATATAATTAGTTGTTAAGAGAAAAGATCAAGTCAATAGATAAAATAAAATAAAATAAAATATGTAAATAACGGTTAGGGTCCAAGTAAATAGACTAAATAAAATTAATTATGTGTGTGTGTGAGAGAGAGAGAGAAGGGTATTGAGTAGAGGGTGATCGGGGCACTCCTTGATGTGAAGTCACTGATTCAATTTCTCGCCTTTGGCCCCATCTAGATGATATATTAGACATAATGAAAATACACCCTTACAAAAGTTACAAACAATATATATATATATATATATATATATATATATAGATATATATATATATATATATATATATATATATATATATATATATATATATTTTGTTTGTAACTTTTGTAAGGGTGTATTTTCATTATGTCTAATATATCATCTAGATGGGGCCGAAGGCGAGAAATTGAACATATATATATATATATATATAGAAAGGATAAATAACCCCGACTCTGAACTATTATTTATATATTTTATTTTATTTTATTTTATTTAATCTATTGACTTGAACTTTTTTTTTAATGATTATTTACATATTTTGTTTTGTTTTGTTTAATCTATTGATTTGACCTTTTCTCTTAACAAATCATTATATAATTTAATATTATTATTATTTTTTGATGGTTACTTTCATTATTTTAATATTATTCTTTAGTGGCTAATTTATGTTTCCACTTTCTATTAAATAATCCACTCATGTCACGTGTAATCATTCAATTCTCAAAGTCCTTGATGATGGGTGGAGTGTGTACCACAAATTTTAGACAAGATTAAACATATTCCACACAGTTTCATCTGAAAATTCTCTATTTGTGGAAATATACACTCTCTCAATATACACATTATTAAAGATAACTATTAATAGAAAATGAAGTTTTACCATAAAATATACTATTATAATAATTAATTTATAATATCACATAAATATTAATAAAAAAAAACATATATAATATATAATACTATTAATTAGTAATATAATTAAATAAATTATATAAAACAATATAGATTTATGATTAAAATCCAAATATAAGCCTTTTTTTGTAAGTCAACAAAAAATCATTATATTATTAAGTAAACACAGAGTACAAAAATACCAGTTGATTTGCCAGATTGGAAACCAAACCAACTCCATAGAAGGATTGTCTTAGTCACACTTTAACCAGGCATGCCATCATATTTTTCTGTCTCTGGTATCCCTTATACAGTTCAAAAAAATTCCCCTACCCACTACTAGTGTTTGCATGTTTTTCTATCTGAATAACTTTACAGCTTTGATCTTCAGACCTCAAATTTACAAAATAACTACCATAGTTCCTATTAAAAAATAAAACGAAACTCAAAAAAATAGTGTCAACGCCATAATTACCTAATAGTATGGTTCCACAACATAGCCCTATTTGACTAGTGTTGTTGTTTTCATTTCCTTGCTCTTGGATCTACCACTAGGGTTGCGATTGGAGCCTCTGGAGTCATTTGTGGATGATCGCCTGCAACACTAACCTCTCTATTTCAATACTTTCTCAAAAGGGACGTATCTCCTTGCTCTTCACCCAGCAATATATCCACATTATGGATGTACTTCAAATATATTGAGAACATCTTGTTTATATCCCCAATTATGTCATCCTGCAATTTTTCTATTTTCATCAAAACCTTGATAACCTATTCAATTCCTCTCATTCGCCGATATATAACCTTTAACTGGAGTTGTGTCTTAATTTGTATCCTAGTCCTCTCCTATGTTGCCTCTACTTGCAGCTTCCCCACCAGAGTCTTGACATGCCAAGCAGTCTCCAATGTTTTGTGGTACACCATTATCCGCATTCTAGATTTCCTAGTGTTGATAATCTAGTCCACTTCCTCATCAATTTTTCCAATTGGGGCAATCCTGCATTGTCTTTTGACCTCATTCTCCCAAATTTCCATTATCTCCTTCCCTTTTTGCAAGATTTTCACTTGGTAATTTATCGCAACAACCCTCGCTGCATTCTCCACGTGTGTCTGTTTGCTGGACTCAAAACCATGAGTGTTTGCTTGGGTTCTACCCCTTATCCTGCCTCTAGTATTACAACCCTTAGCCATTGCACTCCCTGATACCATAATTTCCCTTACATACATTGCTAACACATACTCGCAGTTACACCACCTTCTAGCGTTCTACCTTGTCTCAACCATGACAGCTCCCTGACTACGATTTAAAGAACGAAAATAATACATGACTTCCTCACCGAGTTTTGAGTACTTTCCCTCTCCATTTTCGGTAACTCCGACATGCTACTAATGTTGTTGTTCGTTCATGTGAGTTTGCAGGCATCCTCTCTCTCACTTTCCCCTTCAAACGGTCTATACATAATCATAATCATCATGACCCTATTCCTGTATGCCTCCTCTCTGGATGTCATACCTTCCCACTCTTGTCGTCTCCCTCTCATATTATTGAGCCAATCCTAATGAAAATATATTATGGAGGAAATCCCCTTCTTTCCATCATCAACTGTCACTCTATCCATTTACTGCAAACACGTACCCCTTCTCGTTTCCCAATTAATCTCTACCTGTTTATCCATAATGAGGGTAATTAATTTGCATAACCAGGTGGGTCACTCTCTTGATTCATGCCCACCCCTTCTCTATCAACTCGCCTTACTGACGTGGAGTGATCTTGCTCCACCAACCTTCAGAATTACTCCTTTATATAACCCTCAGACAACTCCTCACACACCACGTCAATTAGAAAATGGATGCTCTCGACCCCTTCATTTTCCACCCTATCCGTCAATGATGTGTATGAGATCTATATGAAAATGTGCTTGAGGTATTTTAAATTTCAAGTGTTAAAATTGAGTTTTTTATTAGATTTTATGTTAAATTATTATACGCATAAAGCTTGAATTTAAACTATGAAATAACAGAAAATATCAGACAAATACACCATAAAAATAACCACAACACAACAAGTGATGAAGGAGCTCACCCATCGTGGGCTACGTCTCCGCTGCAGCTTCCAATGGTTGGCCCTATATCATTATTCTAAAAAATGGTGATTACATGAGTTTACAGTGCTACAGTGGATTCAAAACTTGTTCCATTAGCTTTAGAACTGTCAAAAATGTTTGTCTAGCCACTTTCTGCTCCCAAATTGGTCAAAAACTCCAGAAGTTAAGAGTTTCCCTTGATTTGCTACTAGTCAGTCTAGAATTCCCCAAAACCTAGTACCTTCCTACAAATTTTCCCCAAACGCTAAATTTGGTGTATTTTCAGTGCAAATTATGGAATGGTTAATTTTTCCCTTAACTCTTAAAACCCGAATTTTTAATTAAATAATATTGGTCGAATTTTTTTTGAATAAAAAATTGGGCGGGGCCACCCCCACGGTTTCACGCCATCAGTTGTATGGTATATGCATGGGGAGATCAAGGCTAAGCTCTGACCCCTTACCCCATAACCTCTGCCAATCAACATTTAAATATAGTTTTGTTAGTATGTTTAAATAAGACCCACGGTGGCCCGGTCAGTTAAATCTTTGCGCTGTTTGTTGTGAGGTCTCGGTATCAATATCGCCGGAGATTAATTTGGACTTCAACCAAATTTTTGGTGGCCCCTATGCTGCCACATGGCAGCCTCTGGTTGGGCCACGTGGAAGCATGTGGTTGGCCACCATCCAACTAATAAAATTCACCCAAGTTAGTTCCAGTATGATTCGGCCAAGTGGAGAGACCTGATTGGCCCAACGATCCCAGTCATCCATGCCCAGTCAACAAGCCCATTTAGCTATACGACCTGCTAACTAGGAAACCTACACAACGTTTTCCAAAATTTTGCCTGTTTGGGAAAACAAACAAAACTCATTTCCGGGAGCATACGGTTTTGTTTTTCCGTGCAATGAGTTGTGCCGGATTCAAAAAAATGAGATCTACGCAAGCACATAGGTTTCGAGTCATTTAGACAACTTCCATTTTTTAGAATATTTTTGAGCACCTTATCACTCCTCCCTACTGAAAGTTTTTGGATCCCAAAACATCACTTTCATTTGTTCAGTAGATGAGGGTACATTTCCCTTGCCTTTCCCATCTCGATCCATTTGGATTTGTCTAGATTTGTTCCTTTGATCCCCACACGAAGGTACTCCACATTCCCTCATTTTGAAGTCCTTGTTCTTTTGTCAAGAATGGTGTCTTGTTGTAGTTCTTCGAGGGATTCAGGAGAGAAATCCTGAATAGAATGAATCTTAACATTATCTCCTTTTTCTTCAATCAAAGGAGGCTCATACAACCTTAAGTTCTCAACATTAACAACAACATAAATTTTCATATATGAAGGAAAATCCAACTTGAAGGCATTATCACCAATCTTTTCTAAAATTCTGAATGGACCATATCGAATTGGTTTCAATTTTTTACCTTCTCATTGAAACCTTTATTTTCTAATGTGAATCCAAACTTCATCACCGACTTGGAAATTGTGATCTAAACGATTCTTATCATGTCTTGTTTTGTACTTGACTTGTCTCTTTTCTAGTTTTTCTTGAACTTCTTGATGTACCAATTGGATTTTTTCAATGAACCTTTTATCTTTATCTATGTCATTATGACCATCAATAGAAACATCCTTTCCAAAAATTAAATCCAAAGGATACTTGGGAAAGTATCCAAAACATGCCTCAAATGGTGATGTTTGAGTTGAAGAGTGCTTGGCCCGGTTGTAAGCATGTTGAATATAGTGCAAATGCTCATCCCACAACTTAGTATGCTTACTGCAATAACCGTGAACGAGATGTATCACCGTCCTGTTAACCACCTATGTTTGACCATATATTTGTGGATGAAATTTTGTACTCTTTTTCAATTTGGTGTCGATGAATCCCCACACGCTTGATCAAAAGTTCCCAACAAAGCGATAATATCGATCATTAACAATGGATGTGGGCAATCCAAAATACACCCATACAATCTGAAAAAGTAACTGATCAATTTGTTTAGCTGTAATTTTATTTTTACATGACATCAAAATACACATTTTGTTGAACATATCCACAACTACATAAAGATAATCATGATTCATTTTTGACATAACAATACCTCTAACAAAATCCATAGAGACACTCTCCCATGGATGAGAAGGTACTGGAAGTGGTGTGTACAATACTAACTTTCTATTGCTAGGCTTACTGATGGCACATAATGAACATCCTCTAATAAAACGTGACATAATTTCAGCATACGAGGCCAATAACAATACCATTGTAGTTGTGCCACCATATTACCTACACCGAAATGACCACAATAAGAGAAGTATGTGACTCTCTTATAATGTTGACTCTCTCTCCTTGTGGAATACAAATCTTACCAAGATGGTACAACAAGTTATTATGCATGTGATAATCCAATTCTTCTACTTGGTTCCCTTGAATCAAAGTTGCATATACATCTTGAAAATCACTATCTAAAGAATATTTTTCAACATAGCTCTCATGCAAAACAAAATTATGCTTAAGAATAGTAGCAAAACTAACAATAGGCCTAGAAATTATGTCAACAACATTATTGTAGATACCTTTCTTATACCCTATCACCAAGTGGAATTTTTGAAGAAAACCCATCCATCAAAATTTCCTTGATTGATGCAAATTTGTTTGTGATTGCAAGTATTGCAATGGTTGATGATAAATGTGAATTATTATTTCCTTACCCATCAAGTAGTGTTTCCACTTTTGCACACTTTTCACCAATGTATACAATTTCCTGTCATATGTAGGATAATTAATCACTGCACCATTAAAAGTTTCTGAATGAAAAAAAATGGGCTTACCATGTTGCATGAGGACTGTGCCCATGGCATAGTCAATAGCATCAGTTTGAATCTCAAATGATTGTCTCAAGTCTGGAAACGCAAGTATTGGAGTTGAACTGGTCTTTTCCTTCAATGCATAAAATGCCTTTTGTTGTTTACTTCCCCACTGGAAGACTTGTTTCACACTTGTCAATGCTTGCAATGGAGCTGTGATAGAAGAGAAGTTAGCAAAAAACTTTCTCCCATATTGGGTTGCTCCCAAAAATCTCCTTACCTTCGTAGTTGTTTTGGGCTTTAGCCAATTCAAAATGACATCAACCTTGGAGAGATCCATTTTCAATTCAACTCCTCCAACAATATGACCCAAATACACTAAAGAAGTTTTTCCAAACTCACACTTTGACATCTTTAAAAAAAATTGTTCTTTATTCAAGACATCAAGTACCTTTTTGAAATGCATGACATGTTCTTCACGATATTTATTGAAAATCGAGATGTCATCTAAGTAGACTATCACAAAATCATCTAGAAATGGCCTCAATACATCATTCATCGCACACATGAAGGTAGCAGGAGGATTGCAAAGACCAAAAGGCATAGCTAACCATTAAAAAAAACTTGGTTTTGTTTTGAATGTTGTCTTCCATATGTCACCTTTAGAAATTCTGATTTGATGATAGCCACTCCTTAAGTCCAACTTAGTAAAATACTTATCATCATTCAATTTATCAAGTAAATCATAAATTCTAGGAAGTGGGTAATGGTTCTTTACCGTAATTTTGTTCAATGCACAGAATTCCACACACATGCGCCATGTTCAATCCTTATTTGGAACCAAAACAATAGGTGACCCGCATGGCGAAGTACTTGGTCTGATGATCCATTTTTCAAACAACTCTTTAATTTTATTTTTAATTTATGCACTTTCCATCACTGACATCCTGCACATGCCAATATTAGGAAGAGGAAAATCTTGCTGCAATTGTATTTCATGTTTGATTCCCCTCTTGGGAGTCATTCCCTTATGCTCCTGAAACATCTCATCATATTGGTTAACAACCTCAAAGAATCAGATTTCAATCCTGAGTCACAACCTTGAAAAAATTCATTCTCAACATCATTATTTTTTTTTACCATTCAAAGTACAAAATTCTTACTAGATTTAAGGAGTCTCTTCATTTGTCTGGCATTTACAAGTGAAAGATTTAGTTTCTGTAGATGTGCTCTAACAATGTACTCAATACCATCTTTGAACAAGTGATACGTGTTTTCATGGCGATGAAAAATAGTTTTCCTATCGTACAAATATGGGCTTCCTAAAACAATTTCGAAAATATCAAGTGGAACTACATCAAGTTCAACTTCATCAAGAAAGTTTGTTGTGATTACAAATCTAAGTATGCATTTCCTCGTCACTTGTAATTTTTCATTCTTGCATATCCTACCTAAAGGATAATGTCTTGGATGAGGAATGGTCTCTAAATTTAACTTCTTGACTAAGTCTTCAGAAATAAAATTTTCTTGTGAACCATTATCAAAGAGTGTATCAATTTTGGTATGCTTTGAAATAACCTGAATATGGAAAAGTCCAATTCTTGTTTTCTCATCTTGAGTATCATTGGGAAAAATTGAAGGATCTAGTGTTTAAAATGTCCTTAACTTCCATTCCCATTGTTGTGATCATTGTTTCATCTCCCAAATCAGAGCCTAAGTCGTGTTTTGTAGTTGCAACTGTCTTTTTCTTCCCTTTGTTGTTGAATTTCTTTGGTTTCATCTCTGGATGAAGCTTCGAACAATGAGCTCCATCATGACCCTCTGTGGAAAAATGTTTGCATGTTAATTTTTATCCTTCCTTCTTGACGGATGCATTCTTCTTTCCTTCCCCTTTGAACTTACTCTTACCCTTGTCTCCACTTGTGAATGGCTTCTTGCTACCCTCTTGTGAAATGTTTTTCCCTATTGCTTCAATATGTGTTGCCTGAACACAAACCTAATATAAACTTGTAGGTTTAAACATAAGGATAGTATGCCTCAAACAACTATGTAAACCCCCAATATATTTCAATAAAGTGTCTTGTGATTTCAAGTCTACACCTAGTATCAAATACCTTCTTCTAAACTCTTGGGTGTAACTTCGCACACTTTGACTGTTTAGTTGTCTAAAATTATGCCAATCCATAATAGCCTTCTGCATTTAAGCTAAGGGATAAAATTTTCTTCTAAGTTCCACAATAAAATCTATCCAATAGGTTGATACCTTACTATTATTTTTCATATCCTATTGTGTTTTGGTTTCCCACCAAATCAAAGAAGCACTTTCCAACCTTAATGAAGCCAACTGAATCTTTGTTTCATCATCTTTGATGTTCTGAATCCTGCAATAAACTTCAAGTTGATGAACCCAATTATCATCTCTTTTAGCATTCACTTCACCATTATACATAGGCCGTTCGAATTTGATATCAAGTTTTAATCAGGGAGTTTTACCATGAACCCTTGGGGTATGTGGAGGTGTTTGAGTAACAATGGTTGTTGAAGAGGAAGAAGATGAAGGTGAGGATGGAGGTGAAGATGATTTTGGAGAAGAGGGCGGTTTGTCACCATTTCCTTTTGAAGGATTGTCATCATCTCCTCCTTTTCCTCCAGAAGAACCCTGTCCTTATGAAGGCTTGAAACTTTCACCCTGCAATCTTGAATTTTTGTCTTCATAAAGAACCTTCACCATTTTAGTCATGTCAAAGAAACATTTTCTAAAATTATTCTCATCCTCTAACATATTATCAACTCCTCCTTCATGAGACATGCCTACTGAAGCTTCAGGTACAACTTGAGGTGACACTTGTGGTGGAATTTGAGAAAAATGGGCTCTCCTTGTCCTGGTCCCAAATTGAGAACCTACACCCACAAGATAACCATCTCCTCTCTTGAGCTTCAACCTTGTAAGCATCAGAAACACTTGCAAACAATTAAATCCTCACATCAACAAAGAAAACCAGTGATGTATTACCAAAATTGATCTGTATGAGATATATATGAAAATGTGCTTGAGGTAGTTTAAATTGCAAGTGTTAAAATTGAGTTTTTTATGATCTTTTATGTTAAATTATTATACAGATAATTCTTGAATTTAAAATCTGAAATAGCAGAAAACAACAGACAAATACACCACAAAAATAACCACAACGCAACAAGTGATGAAGGAGTTCACCCGTCTAGGGCTACGTCTCCTGGTCCAGCTTCCAATGGCTTGGCCCTATATCATTATGATAAAAAAATGGTGATTACATTAGTTTACAGTGATCCAATGGCTTCAAAACCTATTCCATTAGCTTCAGAACTGTCAAAAATGCTTGTCTAGCCCCTTTCTCCTCCAAAATTGGTCAAAAACTCCAGAATTTATGAGTTTCCCCATCTTTGTTGCTAGTCACTCTACAATTTCCCCAAAATTTGGCACCACCCTACAAATTCACCCCAAATTGCACTAACGGAGCGATAATTTGGCAGATTTTTGGCGTAAATTGTGGAACGATTAATTTTTCCATTCTTAAAACCCGAATTTTTAATTAAATAATATTTGCCGATTTTTTTTAATAAAAAATTGGGTTGGGCCACACCTCCACGTCATCAGTCGTATGGTATATGCATGGGGGGGGCATGGGGCTAAGCCGTGGCCCCTTACACCATAACCTCCGCCAATCAGAATTTAAATATAATTTTGTTCGTATTGTTTCACAAGACCCATGGTGGCCCGGTCGGTTAAAGCTCTATGATGTTTGTTGTGAGGTCTCGGTATCGATCCTGCCGAAGGTTAATTCAGATTTCAACCAAATTTTTGGTGGCCCCCTGCTACCATGTGGTGGCCTTTGGTTGGGCAAGGACGCGGCAGCATGTGGTTGGCCACCATCCAACCAATAAAATTCACCCTCATCAGCGCCAATAAACTTCATCCAAATGGCAAGACCTAATTAGCCCAACGGGCCTAGTACATCATGCCCATTCAGCAGGCCCAGTCAGTTGTACAGACTGTTGATTGGGAAGTCTGCACAACTTTTGCCAAAATTTTGCCTATTTGGGAAAACTAACAAAACTCATTTTCGAGAGCATAGGGTGTCAGTTTTCCACGAAACGATTTGTGCTAGATTTAGAATGATGATACCTACACAGGCACATAGGTTTCAAGCCATTCCGAAAACTTTCATTTTTGAGCATATTTTTGAGCACCTGATCAGCTAATGCATTCATTGACCAAAAAAATAAGGTGAACTCCATGGTTTTAAACACCTCTATATGTTTCTAGATGCATTCGATTAACTATATCAAGCACCAGTTTCTCATTACTTTGCTCAATTGTGGGCTACATTGCACCTACGTGACGCTTGGATGATAACACAAAGTCCCCTTCAACTATTACGTTGATCATTCCTTCCCAAATCATCATTTCCATCCCATGATCCATTGTTTGGAATTTTTTTGGATTGTTTGAAACTTGGCCCAGGTTTATGAAATATACTCTGACTATTTTTCTCGTCCAGTCTTGTATGAATCCTACAGCCCCTACCTTGCCCAAATTTCTTCTCGACACCTCGTTAAAGTTTAGTTTCATGAAGCCTTTAGGGGGACCCAACCAGACCATGAAGCCTAACTAGATATGGCACTCTCTGGATCAATGGCTTGACCCACTCGGGTATTCCAGATGAAAAAATTTCAGAATTCACGCTTCCTAGGGGATGAATGTTCCTTTGAGGGTTGATTTCCTCTACTAATTACTATTTCCCTTAGCTGACATATTATTCCTTCCACTAGGTTTTAGACATGGGGATTATTATCACATAATATTCATTGGTTTTTCTCCTTCCATACTTCCCAAAGGATGAAACCGAAAATTAAATTATAGTTCATGTTCATCACCTCGTTTTTTGTATATTGCACCTGTCATTTCTTTATTTTTTCCTATATGTTCTCCTTGTTTTGATCTGTCTATCGAAAGATGAAGGTCAACCAGTACCAGAGTGTCTCCATATAGCTAGATGTATTTAGAATATGATTAAGGTTATCTTATGCATTTTTACAAAGGAAACACCAAGAGGCACCTGTACATCCCATCTTTATAAGATTTTCCTAGGCTAGAACCTTAAGGTAATCAGCCACATAAAAATTTTAATTTTTGTCCAATGTGGTGCCATTTATACTTTTCTCCCCGGTGGGTCATTGGAACCAATATGCCCCGCATTGAGATAAGTTTGTCTTCCTTAAGGTTAAACTACATTCCTTCTTTTTTCCCTGATCTATGCTAGTCCTGGTCATTATAAAAAAAAAATCATTTCTTATTCAGTTGCTTCGTTAAATGTTGAATGGATAAGTAATTTTGGGTTGGTTGTTGAAAGATATTCAAATTCCATCACCTCCATTTGTTGTTCTCCAGTACCTTATCCCAGAATTGGTGGACTTCTCTTTACCCCTAGTTTTTCGTGCTTAGTTGGAAGGGACAACATTCCTCTCTCCTTAACTTATATTATTTTTCCCATGCATCATCATCAAAGATGGCCTCCTTTCCATTTCTTATTTGCAAAAAACAATGATTTTGTATGATACCTCTATTATTCCATACCAAATTCCAAATAGTTGACCCCAGATTGAACCTGAAAGCGAGACTATGTCTTTTGTATGGAAATGAGGTGCATATTTTTATTTCCACAACCTTTCCCATGGTTTTGACCCCCCTTTTAACCATCTCCACCATAATTTTGATCCATTTTCTTTATTTTTTATCTGTGGATCCTAAATACCAACGCCTCCTGCATCTTTTAGTTAGCACACTTTATTCCATACCACTAGAGCCCATTTGTACTTTTCCTCTACCCAACGCCATAGGAAGTTCCCCTGTATATCCTTGATATTTTGTAGTACTCCCTTAGGATAAGGAAGGATAGATAACATGTAACTTGGAATAGCTTGTAGCATTTCCTTTGTCAGGACCAGCTAACCAACCAAGTTCAAGGATCTTATAGTCCATCATTTAACCCTATCCTCAAGGGTTGAGATAAATTTCTCCCAATTAGACTTATTTTAGGTTTTCTCTATTAGAGGGACCCCAAGGTACTTTTATGGGAGATATTTTCTTTGGAACCCTAATATAGTAGCTAAATTCCTCTGGATAGAAATATGAGTGTTAAAGAAAAGAAACATGGACTTAGACTGATTGATCTCCATACCTAAGGAATAGGTAAATATGTCCAACATGACCTTAAATGAACGAGCCTCCTTTACTGTGGGAATACCATGCAACATGGTATCATCAACGAACTGTTGATGTCATGTTTCCTAGCCTTCTTCATACAACTTAAGGCCCATTATATCTCCTTATCTGTTTGCCGCAACGATCACCCTCCCCAAGCCTTCCATCATTATGATAAATAGGATGGGAGACATAGGGTCCCTTTGCTTTATACCTCGATATGGGAATAAATGTTTTTTTAGGGCTCCATTAACCAAGATTGATAAACTAGGGGATGAGACCAAGGCCATAATCCAATTGATACATTGTTTGTCGAAGCCAAACACCCCTAATATTGATTTCATATAATCCCAGCTAATCTTATTGTATGCCTTCGATAAATCTAGTTGAATAATGATACTTTCCTTTCTCTGGGTCTTCAACTAGTGAGATTTCTCATGCGCAAGAATCACATTATCCAATATTTGTCTCCCCTTGAAAAACCCAGACTGTTCTGCTAAGATCAAACATGGAATAATCGTTTTCATCCTATTTTCTTCTACTTTGTATATGATCTTTTATAACACATTGCATATCGATATTAGCCTGAATTTATATAGAGTACTAGGCCTTTCTTCCTTGAGAATAAGGGTGACAAAAGCCGAATTTAAATCTTTCATAATGGTTGTTGTGTCTTGAGATTTCGTTACCAACTCATATATATCTATTTTAACTATTTCCCATAATGTTTTAAAGAAATAAATAGTAAATCCATCCAGGTCAAGTGCTTTACCATTGGTCATCTCATTAATGGTTTGTGCCACCTCTTCCATGGGCATTGACTTATTAAAATTTGTATTGTGTTCCTTCGTGATCAACTTAGGGATATGCCTAACAATCCTGTGGATATATTCCCTCCTATCAACTTAGATCTCCTCTGCTATTTTTTGAAAATGTTGAACTAAGACTTATATAATATCATGATGTGCTTTGTAGGTGTTCCCCTGCTCATCCTTAATTTAGAGTATTCAATTGGAATTTATGTGTTCAATTGTTGAGCGGTGAAATAACTTAGTGTTATTCTCACCATCCCTAAGACATAACACTCAGTATTTCTGTCTCCATATAATTTCCTCCTATCAACATCCCCCCCCCCCCCACTACTTCAGTAGCTTCATATCCTCTTTTCTAATTTCATCCAAATAGCCTTATGTGATCAATTTTTGTTGTAATGTTTCTATCTTCTATTCCAATTCATTTTTTTCTTGGAAGATGTTACCAAATTCCATATTATTCCACTGCTTTAACTTCCATTTTATGTATTTTAACCTTTCCTGTAAGATGCACATCTTGGATCCCCTAAATGGGATTTTTTTTCCCACCATATTTTGATATTTTCCATAAAGGAAGGGTGATCTAACCAGAATGCCTCAAATATGAATGGTATATTTTTACGGGTTACTAACATCGCAATCATTAAAATCATCGACCAGCGATTTGATCCTCCATAGGGAAGAATATTTTCTTCTGCATGTATCCCTCTCATTAGAAAATCCCCTGAAATAAAAAATTTGTCAAGTCTTAATGTAACTTGATGTTTCCCTTCGTGCTTATTAATCCATGAAAAGAAACGATTGGAAATTTCCATGTCAATGAGATTATCCTCCTCAATAAATTCCTTGAAAGATTCAACATATAAGTCTATGCATATTTGGCCCCCCATTTTTTATGATAGGGATGTTACCATATTGAAGTCTCCTCCCAGAACCCAAGGTAGGTTTCCTTTCATATTCCTTTTCTCTCTCAAATATTGAAGGAGTTTGATCTTCTCCTTGATTCTTTGAGGCCCATAAGCATTCGTAAAAACGAGAGATATTGCAGGCCATAATACTTGAATTTCCACCAATAAATATAACCTCGTCACTTCCGCATCAAGTAAAATCAGAGATTATGGGTTCCAACAAATTTCCAGGCCCCCTACAGAACCATACGTTGCAACCTCTGTAACCTCAAACCTACTACCTAATTTCCTACTTAATTCTTTGATTTTATCTGCAGAACACTTTGTTTATTGCAAGAAAATAAGGTCTAGTTGTTCCATTTTGATCTTCTTTTTAAACAATCATTGTTTCCTGAGGCTGCTTATACCTCTCACATTCCATGTTAAAACTTTCATGATTAACTATGATTAATAGGTTGTGATCTTAACGCTCTCATCTTACCTGAAATAATCAACATGGCTCCTAGCTCCTATAGGTAAAAACTATTCAACTTCCTCCCTCTTTTTCAATGGTTGTGTCATGGCGCTAATATTGTCTGACATCCCGTCACTTTCACTCCCATCTCAACTATGTTTGTATGTGACCCTTTTTGACCTCTTATTTTAGCTTCTTCTCTCATCATGTATAGATATTGGATCTTATCAACTTGGTCAACTTGGATGGCATCCAATCCTTGTTTTCTTGCTTGTTCCACCATTTTATGAAGGTTGATTCCTTCTCTTTCTACTAATTCCTGCAGATATGGGTCCTTTGTTCCTACTTCTCTTGGCGTCATCTTAGTGTCTCCTTAAAAATCCTTTGATAGTTTTGGGATGTCCACATTTTTCCCAATATCTTCTGTCTACTGCAACATTTATTCTTCTTTACCCTCTGCTTACTCCTCAATTTTATCTTCTTCTACCCCATGATTCTATGGGTTCTCCTCTGACAATATTTTAAAACTATTTCTCTATGCTTTTATCCCTCCCTAATTTCTCTCTTGTTGTCTTCGATTTTCCCTTCCCCTTGGGTTAGGTCTTACAAATCCATTTGCATCCTTTCATTCTGATTCTTTTCCTTGGTTTTTCTCTTTATTCAAAGGGAATTCCTGTATCTGGTGGCCATTTTCATGGCACCATATGCACCTAAACAAAATATGCTCATAGTCCATATATTGTAACCATATGTCGTCCCTGAACTCCAGTTTGATTGCTTCAGGAAGAGTGTCAGACACGTCCATTTCCACGCATATTTTTTCCTACGATGTGTATCTTCTCTATAGCATTGCCTCTGATATTTTGATCAAATTCCCCAATGTATCTCCTATCTGATTTAGGGTAAAAGGTAGAAAGTAATCCAGAGGTAGGGAGTACAACTTAACCCAAACTGGGACTCTGGTAAATTTCTCCTTCTGAGGGGTAAAATTTTCCATCCATGATCACATGTATAAACTAGTTGATGCAAAGAAGTAGGGACTGCCATCAAAGATGCAGTGTCTATCCTCCGTATTGGAAATGACCACCATAAATAATCCCTTTGGCCCTATATGTAGCTCAATCTCCCCTCATGGTTTTCATGTGTCTTCAGATCAACGATTAATTCCATTAGGATCATCGTTGTTTTGGGCTTACACAACCCCGTAGTTCCTTTCTACTTTTTTTGTTTTTGCTGGACTTCTTGATTCCTTTGTGTACTTATGTTCTCATCTCTTTTTTTACCATTCCAACCTAATCCAATTTCACCTTGGCTATTCCCTAATACAACTTCTGATGGGATCCCAAATCCTCCCTTGAACCCCTTCCCCTTGTTTATTACCACATTCTGATACTCCCTCCCTCTATGAACACCATCTGCATCAAACCCTAAATGTACATGCTTAGAAACCCTCGCTCTTCCCGAGACCTCCCTCAATAGTAATGGCTCCAAACATAAGCTATATTAAAAATGGACAAATCTAACTAATAAACAAAATGGTTTTTTTTTTTGGAATTTAGAAATACAATTTCTAGAAATATTGTGATTTCTTCTTGTTTAAAATGTAATTTTCAATGCAGAAATGGATTAAACATTCTGAAAAACTCCCGATTCACTCAAACTTTGTAGATTAAACAACTTAAACTTATGATCCTTGAAAATATCTACTAGATTTTGGGAAAAAATGACTAGAGAAAGTGCCCAGAAAAGGGTCATTTCGTTTATTAGTTAGACTAAAGTCATTGTCTAATGAGGGGACATTTTTTCCTAGGTAGTGACCTTTTCACTAGAATTGGATGTTTTTTATTTTTCACAATCTTGATTTAGAAGTGTTCTAGTCTGAATTTTGAAGGTAGAAATAGATTCATCAACCTAAAAAACCCCTAAGGCACTTGAAATTCTATAGTTTAAAAACTATAACCTAGATTTCCAAACATTTCAACTAGAATTTTCCAAAAATGTGATGGAAAAATATATATTTTTAAGTTGAAATTGTCACCTACTTAGACTACTATGATTAAAAATGAGTATGTGTGTAGGAGAAACTAATGAATCTTAATACATATCTAAATTCAAAGTCACTTAAACTAATATTTCTAACTGAATCTAGATTAAACCATATTTTAATTTTTTTAAATATATATAAAATAATTTATTTTTAATGAAAAATATAATTTTATGATTCTAAATAATTAAATAAAAAATATGTATGGTTTTCCCATCTATATATCATGTAAGGGTGAATATATCAAAATGGTACTAAGTACAATACATATCAACAACAAAACACATAATCATTGTGACTCCAAATGGTCTCTAACCATGCTACAAGCTACTGGGTCACTAGCCTATTATATGTTTTAACCCTATATACAAATTATCTGCAAACGAATTCTTAAAAAATTCCCCCCTGGATCCCAAAACTGAGACTACCAGCTTGATTTTTCATTATATTTCTTTCAATGTTAAAATACATATATATACATGTAGAATCATTCATAAACCCAAATCCATTAACCCTGGATTAGAACATAATCGTAGTTCTCTTAACCGGATCTACAAAATACCATGGACAAAAAACCATCATGCCCAAAACCGTATGCTAAACCCATGCACAAAACCATAGGTAGGACTTCCCAGCTAATATTGTGTACAAAAAAAATTTCCTGGGGTGATGCACCCAGTGCAATGAAGGGGGGCGGTTGGCCCCCCTCTTACCCCTCGCTTCACACGTGAGGCTAGTCATAGAAATAATATAACACACACCCAATATTCTCCCACTTGTTGTTTTCTTTCCACAAGGGGCCACATGAGATCTTAATCATTGGTACAACCTTGCAATGCCCATTATTTATCTACACCAAGAAAAATTCTCGGTGCTCACAGACTTCATCAATGCATCTGCAACATTCTTCAAACTGTCCACCTTTACCAGCAACACCTTTTTTTCCTCAACCATATCTCTCAAAAAGTGATATTGAACATCAATGTGCTTTGGCTTTAAATGATAAGTAGGTTTCTTAGCAAAGAAGATTTCACTTTGGCTATCACAATATATCATTATAGTTCACTGAACCAACCCCATACTTGAATAAAATCTCTACAACCAAACTACTTCCCTACTTGCATGAGTGGTTGCCATGTATTCAACCTATGTAGTTGAAAGATCCACTACAGACTGTCTTTTGCTCATCCAACGTATTGCTCCTCCAAATAGGTTAAACACATACCCACTTCTCTATCTTCTCTGATATATATCACCATCCTAGTCTGCATCAAAAAGGCTATGGATATCCAAAACTCTACCCAATCCTGGTATCCCTTGGTAGCACAAACCATAATCACTAGTGCCATGCAAATATATGAAAACCTGCTTCATTTCTATCCAATGCTCCTTCTGTGGTTTATACATAAACCTACTCAATACTCCCACTGCATGTGCAATGTCTGGTCTAGTACAAACCATTGCATACATCAGGCTACCCACTGCACTTTCACATGGAACATGGGACATTTCCTCTTCTTCTTCTTGTGTCTTGGTACACTATTCAACAGATAACTTTACACCTACATCAATAGCAACCTTCACCGGTTTATTATCCTGCATATTGAACCTCTGCAATATTGTCTAAACACACTTCCTCTGGTTTAACGAGAGCTTCCTCTTTTCCCAATCTTGTTTAATTTCCATGCCCAAAATATAGTTTGCAGCACCAAGATCCTTCATGTCGAATTTGGAGAACAATTGGGTCTTCAAATCCTAGATAATTTCTTTGTCATTTCCAACCAAAAACATATCATCCACATACAATACCAAATAAATAACATGGCCCTCGATTAATTTAAAATACACACAGTGATCCTCTTTCCTTTTGGTGAAGCCAAGTCCCCATATATATGTATCAAATTTCTGATACCACATCCTTGGTAAATGTTTAACCCATACCGAGACTTTTTTAACATGCATACCAGTTCTTTCTTACCCTTCACCACAAAGCCTTCAGGTTTCTTCATGTAGATCTCCTCTTCCATATCCCTGTGAAGAAATGTTATCTTCACATCCATCTATTCTACCTCAAAATAAAATGCAACAACAATAGATAAAAGTGATCTAATAGAAGTTACCTTGGAAACAGGAGAAAAAATATCACTGAAATAAATTCCCGACTCCTAGGAATAAACTTTTTCTAGGAACCGAGCTTTGTATTTATCCACCTTTCATTCTACAGTCATCTTCTTCTTAAACACCCATTTTCTTCCAATGGGTTTCCTTCCAGCTGACGACTCCACCATCCCATGCCTCATTTTTGTGCAAGGATGCCATTTCATCAACCATGGCCTCCTTCCATAGTTTTCCATCATTTGAATCCACTTCCTCCCTGATAGTTCCGGGATCATCATCAGTGATAGATAAAGAAAAATTTGAATAGAAAGCAGATGGAATATACCTTTCTGGTTACCTTATTTCTCGAACTGATATTCTCACAACTAGAGTTTGTGGCTCTTCATATTCTGAGTCTTGGTCTGCTATAGAGTCTGATTATTGCTCCTTTAGCTCAAACTCTATCTTCTCGGGTTCCTTTGGTAGGAATCCAAGTTTAATAACATATTTCACCTCTCTAAACAACACATCTTGGTTGTACACAAGCTTCCTTGTTTCCTGTTTCCGAATCTTATAACCTTTTAAACCATCCTTATACCCAATAAATATACACCTTTCATATTTAATATCCAACTTTGTTCTTTTCTCCTTTACAACATGTACATATGCATCGCAACCAAATACCCTCAGATGTGAAAGAGAGATTTTCTTACTATTCCATACCTCATGTGGATTCTTATCCTCCAATGCTAATGAAGGTGATATGTTAACCAGGTAGCAGCAATCTCCACTGCCTATGCCCACAATTCCTGTCCTAACCTGGTACCACTGAGAATGTTTCTTGCATTTTCCATCAATTCCTTGTTCGTTCTTTCTGCAACACAGTTTTTTTGAGATGTGTATGGAGTAGTCTTCTATCGTGCTATAACAAACTTCTTATAGAACTATTCAAATTCCTTCTTGCAAAACTCTCCACCATTATCTGTCCTCAACACCTTTATCTTCTTCTCTGTATGGTTTTCTACCAAAGCCTTAAATTCTTTAAATCTGTTAAAGACTTTAGATTTATTCCTCAGGAAATATATCCATGTATTCCTTGAGAAGTCATATGTAAATGACACATATTACAGATACTTACCCAGTGATGGAACTGACATAGGTCCAAACACATCATTGAGAAAAAGCTCTAATATTTGTCCACCCTCTTAGCACCAGAAGGGAAACTCACCCAATTATGCTTCCCATATACACAATATTCACATAAATCAAAATCGAAAGTGAAATTATACATACCTTCTACCATAACATTACCATGAAGTATTCGAATTCCCTTCTCTCCAATATTTCTAAGGCTTTGATGCCATAGCATGGTATTTTCTCCAGATACAACTAAAATTTCTCCTCCACTTTCAGAAGCTTGTACATAGTTCCAATCCAAACTCCCTGCATCAATACCAGTGATCCCTAAACCATCTTGAATGTATCTTTCTCGAACACTATTTTTACACCTGCATCATCCATCTTGCTTACAAAAATCATATTTATGGCCAATGTAGGAATATGCATAAAATTAGGAAGTGTTCTAATCCTTCTACCTTTCACCTTCAGCTTGACTTTTCCACGTCTGAAGATTATGAGTTTCCTATCATCCCCTAAGAAGACATCACAATCATCAATACTCTCAGAACCAATCCCTATGGGGAGTGATGTGAAAAGATGCACCTGAGTCAATCAACCATGTCTCATGATCTACCTGTGTATTTGAAGAAGCCAAGTACACATCCCCACCTTCATATGAGGTGGTTTTCACCGATTTTGTAGAAGGAGCATCATCAGATCCATTTCCTTTCTCAGGAGATTTATATCTACAGTATTTTTTGAAGTTCCCTTCCTTTTTTCATTTCCATCACACATTTACAGGTTTTCCTGGAGATTTAGATCTCTCTCTAGATTTAGACCTCCCACTCGAGAATTTTTTATTTTATTTTATTATATATATATATATATATATATATATATATATATTGTTATGGGGTTGTCCTCGTACAGAAAAGGCATCTCCATTATGTCCCTCCATATTTTTCCATCTCATTTCCTATGATAGCAAGGCTGAGGAAATTTCATCAAACTTCAAGGTATTTATATTGCTACCTATTGCAACAACCAGACTATCCCACGAATCTGGTAGAGAACACAACAACCTGATGCACTTATCTTCATCTGATATTTTAATAGCAATAGAGAACAACTGACTTACCAGAGTATTGAAGGCATTTAGATGCTCTCTCACTGAGTCTCCATCTTTCATCCTTAGGTTATACATATTTTTTCCTAGGAACAGTTTGTTCACCAGAGACTTAGATTGATACACATTCCCTAAATTTTCCCAAAAATCCCAAAAATCCTTCGCCATATCTTCCCCAGATACATTCAAAAATACATAATCTAAGATACACAACCATATTTTGATATTTTCTTTCCAATCCAACTTCTCCCAATCTTCGTCTGACATTGTTGTTGGTTTAGTACCCAGATCTACTGTGATCCACTAATATTTATCCACTAGTAGATCCTCCATCTTGAGCTTCCAAAATTCAAAACTCAGACCTTTAAATTTCTCAATCTCTATCTTTCCACTGCTCTCCATGTTCTTTCACCACAAGAATCAATCCCGGAGATCTCCCACTAAACAGGTTCTACCACAGGCCCGAGAAAAAAACCCCTCAATAGCAAAGGCATCTCCTTGAATCTGAAAAAGCTCTGATACCAAATGTAGGTTTTAACCCTGTATAGAAATTATCTGCAAACGAATTCTTAAAACATAAAATACATAATAGCGAGAGCATGAGACATAAAACATATATACATAGATATTTTCTCCTAGATCCCAAAATCGGGACTACCATCTTTATTTTTCATTATATTCCTTTCAATGTTACAATACATATATATACATCCCAAAGAATTCACAAACCCCAATCCATTAACCTTGGATTAGAACATAACCATAGTTCCCATGACTGGATCTACAAAATACCATGGACATAAAACCATCATGCTCAAAACCATGTGCTAAACCCATGCAAAAAACCGTAGGTAGGTTAGTGCACCTAATATAGGGTCCAAAACAATTTTCTCAGGGTGCTTCCCCAGACCCCATGCAGGTGGCTACCACCCCCATGACCCCCCTGTTACGCGTAGTGCAACGAAGGGGGGGCAACCACCCCCTCGCATCACACGTGAGGCTATTTATGGAAAGAATATAACACACACCCAACACCTACTATAAGCCATTGATTAACATGATCACTCAATCAAACTCATCACTACTACTATAAATGGGGTTATTGACAAATTTATACTTGTATTTTCCATTATAGGTGTTACAATGAAGTTTTGAGATGTTATACGGTTGAAAATAACAAAACTACCAACTTAATGTGAACCGTATCGAGTTCTCATTTTTTAAGAGGTTGCAAAAATCATCTAATTTTTAAAAGTGTTAATGAATAATCAACCTTTTTCTTGGGGCATATTTTTGACACTTTAAATTTACTTATGTATTAAGTATGGTAAACTTTTTTTAATTATTAGTGATTTTCATGTTGATTTTGAAAAATGTTGATGCAACATTAACTCCCTTTTTTGGGGCTTATTTTTTACACTTTAAATTTTCTTGTGTATTAAGTATGGATAAATTTTTTAAAATGTTGGTGACTTTCAAACTGATTTTGAAAGTGTTATCTATGATAACAACTAGGTTTTTCTGTTGGTCTTAGGTAAGTTAGGTTGGGTTTTTTGGATGAAAATAAGGTCATGAAGTTCTCTGATTTTCAAAAAATTGTACATATTTTAAGAGGTTTTAATAGTCATTAGTCATGCAATAAAGGTCATGTCAAGGTAAATTCGAAAAATTTGATTGCGTGTGTAATATAGGGTCATTCTGTAACACTTTGTATTTTTTCTAAATGTCGTAGCATAATCAGTGTAAAACATTCTGATTTCGCTACGGAAATTCCTGACAGTTCCATAGAGAATTTCCCCTCCCAAGTACTGGAAACACTATAAAATATGTTTTTTCTGCTAACAGTGGGAAAGGTTCTATTTTTTCATGATTCCATTGGTCAGTACAAACTTGGTCATCATGGTCCCATTATGTTATTTTTCATCATATGTCATATGCATGCATGGTTATCTTACTCACATCATTTCATTTTTTCCACTCATTTCCTCTTTCCTAGTTTTGTTCGATTCAAAAGAAACACCTCACCTTCATCCTTGTAAGTTGTTTGACCGCATTTTCAGGTAGTCTAGAGTCTTGAATTTTGTCATGTAGTTGTCTTAGGCTAAGTGCTACCTGTGTCAAGGGAGTTTCTTGTTGTCTCAAAAGAATTATGCAGGTGTCAAAGAAGGAGTTGATTAACACCGTGTTTGAAAGTATGGCCTCACATAAAAAGCCAAACAACACTGTGGTCAGATATGAGCCCATGGATATGAGGATAATTGTAGAAGACCCCAGTTTCTCACAAGATTTTTCCAATGTAGGTTGCATGCGTTTATGCCAGAAACTGCAAGGGTATCATGCAAGAGTGTCTAAAGACTTTGCTATAAATTTCATTGGTACAGGTTCGAAGGTGGGTGATGAGCTCCATCATTAGACATATTTGGAGGGGTTAATGGTCACCTTTTTTCCTTCTTAGACCTATTTTTCTTGAATTTTTATTATTATTTGGTTTTATGATGCTATTATATGTGGTGATTAAGGCTAGCATACTCTGAGTGCCTAATATGAGGTTGAGTGTAGAAAATCACAAATTATTAGCATTTTTTATAAGGATTTTATCATAAAGACTTGGAGGAGATAGCAAGGAGAAATTATAGGAGCATTTTCCACCCTCCTTAACTCTCAAAGGCAGCTAAAGGGTCCCAAGGATTCTCTCCAGCAATTCAAATTCCAAAGGCAGCCAAGCAACTCAAAGAGGAGTGCACTCAATATTTGTTTACATGGAGTCAAGTGGACTCAATCACCATTTTCTACGGAGCCGTTGGTTGCTTCCCTGTAGAATAAATAGAGTAGAGATAGAGCTAGGAAGGGGTCGATTCTAGTTGAAAATTTGTTGCAAGCTATTGAGATTTTTATTATTTTACTCAATGATCAAAATTTCATAAATGTATGAAGCCATTCTTTTATGAAATGAGCGGATTGATTTCAATTTACTGATTTAAGTTTCAGAGAGCTAGGCTCGTGGGTTACGGCCTAATCCATGTGCCTCAACCTCTATACAGTATTCGTTCTCTTCTTTCTGTCATTTCATTAGTTCTACTTTTGATAATTTCGCTTATGTTTCAAGTTGTTGTTTAGTTTTTCTTTCAGTGTTCTGTTGTAGGTTTCATTTTCTTGCGAGTAATAGAATAGAGAGAAAAACCAAAAATTTGTGGATCAATACCCCCTTCTCATCTCTGCCAATAGTGCTCGAGGAGGGCGAACCTTCCCACAGACCCAAAAAATGATTTCTATTCATTGTTTCTAAGATTAGAAATAGAGTTGCATTACCATTTTCCAGTCTTCCTTTGAAAAGTATTTTCATGCATTTGTATGCTTTTTGTGCATAGATCAGAAGATTTGTTTGTAGGAATTCTTGCTAAAACCCCAAAGCAACTCTGTGGCACCTTTACTACTTCATTTTCCATCTCCATCTTCATGGCCTAAACAATATTTTTACACCCCCATTTCCCTCCTTTTCCTCTTATTTGTAAATACTGCACCCACCTTTTATCCCTCAAAACACTTAAAATATCCAGCCTGCCTTATTCCTTTATTCATATTGTTCACGATTTCCCTACCCTTTTTAACGCAAAATGCTGGAAAACCATTGAAATTCAATCTCCATCTTTCCTCCTCAAATTCCTGCTATCACATTTCACACTTCGCATCATTTTCCCTTTTACTTTAAGACTTACTGCTCCTTTTCACCAATTGTGATAACTACGCCACATCGCACATCACACTTTGCATCATTTTCCCTTTTACTTTAAGACTTACCTCTTCTTTTCATCGATTGCGATAACTCTGCCACATCGCACATCAGATTTCACAACTTTTTTTTTTTTTTTTTCCTTTAATACTTACTACTCCCAATTGCTGATTGCGACATCACTGTAGAATTTTTCCACATCATCCCTATCGCAATCACATTTCGCAGTTTTTATCCCCATCGCAAATCGCAGCTTTTATATAGTTCCTCTAACACTTACCGCTCCCGACGCCGATTGCGATATTTTCCGTACTCTACCACCGGTCCCACTGCCACGTCACCCAGCGCATTTTTCACTTTGCAAATTTTCATTGACAACATTTCTGCTACCCCTCAAACTTTGCAATATTGCGAACTACGATATCTCATTTCGCACTTCGCAACTTTTACCACATCGCAAATCACAAATCGCAACGTTTGGCCCATCACACTTTGCACTTCACAGTTTTTACCTTTTCACAATCGCATTTCGAAAAATTTTATTTTTTCATTAACACTTACCACTCCTTTCTAACGATTGTGATATCGCTCTGTACTCCGCCGTCGGTCCCACCACCACATCACCCATCGCACTTCGCATTTCGCAAACTTTTCATGAGAAAAACTTCCGCTATCCCTCCAACTTTGTGATATTGTGATTGCGATATCACATTTCGTACTTCACAGTTTTTATCTAGTTGCATTTCGCACTTCGTAGTTTTTTCCCCATCGCACTTTGCAAATCACACTTTTTAGTTTGTTCCTATTAACCTTTACCGCTCCAAATGCTGATTGTGATCACCCTCCATCGCAACCTCACCATCACACTTTTTAAATCATTCCGCTCCAAAGAATTTTTGCACCACAATAAATTTTTAATAAGGTTCAAACCCCTCTTTCCACTTCTAAGCCTTGTTTCGTGCGTTTATCCCTTCATTAGCACCTTTTGCCCTTTATTCTACAAGTTGCAAATTAATACTTTCTCAATTAGACTTAAGTCATGGATAGATTAGCTGGATGGATAGAAGCATGGTAGATAGAGCATAATATAAGTAGGGTGTGTTTAGATGGTTGGCCATGTTTAGTGTGGTTTAGATTAGTTTCCTTTTAGTAATTTAGTTTAGTTTCCTTCCTTTCATTTATTTTCAGCAAGTTAATTTAGTTTCTTTCTATCATTTTCTTTCTGCACATTAAATTTGTTTCATTTTTTTCATTTCCTTTCTGCAAATTAAGTTAGTTTTCTTTCTGTCATTTCCTTCCAATAATTTACTTTTCAGTTTTTATCATAATTTAAGAAATAACACGCTTTCGTAAGACAGAAGAGGATGACTTGGACAGAATTCATCTGCTGTGTATATAGCATTGTCACCTCCAATTTTATACGAACCTCGGGTTGATAAAGTAAAGTAGGGAAGCCCCTGGGAGTTACAACACTCTTGGTGCAATACCAGGGCTCACCACTTTTTGGCACCGTTGCTGGGGAGGTGTCTAGTAGATATTTTGATTTTTTTTTAGCATTCTTTCATTCTTTCTTTTCTTTTCATGTCATTTCAGAAATATTAAAAAAATACAAAAGATCTGATTTTCATGCCTCATAGGAGTAGGAATACTCAAAGGAAAATCTTACCTAAAATGCCCACATCACCTCCTAGCCACCCTTCACCCTTTTTCAGTGGCAGTGAGATTGAACCCCCATAGGAGAGCATTTTGAATATCCTATTGGGGAAGAAGAAGAAGGCTTGTTTTCAGCTGAGGGACCTGCTTCACCTATCTTAACCATGGCTGGGATCTAGAGAGTCTTTCCCATAAGAGAGGCAGATGGGGAAACTAAGATGAAAAACATTAGCCCCTCAGCTCTTCCACACTTCCATGGACTTACCTCTAAGGATACTGACACATTCATGTTTGAATTTGTTGTTGTTTGTAGGACTTATGAATACACTTCTAATGATCATAAGTTGAAGCTATTCCCATCCACCCTTAAGGATGCAGCGTTGCACTGGTTCATGGGTCTGCCCGGGGATAGCATCACCACCTAGGCACAGATGGAAGATACCTTCAACAACAAATACAGAGACTATTGTAGGTCTAAGGAAACTAAGGATGAAATATTTAGGATGACTCTAAGACCTGATGACTCCCTAGAAGACTATGATGAGAGGTTTCAATTAAAATATAAGAGATTCAATTGTATTCTTGATCCTGCATCACTTAAACTTGTACTTCTTTGAGGGATCAACGAAGAGATTATAGAAACCTTGAATATGATATTAGGAGGAGATATCTACCAACAACCCTATGAAACAATCAAAATTATCTTCCAAAACCATTCTAGGGCATTTATGAAGAAGGTCAGAGTGAGTCAAAGGACATCCAATACCCCTTCCTCTTCCACCTTCATAAAACATGAGATTGGAAACATGCTACAAGACTTCAAGAGTGACATGTTGCACATATTTGCTTTGAAAATGGACACAATGCAGGTCAAAAGGAAGCAAGAGGAAGTGGAGAGATCCCTGGCCATATTTTGTCCTAGATGTACCAGGAAGAACCCAAGAAATGAATGTCCATTGAATGTCATAGAGGTTTTCTTAGTATGTGAGGAGAATCATGCCACAAAAAAGTGTCCCTCCTTACTTGGAATTGAGGTTGTATATCAAGGTGGGGAAGAAATGCCAGAGCAACTCTGTTTAATCAACTAGAGAAGGCCTCAAGGCCCTAGGCCATATCAACAACGTATGCCAGGTGCACCTTACTCTTATTATCACAACAAATAGAGCGCACCCATGCAACCTTGGTACACCCCCACTCCTCCATCCTGGTCTACACCTCCTACTTGGCCTTACAACCCTTCATATCATCCTCAGCCAGTAAACAAACCATTTCATCTGTATGTTCCACAAAAACCTCAGTGGAACAATCCATCCCAAGGGTGGAGGCCTCAAAAATATCAACCACCTTCTCTAATGCCTCCACCCAAACCTCAACCTCAGCTCACTCAATTTTATTTGTGACCTGGGATACCTATACCTGCACAACCCAATCCGAACCAAAATAATAGACAAGCACAGAAGGCTCCCAGTGGAGAAATATCCTATCCAACTTATGTTGTGGAGATACAGGAGGTTAATATCAGGTCAGGAAGAGTACTCCTATAAAACCATCCTCCATATCCACCTGTAGAGGTTGAGGAGGAAAAGGAAGAAGGTAACACTCAAATCCAACAACCTCCTTTTCCTGAGCACTTGATCCACCCTAATCAGCACACCCTAGAGGAGACTGAACTCTTGGAAAAATTGGAAAATTTCTGTGTAAATATACCACTTCGCCGAGCCATTAGGGATGTCCCTATCTACAATAGGCTCATCAAAGAAAATTGCTTCAAGAAACTTGGGAGAAGGAAGAGAGATACCCCCACCATCAATGTGGTAGGACAATTGTCTGACCTAATACTGGGGAAGGTGTTATTTCCAAAGTACCTGGACCCTAGTAATCTAGTTGTTGATGTGCATATAGATGGTGTCATAGTCCCCAACACTCTGATTGATCTAGGGGTTTCCATAAATATCATGACCAAGGAAACTATGTTGAAACTTAACCTCCAAGGGACTTTGAGGAAAACCACAACAGTTCTACAACTTGCAGATCGATCCACAGTAACTCCGGAAGGAATTTTTGAGGATGTTATGGTTACCATTGACTCTTGGGAGTATCCTATAGATTTCCTGGTCCTGCAACCAAAAACCAAGTTTGACGGTTACCCCCTCATCTTAGGGAGACCTTGGTTAGCCACTGCAGATGTTTATATTAGTTTTTGGGCCGGAAACATGACTATAAAAAATGGGCCTGTGTCTAAAAAGCTAGTTTTATATCCTCTAGCCCAACCTTCCATTGATCATGATATCCCTATATGGTTGGAGGATGAAGAATATGAGTTATATAACACTGCCCCTATGTGTACCATAGATTTTATTCTTAGATAGGGGCAACTTGATGAAGATGAACTCATCGACCATGCCATTCAAAACCAGTCCTCCATTAACATTCCTCTCGAAACCTTAGTCAAAGATTCTGAATGACAACCTTGGATGGAAGTGCACTCAGTTGAGTCAACCTCTAAAACAACCAAGGCTATTGAGTTTGGCCCATCAAGATCTCTGAAAATCAACCCAAACCTCTCGAATGAATAAGAGAAGCAGGTATGCCAGCTTTTGAAAATCTAGAAGCGTTTTCTTGGGATTATAAGGACATGAAAGGGGCACATCCTTCAGTATGAAAACATCATATTTACATCAAAGAAGGATGAAAGCCTGTGAGACAACCCCAAAGAAGGATGAACCCGAATCTAAAGGACATAGTCAAAGAAGAGTTGTATAAACTATTGGATGCAGGGTTCATATATCCTATATCTGACAGTGAGTGGGTATCTCCTCTTGTCCTAGTCCTAAAGAATAATGGGAAGTGGCAAATATATGTTGATTATCGTTAACTTAACAAAGACACCAAGAAATACCATTTCCCTTTGCCCTTTATAGACCAAGTCTTGGATGGTCTTCCGAGTAAGAAGTTCTTTTCTTTCTTGGATGAGTTTAGTGGGTATAATCAGATTCAAATCAGTCCTAAAGACCAGGATAAGACTACTTTCACCTTCCCTTCGGGTACCTTCGCTTATAGAGTCCTACCCTTTGGGTTGTGCAATGCCCCAGCTACCTTCCAAAGAGTTGTCCTAAGCATATTTTCTGAGTTAGTCCATGAATCTGTCGAAATCTACGTGGATGATTTCACACCATATGGGGATGACTTCCAGGAAGATCTCTCCAATTTGGGTAAAGTATTAAGAAGGTGCATTGAGAAGCATCTCTCGTTGAGCCCAGAAAAGTGTGAATTCTTGAATAAATCAGGGGTTGTATTAGGACACTCTATATCCAAGCAAGAATATAGGTAGACTCGAACAAAATCACTATCATCAAAAGGGTACCTTCTCCTGAAAAGCAAAAAGATGTTAGGAGTTTCTTAGACTTAGCTAGTCACTATAGAAGATTCATACAATATTTCAGCAAGATGGCTTTGCCATTATTTGGTTTATTGGCCAAGGGGTCTGAGTTTATTTGGTCCGGTCCTTGTCAAGAGGCTTTCGAGCTCACTAAGAGAAAGTTGACTACTGCCCCCATCCTCTGAGGCCCAAATTGGACTTTGCCTTTCCACATCCACACTGATGCATCCGACAAAGCTGTAGGGGTAGAATTAGGACAATTAGAGTACAAAATCCCTTATGCCATTTATTTCATCAACAAGAACTTTTCCAAGGCTGAATTGAATTATATTTTTACTAAGTACGAGATGTTAGCCATTGTCCATGATTTGAAAAAATTCAGGTATTATGTAATTGGATATCAGACCTTTGTTCACACCGACCATGCAACCATCAAGTATTTAATGAAAAAACTGGATGTTAATGCTAGGATAATTAGATTGTTGTTAATTTTGCAGCAATTTGATTTGACTATTGTTGATAAACATGGAAAGGAGAATGTTGTTGCAAAAATTTTGTCCAGGTTAGCTCTCCATGCAGGTGAAGAAGGAATGGTGGATGACCAACTCTAAGATGATCATCTCTTTGCTATATCATCACTCTCACCATGGATTGCTAATATATCCAACTACTTGGTTGTTGGGAGACTCCATCCTAATATTTCATTCAGGGAGACGAGCAGAATCATCATAAAAAGTTCCCCTTTCACATGGATTGGGGTAAGCCTTTTCAAGCTAGGCCCTGATCAAATCCTAAGGAGATGTGTGGGGGAGGTATAATTTTTTGATATCCTCTTTGAATTTCATGACAGCCCATGTGGAGGCCACTTTTCTGCAAAGAGAATTGCTTACAAAGTTTTTCAGGCAGGATACTATTGGCCTACCCTTCACCAAGATTCCAAAAGATACAGCAGTAGGTGTGAACAGTGCCAAAGGATGGGGAAACCCAGGCAAAGGGATGAGATGCCTTTGCACCCTTAGGTGGCTCTTGAGCCATTTGACAAGTGGGGCATGGACTTTTTTGGACCTATCGATCCACCATCCGGACAACAGAAGTATACCATAGTCTGCACTAATTACCTGACAAAGTGGCCTGAAAAAAAAAGCAGTGAAGGTAGAAACTAAGGAGAAAGTAGAAAAAATTATGACGGAGAATGTGTTTTAAAAGTTTGGGTACCCCAGAGAAATAGTCACTGATTAGCGAGCACAATTCACCTCTCACCTCATTGAGAATCTTTTGGAGAAGCACAAGTTTAAGCATAGAACTTCTACTGCCTATCACCCTTAGGTGAATGGCCAAGTAGAAGTAACTAACTGAGCTTTAGAGAGCATCCTCACCAATTTTGTGAGCAGCAGCAAAAAATATTGGGAAGATAGATTGGTAGAAGCTACTTGGGCCTACAACACTACTTGGAAGACAACAACATGATTCACTCCTTATTAACTAGTCTATGGTAAGAAGGCTCTACTTTCAGTTGAGTTTGAATTCAATACTTTAAGAATGGCAGCTGAATTAAATCTAGATCTATCAAACACCCAAAGAGAGAAGTTGTTGCAACTAAATGGATTAGATGAGTTCATAATGCAATCACTTCTTCACACGGATGTAGTTAAACTACAAAGGAAGGTCTAGCATGACAAGAACATCAAAGAAATGACCTTCCAAGAAGGAGATTGGGCGTTGTTGTATGATTCATTGTTTAAATATTTCAAAGGAAAGTTGATGAAAAGATGGTTGAGACCTTACATAGTGGAAAAATGTTTCGATAATGGTGCATTTCACATCAGAACCATAGATGAGGAAGAAATCCCCTTGCTTGTCAATGGTCACAGACTTGAAATCTACAAGAAGTCTTTGTCAAGGGAAAAGTTCATAAATTCAATAAGAAGAGAGGTGTATGTGATGGGAAACTCCATAGTTTCCCAAGCCTCCTAAGAAAATAATAAATAATAAAGATCCATGGGTGAAAACCTCTCTGAGGCACCCAAGGAAAGTTTGTGGGTTCAAAACCTCGATGGAGGCAGCTCACTTGCTCAAAAAAAAAAAAGAGAAAAAAAATAAGAAAAGGGAATAAAGATCCATGGGTGAAAACCTCTCTGAGGCACCCAGGGAAATTTTGTGGGTTGAAAACCTCTATGGAGGTAGCCCAATTTCTTAAAAAAAAAACAAAAACAAAAAAAACAAAAGAAAAAATAAATTATATCTGCATCTCTGTGTTTTCTATGTTTGTTGTTTTGCAGGTTATTAATGGTTTCTGGAAACACAGGGAAGCATTCCTCTTCTCTCCCCTTCTATTTTACCATCCATCCCATCATTCACTCCATTCATTTCCATAACTCCTTCCATCACCTCCATACACCATATTCCTCCATTCCTGAGCACAATGTAGCAAAATAAAGAAAGTCACAAACTGTTATAAACATCAGGAAGTTCCTTCAAAAACAAAGTTGTTCATGGACTGCAAAGAAAAAAAGGAGCTAATAAATCAGACCCCGGGAAAGACAGGAGTGCCACCCATGGCATCTGGAGCAACTCCACGTAGCATCTACAATGAGAAGAAGCAACAAGAAAGATCAACAACTCACTTAGAGAGTTTCTCATTCAGCAAGCTACTCACTTAGAAAATAGGAAAATAAGGAAGAACATAGCATATAAGAGGCTTGTCTCCAAATTCCAGCTCCTGCAAATGCCTTGATAACAATAGGGAAACTAAGGTATAGCTTCTCACCCCTCGCTATGCATCCATAATAGCTAGAAATAATTAAATTTGCAGACTTAGAGTTTAACGGGAAGATAGGTGGCCAGTTAGCTTGGCCACCATCATGAAGTATGACTAGGGAGAACTGTAAATTCACGCCACCTGGGGAGGAAACATGCAGTCCATCATGAATTAACAAAGAGAAGGAAACCACGGTCTCTAACGAAAACTAGAGCTGAGGACGAATTACATAAACGCTCCAAAATTAGCTGTGAAATCAAATAAAAAGAGATCTTGTCTCATCCAAACTATTGAATTGAGAATTTTTAGGGAAAGAGACTGAAGGGAGCCCGCAACATAGCAGTACCAAGAGTGGGCTACATATTTTAACAATGTGCAACAGTAGTATCAAAACAACATCACCAGCAGTCGAGTTAGCTTCTGAAGTATACCGCACATCAGACACAGTAGAAAGGGACCAAGGGAAGATTTTATAGCAACCCAAACAAGGTAGAATTCTACTGCTGACCTTAGAGAAGAAGAACCAAAATAAGGAGAGGAAGAGACAAAGGGCCAAGGAAAAATGGAAGATATGGCAATAGAAGTCATAGAGGTAGAAGAAAGTGAGAAAGAAGTAGACTCACAACACATCACCACATCCTCTCAAGACAAAGAGGTAGTTACCACCTTAGCTACTCAAAGCGCAAAGAGAAAAAGTCAGACCTCTATGTATTTAAGAGCTAACAAGAGTCAGAGAGCCAGAAACTCCTCCCATGAGCCCGATTATCATTGAAGAATCACCAAGGGAGGAGGAAATAATCGAAGAAACAGTTCTAAAGTAGCAGTTGCAGAAGGCATAGGCAGAGAATGTAGCACTGAAGGAGCAATTGCAGCAAAAATGGTAGCAAGTAGCCACCATGGAAGACTTATGCATAAAATACCTTCAGCACAGATTCCCTTTTGACTCATATGTTGTGTACCTCAAGCAGCAATGGCTTCTATTTCAAATAAAAACTCTAGACTCCCATGGATCCCTACCTTTCCATGATTGTAGGAAATTCATGGATTTATACAAGTAAGCTAACATGTCTGATCAGGCAAAGATGGCAGAGTTTTATGTCATAACCTTGTGCTGACAAATCTAGATACTTGGGACCCCAATTCCGCAATGGGGGATATGTAGCTAATGGATCTAGCATCTTGGGTAACAAATGAGGACACTAGAGAAAAAGACATATGGAGGGTCATGGGAAGAAGATCTAGAGAACCCCTATATATCAGACTATTAGTATGAATCTTAATTCCAAGCGTACGAAAAATACCACTTTAGCTGTGCATAAAAAATAGCACTAAGAACAAAGATGACTGCTAATATCTTCAAATCTGCAGTTAGGTGATCAAGATAAATTCTGCAAAAATCTAGATCTATGCATTAGAAGACCTTAAACAGTAGAAAAAACAAGATTTACTCCATGCATCCAATAGACAAGACAAGAATATGTTGAATGAATTTTTGTATTATGGGCACCTGGGAGGAAAACAAAGAAGGGTGTTACCAGTTCTCCTCAATGGGATGGGTTCTTGTAAGTCTTCAGCACTTCAGATCTAAAACTTCTCTCTCTTGATGGTGTAGAAAACCCAAACAAAAATGGTAGCAAAATATGACTATGATGGTGGATCAATAGTCAGACCAAAATTATAGATCCAGAGTGATCTTTAGGCAACAAAAGGTGGTAAATGAATGGGAAACCCCTTCTATTTATAACAAAATATTGATTTAGTCTAGATATTGGTGTATAATTAAAATATTATTAACCAAATCAAGATCCAACTTTTATGGAATATTTCACTATATTTGTTGGAGGGAAAAGGAATTTGACTTGGGTCAAATCCCTTTGTTTGTAAATAATAAATAAATAAATGATTTATTTATCATTTTAAGGATGTGGTTGAGTAATAATCAAATAAATAATGATTTATTTAATTATTTAAGGGTGATTAAGTCATATTTAACAAATAATATTATTTAAATAAGGTTTAAATAATTATTCTTTAGAAAATAATAAGATAAATAATGATTTATCTAATTAACTTCCTTGTTTAGGGTTAAATATAACTAGGAATATTAATTAAACTGATGTTTAACTAATTATTCCTTGAGGAAAATAAAACAAATGTAGATTTATTTAATATTTCCTCATGGGGTTTCCTGTTTAGACCATAAACAGCTTAATAAAGGTGGTTTACTAAGTTATTTTTATAGTGAAAGAAATTTTACTTAGGGTAAAATTGGTCTTACATGGTGTACTTGGGTCCATCTAATGATAATAGGTTAGATGACCAAAAAATGGTGTAACAAATTCCCCCCCAGCATGCGAGCTTTAGGAGCTAATCGTATGACCGAAGTACGTTGTAAGAACTCAATCACTAGACACCGAAGGGGAAGTCAAAGAGAGAGAAGTATAAGGTAGACCAAAATGTTGAAAGGACTAGACCCTGAGGAGGCGAGACTTACAGGTGTCACAAGTCTATTTGATGAGTGAGTACCTGTGCTATAGGCAGCGAGGGAGGCATACCTATTCCCATCTAGGAAAAGTACAAAAAGTAAGGCGTCCAGTAAGCAAGGGACTGAACAATATAGTATATGCTAGAATAAACATGAGCCATATAAACAACATGATAATGAATCCCACATACATATTGTGCCTGGGATAATAGCCAGGACTTGTACAATAATATCTAAGTACATGAGAGGAAAATACAACCCAGATGCCCTTGTAAACAGGAAAGGGCTCTGAAAATCTAACTGATACATGTAATCAAAAAGGCGCTGCAAGCAGCTAAGGCCAATATCATCAAATATATGGCGCTGCATCGAAGGCTGAAGTGAAGAGGTCATCCGAGTATGTGGGGGGCTACCTATAGGGCCACCCCCTCATGAGGGCTGAAAACATCTCACACACACCCGGGAATCACTGGTCCAATCTACGGCATCACTGAACCATCAAGTAGATGGATCTCGATCATGCTGAAAGGAGCTGGAGCTGAGAAAAAATCAAGTCAAAGGGGATAAGGAGTCCCTTTGCCTGATCCGAAGCACCGAACAAGAGTGGAAGCTGGAACCAAGGTACACCACCCTCTAGAATTGTCTTCTGGAATAAATGACTGATGTCGACAGAAGGAGGTCCGCCATAGGTGAGGCAATAGGGGATCCTCAACTAAGCCACAAGAGAAAATAGTAGAGCGACTGACAGACAGACACCAGGGGTGATGATGAAATGGGGGGTACTAAGTAGCAGACGGGCGACTTCCCTTGTTAGAGCATAAAGGGCATGGATGACCTGGTAGCGACTGACACAATATCATGAGGGATAGGGGACAGTGGGACTGAAGGCCATAATGTGCGACACGAGAGAGGAACCAAGCGATGAAGGATGGAGGACTATAGCGGGATACACGGGACTCAAGATAGACTCCATGAATGCAATGATGACTCAACTAGGATGCTCTAAACAAGGGCGACTCGATGGTGCTGCCACACAGAAAAAAGGGCCAATGGGGACCATAAAAACATGAGTACATGATGATTACTCACGATAAAAATTGACACAAGCATGGACAAGTATGAAGGAAAAGTGGTGCCCCCAAGTATGAGTGTTGCAAGTGAAGAAATTCGATTTTGAGGAGTGGTGAAGTGACCCTTCTTGGACAAAACGTGTCCCGGTGAAGTATCAAATGATGAAAAACTAACAGATACCCATTTGAGGGCTCGGTGAGAGCTTTCCAACGGTACAGATGATTTGGAAAACTGAGCTACGGTTAGGTCGTAGCAGGCGAAAGAAAAATCAGGGGTTTCTCTTTTAATAAGACATTTTCCCTCCAAATTCACTCATTTGCATGTGGAGCTATGGTGAATGTAGAGAGGAGAGAAGGCCCTAAATCTTGCGGCGATCATAGCAGACAAACCGACCGTTGGAATCGAGATCTGTCAGTTGCAGGTAAGAGGCCTAACCCTACTCTTTCTTTTCAGTCGATTAAAAGTTTATATTAGGTCCCTAGGGCTCAGGAACAGACCCCTGCTCCTCTTCATGGCCGGGTCACGCTTTTTGGGGAAAAAAGTGCGACCTAGGTAGCAGGTTTTGGGAAAAAAACTGCGACCTGTCCTAGGTTTGAGCTTGAAAAGTGAAACCTATTAGGGAGGGGTTTTTTTGTGCTGTTTTTTGGCTGAGAACTAGGTTTTATGATGAGATACAATATTTCCTATCTGTATACTGAAAAATATGATGGTTTTTTGTAGATATGGTAGAATTACGAATCAACTGGAGAGAGAGAGACCTGGGCACATTACGGTCGAAGATCTGGGAGGATCAAGGTGTCCGTAGTGCTTTGGCCAGGTTTGGGGTTCTGAAGTTTGTGGAAAACCCTTTGATGAGAGCTGGAGAGCCCTTATTGGCTCGGATTATCAACTATTGGGACCCGAACCATGAGGTATTTATAGTTCAAGGGCACCAGATCGATTTGATGGTCCAGGATATATATTTCTTGACTGGTCTCCCACCACTTGGGATGGTAGGGAATACTCAGCCAGTATTACCGCGAGGGTGGAATATCGTAGAGTTTGTAGAGCGCCATTGTCGACCAGGTCTCCAAGTCAAGGGAACTCGGATACCCATCAAGGATTTGGAGAGGTTAGAGACCCGCGTTGTGGCCGCATCAGTGCTGTGGATCCTGGGCAACTAGGCACTCCATCACATCACTGGAAGGAAAATGATGCTTGTGGAGAGTGTTTTGAGTGGGGCCTACTATGGGTGGGCCTAAATGATGTTGTCATCATTGAAACGACATTTGTCGCTATGCAAGCGGCAAGTGAACCATGACTGTGCATATGGTACAATTTTGTGCGCGTTCTTCTATGAGAAGATCCCAACACTTTGACCTCGCATACAGATCCAAGATGGGGGCCCGAGAGAGCCTAGGATGCACCAGTGGGGGCGACTACTGTGAAGAGGAGTAGTTGGAGCAGTTGGACGGGTGTTCTGACCTGAGTTCTTTGTTCATTGGGATCAAATGCCATTGTATATAGATGACTATCCCTATAGTGGGATGAGTTATTGTGGGGACCCGGATCTGCCATTGCCACCTAGTCGAATATGGGGACCCGATGGTAAGTGACAAATTGCTAATATTTTATGTGCATGTAAAGTTCTAGAATATTTTATGTGGTACTGATTCTTTCACTTTTGGTATGCAGATACAGCACCGGTAAAACCGGCCGGGTACATGGGACGACCTACATTATCGGGGACCACAAGATCTAGTGGACCGAGGGCGCAAAAAAATGAGGATGCATCCACATCCATCATAGATGTGAGAGGCTTATGACCGATGTTTCAGAGCGTAGCTGGCAAGACTTAGATGACCAGTACATAGAGCCATGTATTGGTCTACCCTCTGAGTGGCGAGGGGTCATGCGGCGCATGGCGATGGCCGGATAGGGTATGCATGATCTACGATCTGCGGGAGCAGAGCCATTAGCTCAGGATCCTCCAAATAGTGATTAGTGTGTAGGGGTAGGTGGTGCCCCCAGTTTTGAGTTTTGTAACATGCTATGGGCATGCCATATGTATCAGAGTAGATGAACTCTAAAACATTTTATACGACACATATTATGGATATGCATCGTTTTGATATTTGTATGTTATTGTCTTGTGTTAAATGCATGTGCTAAATGCCAATCTAGAATATGGTTTGCAATGCTATCTACATAGTGATTTTGTGCTCTAGGTATATGACTGAATGTAATGATTTGAAATTCACGCATCAAAAGCTTCACTCGTAAATATCTTCTAAAAAGGATAGGATTATGCACACGATAGACACCATTCAATTGCATGACAAGAAGCAAGGAATATAAACAAACATGAAGGTGTAGGATGCGATGTGAAAGGGCATCGGCTAATAGACCTTGCACTGCATCATATTTGGCCTGGTGCAAGGGGGTAAAAATGGCCCAACCTGCTGAGGCTAGATTCTTGGAGTAGCAACTTGCACCATCAGCAAAACCAATATAATGTGTGGACGGGAGGTCAATATGAAAGGTGCCACAAGACAATAACTGGGAGGATGATGAACAATGCTGGAAACCTGAGCGCAAAGTAGAAATCAAACGCACTCTGTGGGAGGGAGTGATCTGGGTAAGATGTCTACTACTCACACGCCGACAGTGAGGTGGAGTGTGGGAGCTACCGGAGGTGTAGCTTGTGCTGAGATCACTAAAGTAACCATAGGCACTGGTGGTGCTATCCCGTTTATGGGCGGGAAAGATGAAGTCAGAGGTGGACATGGCTTCCATGATGTCATCATCACAATAGAAGATGGAGTGACTGGAGGAAGGGAGACCACATGACGCGGCGAAGCTACCTGACTCATCATCATGAGAAGAAAGGTTCACATGCGCATCGTCATGGGGGATGACGGAAGAACAAGCAGATAAGGGGTCTACTAATGTTGAGCCTAGGGTGATCGCTAAAGGGAGGTCAAGATGCGGAGGGAGCTTCCACCCAAGGTCTCATGGATGATGAAAGGTAGAGGATGGTGGCCGTAGGCTCCTTCATCTCGACATCAGGAGGGGGAATGTCAATGGGAGCGGGTAAATCCTTAATATGGCCTGCAGCATACTGCACAAGTACGGGAGAGGTGGATTGGTTTTTTTCAATCTCGTACTCCTGAACTACCTCTAACAAGGCATGGTAATGCATAAGGCAAGGAAAATGGTGAGAATAATGGCCATGGAGATCACACAATGCACAAGGTTGGTTAGTATGAATAGTTCTAGGATTCTTGGCTACAGTCGAGGAAGAAACAGAGGCTTCAGGGATCGTAGACTCAGGGAATGCAACTTTAACCATGGGCTTGATACGGGGAAGTTCAGGACAGTTATGGCTGGCATGGCCGACGACATCACACAAATCACAGGTCTTTGCGGGCTGGGGAGGTGCTGGGTCCGTCGGGGTAGCCTTGTCCTTCGAGGCCCTCTTGCGAGCTTTTCCCTTCTTACTCAAAGCGGTCATAACAAGAGGTGGTTCCTGTTGAGGTGGTTGAGGTACTATTGCAGCAGGAGAAGTCAGGGGGACCAGTTGAACCGGGGTCAAAGAAAGATAAAGTTTAGGTTGACCTAGTGGGGTAGCAGCTGGAGGATCAAGGTACCAGACAAGAATCCCAAGGGTCAAGTTAGGAAGAGAGAGGGTGGCCATGACAGGTGCTGTATAGACTTCTAGTGGGGGAGCTAGGAACGGTATCTAACCGGAGGGGTAATGGCCAGGCGGGGCGGCTCATAAATGGTTAAGGCCTGGAGGAACCGTTCCAAGAGGGTAAGGAGGCTCATGAGTACCAGCTGAAGGGCCAAGAGGAGGAGGTCCATAAGGCTAAATCAAAGGGCTAGGAGAAGGCTGCGGAGGTCGAAGAGCTGCTAACTAGCCGAGGCGGGTCGCTTGAGGGAAACCCGAGATGATTACATCATGCAAACATTCGATGAGCTGGGATCATAGACAAGAGGAGGAAGACCAGGAATGTACCATGCAGTGAGGAATCTTTATAGACTCTGGGTGAAACACTGGTCAAAGGATCGACGGTTTGCTTGTTGGCCACCGAAGAGATAGTGGACTCAGGGGAGATCTGAGACTTCGGTTTGTAATATGTCAATTGGTCAATGGTGACTATATTTCCATTATGAGGGAAGGAAATCTTGCGGTGGACTGTGGAAGGGACAATAAACATCGCATAAGTGTAGCTACGACCCAATAGAATTTTGTAATATAAGGGGGCATCTATGACTTCTACGTCAACGCAAACAGTCTTGCCCACAAGAGTAATAGGAAAATTGTGGAATAAGCCAATGGGATGGGAGGTGTGGCCATCCCATGCTCGAATAGTGATCATGGAAGGAGCCAACTCAGGTGATCCGAGTTGCTTCCAAATCGAAGCAGACATCACACAGGTGGATACCCCCTCATCAATAATGTACCGAGAAACATTGGCATTCTGAATCTTGACTGGGATTTGGAATGTGACGGAAGCTGGGAGAGGAGGATGCTCTGACCTATCAACATCAAAGATAATCAAACGATCTTCGCAAGGATCTACAACACCCATGACAGATAGTAGAGCTTTTCGTTGTGAAGGGCACGACTAGAGGAGTTCCAGCGTTGAAATGGAAGCAGGAGATTGAGCCAAATAATCTACTATGTTATACGAATGGGCAGCTTTGCCAGAAGCAGCATTTCGGCATAGTGGTCCCTTAGGGATCTTGGTATGTACCTCTGCCTTAGGCTGAGGGATTTGCAAGGGACCATTAGGTGTCGAAAGAAGCTCTGTAGAGACCGAAGGAGGTGGCTCGGGGACAGATGTAGTGGGAGTCTTGTTGTACTGACGGGACCGAGTCTGAAGATTGATGTCTACGGTTAGAGGTTGATTAGATTTCATCATGATAATCTGGTAATCGGAGGTACCAGATGGAAGAGGTTGAGTGGCCACCTAACCTTTAGGTGGTTGGGTAGCCACAAATCCTTGCTGAGGGAAAGGATCGGTAAGCACAACCGGTTGACTAGGTGCAGGACTGGGAGGAACAAAACGGACGGCTTGTTGTCCTCTCAAAGTTGCTTGAGACTCCCACAGTTGCCGCATTTATGGCAAAAGATTACAATCATGCATGCAATGACCATAAACACCACAACAAGAATAGGGCTTGTCCGTGCGAATAGGCTTGTCCTGCTTGGGCTAAGTGCCTTGTTGCTGGTTTGTAGTGTTAGGAGCATTACCTTGATTAGGTCCAAGATTACCAGGGGCAGTTTTATTTTGAGTGCCTTTCCTCTTCTCTTTTGAGGGAGGAGGATTAGTCGTGCCCTGTTATGCATACCCCTGCCCCTGAGGGGGCGGTGGTTCCTGTTGCGGGGGTTGAGAAGGCAAGGGAGGAGGAGGTTCTAATGTTGGAGGAGTTGGAGCACCAGGCTATGGATATGGATAATAAGGAGGTTGGGTAATAGTGTGGTAAACAGGAGGTTGGGAAAAAAAGGAGTCGTGCCGTATCCTGGATACGCGCTACCGGGAGGGGGAAAAGTGTTGGAAGTGCTGGCCCCCCATGAGGAAAACCATAGCACATGGGAGGTTGAGCATACAGATTAGAGAGAGCTCCAATGATATGGTCGGCAGCGTGAGATGCCCCTAATGCGTTGGCACCACCGGTTCTGGGAAGATCAGGTAGAATGATATAAACATAACCCAACTGAGTGTAGATGAGGTCATATTTTAATGCAATTTAGAGAGTGGCTTCTTTGGTTTGAGGAAAGTACGATGCGACATCTTTTCCGATAGGTGGAAAAAGAGATCTAAGGAACTAGTCCATGTATACACAGTCTTTGAAGGTAGGAGCTCGACATAGGCTCTTTCTTCTCCGCCATTCCTGGACATGGTCAGGAAGGCGGGTCGCAGATGATTGATGGAAAGAAGTCAAGAGTTAAGTACCAGTGTCGTAAGGAAGGGGAAGCTGGAAGTAAGACAGGAAAGCCTGGGCAATAGTCACAACAGTGGTATGAGAGGAAGGGGCCTGATCAACATACCACTTAGAAGCTTCACCTGTAAGCGTATGTTGGAACAACCGAAGATGGACAGAGTCATCGGTAATGGAGTTAGACGGACACCACATGTGGAAATATCGAACATGATTTGTAGGATCTTCTCCAGCAAGGCCTTCAAACTTTGGGATGTCAGAAGGGAGCTTCGTCGGCATAGCAGGCCAACTAGCATCATGGTGTATAGGGTCATTTATCAACTGGTCGAAATCGGGGAGGTTGAGGCTTGCCATGAAGGGGAGCAAGGGCGCAGCCGGGGTAGTGTCCGTTGCGGTCCCACTAATGGTATTCCCAGCATGAGGGCCAGGGTTACCACTAGCAATAGGTCCTGCACCAAACATGGTGAAGGTGTCAGGGGGAGAACCGAAGGCAGAACGAGAAGGAGAACCCAAAGGGCCAGAAGAAGAGTCGGTGTGCAGACTCGGTGGAGGACTAACTTGAATCCTACGCAGAGGAGTAAGTATTCCTACTAGAAACTGAGGATGAAGGCCAAGAAGTCTCCAAGATGAACACCTTGGTGGCGCAATGATGACAACACAAACACGGCACAAAGGAAAAATATATCGACAAGGGCAGGGATGTGAAGGATCAGCTGATTACAATGTCGAAACAAGGGCAAAGAGGTGCAGGATCAATTGATTTCAATGTTTTAGATTCTTTGCTTGGCGGTCTTAACCAAGACCTTTTTTTCTTAGGGTGTGTGTGTGAAGTGTGTAAATTTTAATTTTTTAAACCCAGACATTTGATGAGAGAAAAAAAAAAGTGTGTTGTATAGCTGCAAATAAACCTGCAAATGACAGTATATAAGCCTGCAAAAACAAAAAATAAATAGCTAATAATGCAATAATCTAAACCCAAGGAGGTGGGCCTCTCAACAACTATTCTATAGGTGAGTGAAAAACTAATCAAAACACACTAAAACGGCCAATAGATCTAAGGTCAGGAGGGACAGGGATCTAAAGGGAAAAATCTACTGGAAAGTGGTGCAAAAACAACAACAGATCAGAGGAAAAATTGATGTAAAAAGAGGTAGCGAAAGGCTATCTCTAGGAGGGAAGCAGAGTGAACCCTAGAGGAAAACCAAAACAATGCTAAATGAGGTGATTTAGATGGATAATAAGCCGATCTGAAGCGGATCTGAAGGTGAGGTATCAGATCTGAAAAAATGGCTGAAGACTCTGAAATTTCAGACAACCTGCAACAACAAAAACTCTTCCACAAGAAGTGGAGGGTACTAAAGCCCTACGAGGCTAGGTTCCCACTTAGTTGAGAAAAAAATAACAAGTACAGGTCCAAAACGGGCGGAGACGGAGGTCACACAGCCCTGAACAAAAGCTCAGACAAACCCAGAAAACTTTCAGAAAAATTCCCGCAAAAAGTCCAGGTCGCGGTTTTTGACCTGTTTTTAGCAGAGGTCGCAGTTTTTGGGCTGAAAGGTGTGTCCTGAGGGTCCAGGTCACATTTTTTGGGCCAAAAAGTGCGACCTGCACTTCCGGCACTCTCGGCGGCAGATTTCAGAAAAAATTGTTGTCTCAGCTGCGACTGATGTCTGTCACCTGCGCAATAGGTCTGAAAACACGTGGAAGTTAGAATTATTATCATTTTAGGGTTTTATAGGTTAAAAAAACATCAATAAAAGAAAAAACAAGGGACTGAATAGAAATCTTAGGGTTTGAAGCAGCTGGATATGCAAGGATCAGAAAAACGACAACGGTCGTAATCATAAACCCTTGTGGAGTCACCAGTTGTTAGTATGAATCTTAATTCCAAGCATACAAAAAAGACCACTTTAGCTGTGCATAACAAATAGCCCTAACAGCAAAGATGGCTACCAATATATTTAGATCTGCATTTAGGTGATCAAGATAAATGCTGCAAAAATCTAGATCTATGCATTATAAGACATTAAACAGTAGAAAAAACAAAATTTACTCCATGCATCCAATAGACAAGACAAGAATATGTTGAATGAATTTTTGTATTATGGGCACCTATGAGGAAAACACAGAAGGGTGTTACCAGTTCTCCTCAATGGGATGGGTTCTTGTAAGACCTCAGCACTTCAGATCTAAAACTTCTCTCTCTTGATGGTGTAGAAAACCCAAACAAAAATGGTAGCAAAATATGACTATGATGGTGGATCAATAGTCAGACCAAAAGTATAGATCGAGAGTGATCTTTAGGCAACAAAAGGTGGTAAATGAATGGGAAAACCCTTCTATTTATAATAAAATATTGAGTTAGTCTAGATATTGGTGCATAGTTAAAATATTATTAACCAAATCAAGATCCAACTTTTATGGAATATTTTATTATATTTGTTGGAGGGAAAAGGAATTTGACTTGGGTCAAATCCTTTATTTGTAAATAATAAATAAATAAATGATTTATTTATCATTTTAAGGATGTGGTTGAGTAATAATCAAATAAATAATGATTTATTTAATTATTTATGGGTGATTTAGTCATATTTAACAAAGAATATTATTTAAATAACGTTTAAATAATTATTCTTTAGAAAATAATAAGATAAATAATGATTTATCTAATTAATTTCCTTGTTTTGGGTTAAATATAACCAGGAATATTAATTAAAATGTTGTTTAACTAATTATTCCTTGAGGAAAATCAAACAAATGTATATTTATTTAATATTTCCTCATGGGGTTTCCTGTTTAGACCATAAACAACTTAATAAAGGTGGTTTACTAAGTTATTTTTATAGTGAAAGCAATTTTACTTAGGGTAAAATTGGTCTTACATGGTGTACTTGGGTCCATCTAATGATAATAGGTTAGATGACCAAAAAATGGTGTAACACAGACCATAATTGTTCAGCCCAAGAGGATTCATGCTTAACCATCGAGAGATTGAAAGGGACCCTGCACTAGTTGAAAGCTATCTTCAGACTCAAACACAGGTAATAGGCCACTTTAATGATGTTTTTAGGCAGATAGAAGATGAGTGCATTATGGCCAGCCAAAGGAGATGTAATAGCCTCCCTCACAGCCTCAAGAATAGAGAGTACCATACTCCAGAAAGACTGAGGGGTGCATTGGAAAGGGCACCAATACACAAAAGGGCCATGCAGGCCAAAAAGATCCAATGGTTGGGACTAAAGTTCAGCCCACCCTTACTGTTCGGGCTAAATGATGAAAAAGACACAGATGCACAAGATAGAGAATTGGAGAATGCAGAAAAGAATAATGGTTTTCACCCCTTTTGGGAAACTCCCACACTTCTTCCTCAGGAAATCAGGGGGGTTGTCAAAACCTTGAAGGAAATGCAAGAGGAGGATTAGTTGCTCAGAGGATGAGCAACCATTCAGTAGGGGGGTGATGATGAGATGCATCATTAGACATATTTGGAGGGGTTAATGGTCACCTTTTTGCCTTCTTAGATACCTTTTTCTTTCATTTTTATTATTATTTGGTTTTATGATGCTAGTATAGGTGGTGATTAAGGCTAACATACTCTGAGTGCCTAATATGAGGTTGAGTGCAGAAAATCATGAATTATTAGCATTTTTTATAAGGATTTTATCATAAAGACTTGGAGGAGACAGCAAGGAGAAATTATAGGAGGATTTTGCACCCTCCTTAACTCTAAGAGGCAGCCAAAACATCCCAAGGATTCTCTCCAGTAATTCGAATTCCAGAGGCTGCCAATAAACTCAAAGAGGAGTGCACTCAATCTTTGTTTACTTCGAGTTAAATGGACTCAATCACCATTTTCTAGGGAGTTTTTGGTAGCTTCCCTATAGAATAAATAGAGTAGATATACAGCTAGGAAGGGGTCGATTCTAGTCGGAACTTTATTGCAAGATATTAAGCTTTTTATTATTTTACTCAGTGATCAAAATTTCAGAAATGTATGAGGCTATTCTTTTATGAAATGAGCAGATTGAATTCACTTTACTGATTTAAGTTTCAGAGAGCTAGGCTCGTCGGTTAGGGCCCAATCCATGTGGCTCAACCTCTCTCCTGTATTCGTTCTCTGCTTTCTGTCATTTCATTAGCTCTGCTTCTGATAATTTCTCTTATGTTTCAAGTTGTTGTTTAGTTTTTCTTTCAGTATGCTGCTATAGGTTTCATTTTCTTGTGAGTAATAGAATAGAGAGAAAAAATTGATTTCTGTTCACTGTTTCTGAGATTAGAAGTATATTTTCATTACCATTTTCCAGTCTTCCTTTGCACGGTATTTTCACGCATTTGTCTGTTTTTCGTGCATAGATCAGTAGAGTTGTTTGTAGGAATTATTGCTAAGACCCCAGAGCAGCTCCATGGCGCCTTCAATGCTTCATTTTCCATCTCTGTCTTCATAGCCTAAATACTTTTTTTACGCCTCCATTTCCCATCTTTTCCTCTTATTTGCAAATGTTGCACCCACCTTTTATCCCTCAAAACACTTAAAATATCCAGCCCGCCTTATTCCTTTGTTATTATTGGTCACGATTTCCCTACCCTTTTTAACATAAAACACTAGAAAACCATTAAAATTCAATCTCCACCTTTCCACCTCGAAATTACCGCTATTTCATTTCACAGTTCGCATCGTTTTCCCTTTTTCTTTAAGACTTACCACTCCTTTTCACCGATTGTGATAACTCTGCCACATCTCACATCGCACTTCACATCGTTTTTCCTTTTTCTTTAAAACTTACCGCTCCTTTTCACCGATTGCGATAACTCCGCTACATTGCACATCGATTTCACAACTTTTCCTTTTTTCCCTTTAAGACTTATGGCTCCCAACTTCCGATTGCAACATCACTGTAGCATTCTGCCATGTCATCCCTATCGTAATCGCATTTCACAGTTTTTATCCCCATCGCAAATCGCAACTTTTATTTGGTTCCTCTAACACTTACCGCTCCCGACGCCGATTGCAATATTCTCCATACTCTAATGTTGGTCCCACTGCCACGTCACCCAATGCATTTCGCACTTCGTAACTTTTCCTAGACAACATTTCCACTACCCCTCAAACTTTGCGATATTGCAAACTGCGATATCGCATTTCGCACTTTGCAACTTTTACCACATCGCAAATCGCAACTTTTGGCCCATCTCACTTCGCTCTTCATAGTTTTTACCTTTTATTTTTTCGTTAACACTTACCGCTCTTGTCTTCCAGTTGCAATATCGCTCCGTACTCCACCGCTAGTCCCACCGCCACGTCACCCATCGCACTTCGCACTTCGCAAAATTTTCCTGAACGATACTTCTGCTATCCCTCAAACTTTTCGATAATGCGATTGCAATATCGCATTTCACACTTCGCAATTTTTATCCCGTTTCATTTCGCACTTTGCATTTTTTTCCCCATTGAACTTCGCAAATCGTACTTTTTAGTTTTTGCCTGTTAACCTTTACTGCTCCAAACGTCGATTGCGATCACCCTCCATCGCAACTCCGCCATCACACTTTTTAAATCATTCCTCTCCAAAGCATTTTTGTGCCACAATAAATTTTTAATAAGGTTCAAACCCCTCTTTTAACTTCTAAGCCTTGTTTCATGTGTTTATCCCTCCATTAGCACCTTTCACCCTTTCTTCTCCAAATTACAAATTAATACTTTATCAATTAGAATTAAGTCATGGAAAGCTTAGCTACATGGATAAAAGCATGGTAGATATAGCATAAGATAAGTATGGTTTGTTTAGTCAGTTGGCCAAGTTTAGTGTGTTTTAAATTAGTTTCCTTTCAGCAATTTAGTTTAGTTTTCTTCCTGTCATTTCTTTTCAAAAATTTAATTTAGTTTATTTCTATCATTTCCTTTCTGCACATTAAATTAGTTTCATTTCCGTCATTTCCTTTCTAAAAATTAAGTTAATTTCCTTTCTGTCATTTCCTTCCGGCAATTTACTTTTCAGTTTTTATCATAGTTTAAGAAATAGCACCCTTTTGTAAGGCAGAAGAGGATGACATGAAGATAATTCATTTGTTGTGTATATATCACTATCACCTCCAAATTTGTACGAACCACAGGTTGATAAAGTAAATTAGGGTATCCCCTGGGAGTTGCATCACTCTTGGTGCAAGACCAGGGCTCACAAGTGGGCATCCTCAATTTCGTCGTGTCTCCTGACACAATTGCACAGGAAACCAAGATCCAAAGGTCTGGAGAAGAGTGGTTTAAAGAAATAAGGTTCAAGCTACAAAATTGTGATGAGTTTTTGAAGGAGGAGCACATAGGAATAGACATGAGCTCACGCATCTGCAGGACTTGCCTCAAGGACAATTATTCAAAATTGTTGACAGTGATTAAAAAATACTTCACTTGTGAAGGTAGATTTAATATGATCTATCAATACCACTTCAGATTGCTACTTCACTTCACAGGTAAACAACCACTAGATTTACCATTTTTTCTGTTGAGGAGTTTAGGAAAATGGCTGATAAGGTTCAAGATAAACCTGAAAGTAGTGACACTTCCATTTTCCACCATTGTTTGATAAAATTTCTAGTTGTGGAGGAGTTAAAAAAGCTATACAGGGATTGGTCCACTTTTCTATTCTTGAGTGGGTATGAAGTTGATGTCCTCACTCCTAGAAAGACACCTAGATCAAAGGCAAATACTCCAAAGAAAGATAAATATTCTAGGGCTGAATCAGAGGTTGAGAATGAGGTGGAAGTTCAGACAAAGGTGTAGCCCATGGTGGAGCCTATGGAGGTAAAAATTTATCAATTCCAGGAGACAATGTTGCCTAAACAAACCTCTACCAGTAGTAAAGTAAAAAATAACATAAGAACCCACAAAAGGATCACAAGAAGTTAGATAGAAGGGAAAGGCAAGCTATAAGATATCTTGCAGGAAATTGACATTGAGGAATCGCATGTTATGAAGCTAGTGGATGTTAAGGGAGAAAAAACCAAGAAAAAGAGTCTTAAAACTAAGAAATTATACTTTTCCAAAGAAGACTCAGGTTTTACTTTTAAACCTATGAAGCCACTCACTAGGTCACAATTATCAAAGGGAGAAAAATCTAAGAAGTTGCATAAGGAACCAGAAAAGGAGAAACATCTAGCAAGGGAAGAAATAATTGAATTATCTCCAACAGAGGAAGAGGTGATCAAGGGAAGAAAGGGTTCAAGAAAAATCTGAATTGGAGCTCTTAAAAGAGTAGCTTAAGGAAGATAGAGAAGAGATTTTGGAAACTAAGATGGATTTAGCAAACTTCAAATAAGAGAGGCAGAAGATGGCTGACTTTAAAAAAGAAATGAGAAAACAAATAGATTTTTATAATGAGGTTGCAGAGGGATCAAGGAAGATGTTAAAGAGGACATTGCCTCTACACATAATGATGAAACATCTCTTCAGGAGGAATAAGTGGTTGCAATCAGAAAGAAGGAAGTTTCAGAGCCAGGTCAGAGAATTCAAAATACAAATGGAGATGGTGCAAGAAGAGTTGAAAAAAAAAGGTCTAAAGATGATTGTGATTGAGGATGAGCCTGCTGCTCCATGAAGGATGGTAAGTCACACCTTTTTGACTAATTTTCATCTTAATATATCATATCAAGGCATATAAGGGTTGCAAATATGTTTTTGGGGTTAGGAAGAAAAAAATGCAAAATTTTGTGAAACCAGGTAATTTCGTAGCGAGCTTTAGGCTTGAGGCTGATTTTTCGCTACGAACTTGCTGTAGAATTATTTAAGGAAAAACTCCCTAAAAAATATCATATCAAGGTTAACTGGAGGCATGTATTTACATTATCAAACCCAATGAAGATCCTCCCACAGGCAGAAGAGTCAAAATTGCGAAAGGTGGTGTTACAAAGATGCTATGAAAATTATGCTATGAAACTGCCTAAATGCTTTATTTTTCCAATGTTCTAAATTTTCGGTCTTTTTGAGGAATTCAATGCATTTCAAGAAGGAGATGAATCATCAAAAGGGATTATGAAATGTCATTGGGACATCTGTCGATGAAGACAACTCAGCAATACACTTCACAGGATTGACATGGTTGACAACACATCACTTTTCCCACCTCACCAATGGACAACTCATCATCAAATTCGGAATATCAAGACTTGAAATCCAGTATGACAGTTTTCCACCTAAACATGGTTGTTTGGTTTGGTAGCCATCATTAGCATGGGTTAGTAAACGTTTTTTTTTATGTAGTTAATAGTTATAGAGTCCTCTTTTACTTCAAACTCCCTCAAATAGAATATATCTATTTTTTCTCAATGTAATGGAATCCTTTTTGGATTAGATCTCTAAATCAGGTTCGAGAGTCTAGCCTAGGTGGAAGACGTATGTAAAAGATATCTCACTCTATAAATGAGAGGTTTTTAGAATTAGAAGGGGTTGATGGATGTAAATGACGAGGCTACTATGTAATTTTCTTTCACCTAGTTAATACACAGTTGGAGAAGTGTTTTTTCATACCTGATATTCATATTGAGCTTTTATGTGTTTATATCCATTTATCTTTTGAATATTTATTCAGCTTGCTTATACATGATTACTTGAAATTCATAAAATATTATGCTCCAACTTCCTTTATGTATTATGTTAGCTGTCATAGTTATTGTAAAAGCTCATGTGCCTCAGTTTCCATGAATAATACTAGTTTGTAATTGAATTTATATGCTGAATCCATGCCCAATGGTAGCCCTCACTCATCTTTCGCCTGCAAAAATCATCTAAAAACATATAAGAGTTAGTCATCTTCATTATAAGCTTGTTTCTTGAATATCTTACCTTTTTCTTGAGAGAGCCCTCTCTGATTGGAAGGGCTAACTTCTAGTCCAAAGTGGATTGAAATAGTTACACTAGGTTGACGATTGAGCAACCCAATTGGTCCCAACTTAGTGATAACATAAAGCATTGGTGCAACATCAATTTTTTTTGGAGGGACGTTTTTGACACTTTAAATTCTCTTATGTCTTAAGTATATACTTAAAAAAAAAAAAAAAAATCAAATCTTGGTTATTTAACCATTTTCAAGTTGTTGTCTTCTTCTTCTTCTTCTTTTATGCCTAAGATACTTGTTTTTTTAAGGGTTTTTGAAGTTTGTGTTTTTTATTTTTCCTTGCAATGCTTTTTGTAATGAAAATTTTACTTTTTTTACAAAGTTTTAAAAAATAATAAAATTAATATTTTGAAGTTAGGATTTATTATATATTTATGTATCATTAACTAATACTTCAATAAACATAAAATACTTACCACAAAAAATAATGATTTTAAACATTTGACGAAAAAATACACATTTTGCATATAGATATAATTAAAAAAAATATACATTTCAAGACCTTTTTGCTAAAAATAACATGTCAAATAAAAGATTTTTATTGAAAAAATTGTAAAAAAAATTGAAATAATGGCAATTTTTATGAATTGTATGTCTAGAAATCATAACATTTGATTTTTTTTTTCCAAGAATAATAATTATGGTAAAATTTTAAGTAAAAATCAAAAAATATTGTTAAAAAAATAGCTTTAAAAGATAAATCATATAACAAATTAAAACTAAATTGTTTATTAAAAAAAAAAAAAAACACTTAAAACAAATATAAGGAAAAAACAAAAAACATTTATCACAAAATGGAAAAAACTAAAACATTATAAATCAAAAAATCAAAATTTATTTAATTTGTTTTTAAACAAAAATGAGTATATATTTATTAAATCCGTGCTAGTTCACAACCTAAAAGACCGGGGAGTTGCATCTTCCAAGAACAAACCCAAATGTGCATTCATACTATTTTGTCTGCAACATCTAACTACAAGAACTAGAACTAATAGAGGAATTTCCTGGATAACCAGAGCATGTCAAAGAAAAAATACACCAGTCGTTATTACAAACTGAGGTCAAAATCATGTTTCCTATTGACATCCAGATGAGATTCCTTGAACTGCAACTCCACTTCATGATACAGTCGATAAAATTGGAATTTGAGAGTATGGGTCATGGGTCAATGCGAGAATGGGTCATTTGAAAGAACTTGATTTGCATCTCAGAGTTAGCCTCTGAAGTATTCATTCTATTGTAGTAATTTTCGACCTAGAGATATTTTAAATGCTCAATCGTTAAGAGAGAATCCATCAAATAATCCTCCGCTTTGTATTTTTCTACATAGAGGCCCTAGATGAGACCATAAGTTTCGGCTTGATTGTTGGACATTTTTCCCAAACCTCATGAATATTTAACTTTAAAATCTTTTTCTACCAATTGGAACAGTAAAATTATAAAAATTATAAAAGAAAAATAAATAACCAAATATTTAAGCAATCGAAATAAATAAATAAAAACTTAAACAAATTGAAGTTCAAAAATAATAATACACATATTATATATTTATTTAAATAAAATAAAATAAATAAATATTAAAGAATTTTTCAAGTCTTACTAGCACAATCGATTGAGGATAGGCCTTGTCAGCAAGACGACCCAATATCAAACCTCACGGGGAGTGGTTGTGCTCTTTGCTAGGGGCAGGATACATGCTAAAACATCAAGTCAGCTAAGGACTGGTGTGGCCCAAGTCGGCTGTGATCCTCGAGTGACTTTGAAGGCTTATATGTCCTTGGGCCGCAGCTCCTTAAGCCATGGGGCAAGCCTGAAGGATCACACACAACTTGACCCAAAAAAAAACATTAAAAAATATTAAAAATTTGAATATAATATTTCAAACATATTAAAAATAATTTTTATATTATTATTATCTTTTTCAAATTTTTATTATATATATATATAATAAAAATTTGAAAAAAATAATAATAATAATAATTAAAAAATAATATAGCCCCAAGGGTTAGCTCAATCAGTTGAGTCCCCATTGTTAGTACTTTTCCGGTTGGGAGGTCACAGGATCGACTCTCCTTGACGCCCATGGAGTTAGGCCTCACGTGTAAGGCTGACAATTTAGATCCCCTCGGGAGGGTCTATCGAGATTTTCAAACCATGAATGTAATTGGGTTCATGTGTGCAGGCACATGGATTCGTGAACCACTTGTAAAATAAAATAAAATAAATAAATAAATAATAATAATAATAATTAAAAATGAATAAAAATATTAAGGGGGGTTGGTGAATTGACTGGCCAACCTGGGGTTGTCGCTAAAGGGTCACAGACTAGAGCGGCAAGAGCGGTGTGTCACTCTTGTCACCTTGGCTCACTACGCTTTAGTAACAGCTCGGGGGTTGGCAAGTTGATTATGTGAATCAATGTCCCACCAAAAAGGGCTTGTGGCACGTTGTTGATTCTCAGAATCAATCCGCCAGCCCCGGGCCACGGGACAGGGAGGCAGGAGCGATGCACCGCTCTTGTCACCCTGGCTCGCAGTCCTTTAGAAGTGGCTAATGGTGGTAGGCCGATTATGAGAATCGACAACCCACGAAGTAGGTTTCTGCTACTGTTGCCCTAGTCTACGCCTTTGGCGGTGACACTTGGGCGAGGACCCTATTTTAATTTTATTTTTTTCTATTTTAATTTTATCTTTTTAATTTAAAAAGAAATATATATATATATATATATATATATTAGTAGAATATTATTTTATTTATTTATTATTTGAAAGAAAAAATTGTAAGCTTGGCAATTCCTTTCTATTCCATTTTCAAAAACAAGCAAGTATTACAGAAATATCACCCATAGTTAGATGACCTCAACCTACCAATTATGAAACCAAGTATGTCAGCCATATGAAAACATTATAAGCCATCCAAAATTTAAATAGTCTCGAAATTTTTAGCAGAGCTATATGAACTTGAGTGTCTTTGAGTCTCCTAGTGGCGATACACATATAACATAAAATCAAAACCTTCTTACTATTCATTTATACACAACAAAATAAATTGTCCCAAAATTACTCTAAACAACATACTAATCATCAAATGAGTCTATTGGCACTGGGTGCTTGGCACAAGATCTTGACATCTCAAATTGAGGGAGGCAAGGAATATGCCTCTCAATGCGTGATAGACGAGCATTTTGCTGCTAAATTTGACACTAAATGAGCTAGAATTCCTTGTGAATATTCTGAATTTTTATTGTTAGCTTTGAAATTCCTTCAAAGGTAGTTGTCAAGAATTTTTCCAATAGAGTCTTCATCATTCATAGGAGATACAGGGTCTATTGGTCCTAAGTGCAGCGGCCCCTGGTGTGGCCAGGATCAGGGATAAGGTCCTTCCATTCATCTAACTCCATCTCATTATTCTCTGCTAGTTCCCCAATTTCATTTTCCCACCCTCAGATGGTTTGATGGGCTTGAGGGTGAGTTCTCGTCCTATAGGTCCTAAATTCTTCCATAATTTGATCATTATTGATTCTACGACCCCATGTCCTGGGGACTCGAGGTTGAGGATGATTCCTTCCACATCTGTGGTCCCTTCCTTGGCCTTGACTGCCCTGAGCATTTATCCCATGAAGCAAGGTAGGTCAGACCATTTTCTGAGTTTGAAAACAATAAAGGTGGGAATTGTTAATAATCGCTGACACTAGAACCTCCACGACCAGAAGCCTTATCCAGGTTGCAAACCAAAGAACTAGAGAGCAACTCAGAGGGAGGTTCCAACATACTATACTAAGATGAAATCTTGCAAGAGTTAGGAAAACATATGCAAGAAAAAAAAACATTATACCGAACCAAAGAGATTTCCCCTCCCTATTGACAAGGGTTCGTTCAAAAATTTCGACTTTAGTGGTCCATATAACACCATAACTCCATATATAGGAGACAATATGAAAGCACAAGATAAGCCTCCCTGGGACATACCAGTCATAGGGTGCTTTTGAGATACAGAGGAAGGAAAAATAACCCCTAGACAATTGATTGGAAACCTGATTGAGTGGAACTCCCAGGGATGCATGAGCATTGAAATTGGCAAATTACTAAGAAAAAATAATTATTTCTAGTAAATGGAAGCAAAACCCCTGGAAAGCCATCTAAAGAGCATGCCCATATACCCCACATTTTCAGAAATGAATATATTCTAAACCAAAAATATAAAGCAAGCGTGTTCTTCAACATACCTTTGAGATACAGGCAGAACACAAGGAGCACGGTAGAAAAAAAAAATTGTATTATAAACATACCCACGTATATGTCAACCTTGAGGGTGGAATATTCCAACAACAACTAGGATCTAGGCCTGGTTTATACCCTTCGCTGCCACCCAGACGATGATACCTTTATTTAGAGACCCTATAGCTCCAAAGTGGTTCTAAAATACCGTACATAACCACCTATTGTGAAACCTAAGGCCTTTCCCACCAGCCTTTCAAAATTCCATCAATTGGGAGAATTAAACAACCTCTTCATTGTTCGCATGGGAAGATATGTGCGAGGGAGGTCACACAAACACCCTTCATTCCTCATCATTAATGTTTTTTCAGTGGCACGGATCCCATCGGTGCCCCTCGACTAGCCCTCATCTTTTATGGGTTATTTTTTTATTTATTTTTATTTTTATTTTGTATGTTTATTTTTTTGTTTGTTTTTTATAATAATAAAAATGATATATATACAGTTTTTTTTTTTAGTTTTTTTTTCAAATGTTTTAATTTAATTTAATTTTATACTTGTTATTATTATTTTAGGGGTTGTGTTAATGTTTGAATAGCAACATGTCCCCAATATGTGTCAATTTGATAGTTGATCTTTCAATTTTGTTACAATGAATCGAGTTTTCCTCCACTATGTGTTAATTTTATGGTTGATTTTTATGTTTTCATTGCAATGGGTCAAGCATGCCCCTACTATTTGTTAATTTGTCAGTTAATTTTAAGTTTCTGTTGCAATGTGCTAGTTTTTTTTAGGCTAAGATTTTAAAAGAAATATAGTTTTAGCATTTGGCATAATGACTCTTTGATTTAGGTATTTATTTTTAAGGTTTTTTTAGTCATTATATTTGATCTCAAAATATGTTGAAAAATTAAGGTTTGTTATAGTTATGATATTTGTGTTTAATTCCATGGCTGAAAAACGTTGAAATTTTAAGGATTTTCGGAATCGTGATATTTATCTTTAATGTCATATTTGAAAAATGTCAAAATTGTAAGGTTTTTTAGAGTTATGAAATTTATCTTTAACTTCATGGTAAAAATTTTTTTGAATTTTTAGGTTTTTTGGAGTCGTGATATTTTATATTTCACATATTGTTGAAAATCATTGGAATTTTAATGATTTTTGGAGTCGTGGTATTTTATTTTTAATGCCATTGCTAAAACATATTGGAATTTTAGCCAAAAGAAGTGTTGATGCAGCTTCAACACTTTTTTATTTCAACATGTTTTTCATGTTTATTGCACAAAGATTTTATTTTTTAATGCCATTGTTTAAAACAATGAAATTTTAAGCCCAAAAACAAGTGTTGATGCAACATCAAGTTGCATCAACACTTTTCATTTCAGAGTGTTTTTTCATGTCTTTTGTGAAAAAAAAATGGATTTTACTATCATTTTAAAAAAAGTTGAAAAATTACCCTCATTAAAAAAAAAGAGTGTTGTTCCAGCCTCAACACTTTTCATTATCAAGCTATTTTTTCATGTTTTTTGAGGGTTTCTTGGCTAGAATTCTCGTTTTGAGGTCACAATTCTCATAAGTCGGTAACTTTGTTAATTATATTATTGAGTAATTTCTCATAATTATTTTGTCACTATTTCATAATTGAGAAGAACGTTCATAGTAAGTTGGGAAAAACTCATAATTGAGCTTGAAACTTGTGCATGGCTTGTAATTGTTTGGTTCAAATGCCATTAAGTGTATCCACCTAATTCACATGCCATCATGCCATCATGTATTTTGGCCCTAAGTGTCTAGATACATCTTCTAAGATCTATGAACAAATTATATAACTATATCCTCTCAAGCATGTAAGAGGAGAGAGATTTAGTATATTGCATTATTATGTTGGAGGATTACTACTAGGAGACTCTTCTTTGCTGCATATATGAGCCCAGTTTGTGTGTTAGTCAAGGAAGGAGGAATACTAAGGAATTAGAGAGGAGCACCCTGCTACTAAGGTATATTGTACTCATTGTACTATTCATTTAAATATATTACTAAGATGTTTCCATATCTTAAATATTATTATAACTAAGATCATGGTGTGTTTTTATATATTATGATTTTATTATATTGTGTAAACTAACTTGTCTTCCATCAGAGGAAAATATCGTCTTTGTATGCTTGTAAATGTGTGTAGGTGACATGTCCTAGGCACTAGAGTGAAGTATTTGGGTGAGGAGAAAGGTATTTGGCTACTTAGTCAAGTCCACAATGTATACTAATATGCGAGGATAACCAAGTGTGTGTTTCACTTGTTGTTTCTATATTTTGTATGAAGGTGTTTTGTGTATGAAGATATTAGGAAAACATGATTTATTTATCTATCTATAATCTAGTAGATCCCAAGGTGGGATCTATAGAATAATAGCCCCTTTTCTCTAAAGTGAAATATGTGCAAGTAAAACTAGTGACCCCGATGGGGAGAAATACCTAGTGTTTATGATTCTCTTTTGATTATTCCTTGATTTTGTTTGTTCTTGAGTGATTATCTATTATTTTTTGTCACTTATGGGTCTATTACAGACAATATCCATAGATTTTGACTTACATCTAATTCTTTCTCTTTCAAAAAACTTGATCACAAACCCTCATTACTCTTTCTTAGTGCATCATAAGGTGACGTGTTAGACTCATTGCTCCATGATCTCATCTGGGGAGAAACCCCATAACACCTTCTGCTCTTAGAGAGAGTGACAAACTTATAAACTTAGTTTTTTTTTTAATTTTATGTGATTTGATAAATTTTTATGGATCCTAGATCTTGTTGTTTGATTATGGAAGGGTTAGTTATGCTTCATATATGATCCATAACTATCTTGTCTTAAGATATTTTTATAATTATTTCACTTTGCTTTGTCTTGGGTGAGGTTTATCGACTATTTGATTTCCTTGTCTGGTGATTTGTGATCCAGCAAATTTTCAAATATTGTGTGCTTAACCTAGTGCCTACTCAATGTTTTTTCTTTCTCTTATGATTTGAAAAGTATTAAAGAAAAATCCAAAATTTTTGAGTGTTAGGTCTTGTTTCCTTGTTAAGATTTGGGTTTGTTTTCCTCTGTAAATACATTGTGGGATTAGTCTTTTAGTTGCCTCCATTGTGTTACAGATCCAAACCTATTTAGTTTTGTTTGTGTGTGTTTGTTTATCTTCCTTGATAGGAAATATTTTGCATATTTTATTTCAAAACCTTAGTTTAAATATTTTGAGTGCTTGAGTAGTTATTTTGCATTAATGTATTGGAGTGAATAAATTAGTTGGTGAATTGGTTTCATGTGTATATTTTTCATATATTAAGTCATTAATAGAGTGTGTGAGGCTTTCTTGTCACTTAGAAAAAGGAAAAGATCTCTCTACCCTTCTTTTATATATATATATATATATATATATATATATATATATATATATATATATGTGGAGTGAATAAATTAGTTGGTGAATTGGTTTCATGTGTATATTTTTCATATATTAAGTGGTTAATAGAGTGTGTGAGGCTTTCTTGTCACTTAGAAAAATGAAAAGAGCTCTCTACCCTTCTTATATATATATATATATATATATCATCGAATTGAAACAAATTGCATGGTTCATGTAGTTTTCATTTGGGAATGATTTTGAGTATTTAAACACCATGACAGTTGCATTTCGTACCCATAAGTAAACAAAAACTAGTAAAATAAAGTTATAATACAATTTAATTATACTTTTTGGTTACAAAAAACCAACATTAGATTAGGGTGTAGAGCCTTGAAATAGGATTAGAGAGGACCCTCTTCAAGGATATCAAACTGAAACTAGTTCCACTAAAGAGGGTAAATCTACTACAATGCCAAACACTTGCCAAAAATCTTCTCTCACATAGGAATCAAGCACATAATTTCATCGGGAACTTATGGAGTGACATCCCCGCTCCATTGGTTCTTGTCTTCGTTAGATTGTGTGCATCCAAGATTCTCTTTGAGAAGCAAGGCTCACAATGAGAAATATCTTAAGCGGTTTCAGGCTTAGTTACCCTACCTATGCATATGATCTTGATCACATGTGTCTTGTCGCTCATTTGGCAGTGAGGTGGTAGAATTGGTGGCCTATATTTAGGTCTATTACCTAGGCAATTATGGGTCAAAAATTTCCATGGTACTTGAGGAAAATGTAAATTACCATACCAGTGCTCCTGAGGGGTGATGATAAACTCCATTAAGGTTACTTAGGTCACTCAAGGTTGATATAGGGAGGTTGGGTTAACTTCTTAACCATTCATTAGTATAAGGTCTTTCTAGAATTAATCAGCTCAGGAATATTCACTTTTAGGAGGTACCTTTATATGTGGTTTTATTATTGTATCTATTAGGAATTTTGTAGTGCATGTTGAATGGTTCGAGTCTAGTTGTCCATAGGGGTGTATTATTTAATTAATTAAATTTATATATTCATCGTGATTGACCCAATTATCATTGATCTCGTACATTGCAAAACCTTTCTTTCGAAGAGGAAGGGCCACCACCACTAAAATGTAGGATAAATCCCATATCGAAGGACTTAGATCAAACTAAGCCTAGAAGGGTTATTTTTTGTGATAGGGGGAAAGAAAAAGTCATAATTAAAGTGGTAGATGAAATTCCACTAGTAAATGTAAACACACCTTCGAAAATTCCTCTTGACCCCATACTTGTTCACGTGAGTGCCAATTTTACACAACATTTTTCCTCTTTTTGTCATCACATGGCTAGTGAGAGTGGTGCTTCAACCATGGGAGAGATGGGACCTTGTTCACCATCTATGTTAGGTATTTATACTATGATGTCCTCACTACCTTTGATAAACATGATAAGGTCTAATCCTCCAACTTCAACTATGCCTCCCTTCTTGCTTTCAGGTTTACCACCAATTATTTCTAAAACGATGGGTAATCTCCCTAGTTTGTTAGTGTCCCTCCCTCCTACCAAATTTATGTTTAGTGTGGGAGAAATATAGATCACATTCATAGGAGTTGGGTGGTTCCCACCTAGTTTCATTATTATTTACCTCTAGACCATTTTAACCAAGATCAAATTATCTTTCTAATGTCACTCGACTTTCCAGATTTAGAAAAAATTACAAATGACCCCATATTCCATGACCTATGGTGGCCACCTATTCCCATTAAATTACCCTCAACTATATAAAAATTTGATGGTAAACCAAAAGAGAGTCTGAACACACACATCACCACCTACCATTTATGGTGTTCCTCAAATTCTTTGGTGGATGATAGTATTAATTTGTGTCTCTTCCAACACACCGTGACCAGGCATGCCGCTAAATGATACTTAAACTTGATAAGGCATGTTACCATGATTATGCTTCCTTGGAATGAACATTATTGAACCATTTCTAGTTACTTTCATTATAAGACATCAGGTTCAATCTCCTATCTACCTTTAACTTCAATCCACATGTCTAATCATATTCATGAGTGGAGGTGACATAAGTGTTTGATTAGGACCAATATTCTTGATCGAATATTGAAATATTAGTTCACTTTGTCCTTGCTACCTCAAATTTTAAAGGATGTAACTATGGGTTGGGCGACTAAGGATGAGTAAGCTATCTTGCATGTCCAACATCTCGACTAAATCTATTCATAAGTGAGCACCTTGAAAAAAGTTACCAAGTTAACGAGAACCTTGACCTCAAGATTAGAAATCTAGCCCCAAAATTATTATTTTTGTGGAAAAAACACCGCGAAAACGGAAAGTATTGATGCTACATTAATTTTTTTTAGGGGGGTTAAAATTATAAGTTTTTATTAGAAACCAAAATTAAAAACCAAACAAACTGTACAATAAATGTGAAAAAACACCCCAAAAACGAAAAAAAAATTGATGTTTCATCAACACATTTTTTTTTCACGTTAAATTTCCAATTTTTTTTAACAATAGCATTAAAAACAAAAAAATTTGCGCAGTAAACATGAAAAAACCCTGAAATTTAAAAGTGTTGATGCTACATCAACATTTTTTATTTTTAGTTAAAATTCAAAGATTTTCTAGCAATGGCAGTAAAAATGAAATATCACGACTCCAAAAACGCTTAAAATTCCAATAGTTTTTAATGATAGCATTAAAGATAAAATAATACGACTCCAAAACACCTAAAAATATCAACATTTTTCAACCATAATGTTAAAGATAAATATCATGACTCCAAAAATCCTTAAAATTTTCACATTTTTCAATCATGGCATTAAATATAAAATATCAAAGTACATTAAAATTCTAACATTTTTTTACCCATGGAATTAAAACAAAATATCATGACTGTAAAAAACCTTAAATTTTCAACAAATTTCAAGACCAAATATTACGGCTAAAAAAAACCTTAAAAATGAATTCCTAAAAGAAACTGTCATTATATCAAGAGTATTTTTTTTCTTTTGAATGTTAAAAGTATAACTCTTTTAAAACATTAGCCTAAGACAACTTGACATATTGAAACAAATTATTAAAAATTAATCATCAAATTGACATGCAATGGGGGTTGGGTTGACCCATTGCAATAAAAAATTAAAAATCAATTATTTAATTAACACACAGTGGAGACAGGCTTGATCCATTGTAACGAAACCTTACAAATCAACTATTAAATTGACACATAGTGAGACAGGTTGCTAATTGAGCATCGACACAAACTCTACATCCCATAAAAAGATAAAATAAAAAATTAATAAATAAATGAATTAAAATTAGAAAAACAAAAATTCAAATTCAAATGAAAACAAGAAAATATTTATAATTAATAATACGAAAAATTAAAAACAAAAAAACAAAAGAAACAAAATAAATAAATAAATAAATAAAAATCAAACATTAAAAAAACAAAGGAAAACTAAAAAACATTTTTTATTTAATAACAAAAGATAACCTATAAAGGGGAAAAAATCAAACATAATTTTCTTTTAAAGTAGAAAAAAAATCATAAACAATGTTTTTTAAAATAATAAAATTAAATTAAATTGAAGAAAAGAAGAAAAACATACTTGAAAAAATAAATAAATAAACAAACATATTTAATTAAACAAAATAAAAATTAAAAAAAATTTAAAAATAAAAATAAAAATAATAAATAAATTAAATAATTAACCAATATATATATATATATATATATATATATATATATATATATATATATATATATAAAAGTTAAATAATAATAAAAATATATTTAAAAAAAAAACACAATTAAAAAAATAATAATAAAAAATAATTTAAAAAAAACAATATTATTTGTTGCAACTTAGTCAACTTGTCACTAGCCTGGGCGATGCTAAGGGGTTGTGAGCTAGATGGTTGGAGCTTCTCGCAGCTCCAGTCACCCAAACCATGGCCCCTTGGCGCTGCCTAGGGCAGACAACATGTTGATTTTGAGAATTAACCTTCGTGTGGGCAAGGTCGATCCTCATAATCGACTTGCCGCTTGTTTGGGCGATGCCAAGAGGCCAATGGGCTAGGCGGCTGGAGCTGGTCATAGCTATAATCACCTAGCCCGCGACCCCTTAACACTAATCGGGTGAGCGACAGGTCAATTATGAGGATTGACCTTTGTGAAGGGGCCACAGGCTAGGTACCTGCTCCAGCTGGTTTACCCGTATCCCAAATACATAATAATTTTTTTAATCACATTTTTATTTTTTTTAATTTGTTATATATATATATATATATATATATATATATATTTTGTAATTGTTTAATTTGATTTTATTTATTTATTTATTTTATTTTAATTGGGGTGTCTGTCTAAAATTTTTTATTTGTTTTTTTCATTTTTTAAACAAAACGTCTTTATTATGTTACTTTGACCTCTTTTTTTTATGAATTTGTATTTAAATTTTTTTAAACTTATTTTTGGGTTATTTTTATCTAAAATTTTACGAAAAATATTATTTTTGGAAAAAAAAAACTTCAAAATTATTATTATGGACATAAAATTCATAAAACCTTCATACAATTTGCTAATTTTTCAACCTGTTCAATGTTTTCCATAAAAATCCTATATTTGACATGTCATTTTTAGGGAAACAGTTATATATATATATATATATATATATATGGTCAATTTTTTAAAATTATTATTGTTTTAGTGGCAATTATTTTATGTGTATTGAAGTATTAATTAACCATACAAAAATATAAAAAAAATCCTAACACCTCTAGTCACATACAACCATTCTACTAAATACAAAAAAAAAAAAAAAATCATTACTTTAGTACAACTACTGTTAATTAAATAACACAACATATCTTAACCCACATTATGACTTAAGAATATAACATGTATTTGTTATATGCTACATTTGAGCTTCACTATATTCGTAATAATTTCATAGTTTGCTACATTAATTCAGTTACATTATTCGTATCTATACCATAAGTGTTTCCATTTATGACCTCAGATCTTATTGCTATAACCAAGGTGTAAATCACTCTTCGAGCCTTGTGTAATTGCCAACTCATCCAGTGTTTGGTGTTTGGCATTAAATTACATTAAAAACTCGGCAGAAAATCCGTGGTTCCGATTTGCATTTGGCTTCGAGCCCTAACACTTGGATGATCTATGTCTGTTGGATCCTTCTCTAGATCAATGGTTGATTTGCATCCTTCCGTAACTGGTATTTGGATTAAAAACCCAAAAAAAAACTAAGTGCTAGGTCTATTTGAATCGATTTCAGTTGGGTGAGATTGCTCTGTTGTGGTGCTCCAGGGTTCTTGAGGCTTATCGGAATTCATTCTACCATTAGTATGAATTACTCACTGCTTTTCGACCATTACTTTCATGGAGGTTGCAATCATGGCGAGTTTTACCGAAAGACCCTGGGTTTTTTCTTCTGCCTCGTCAACCCCACTGGAATCCTCCCTTCACACAGACCTTCGTGCAGAAGTACTCCTTCAGTGAGCAAACAAAATTCTCTCACCAAGGTAATGGGCAGAACTTTTTCCCTTTTATGCGATTATACATATTCTTCTTTACATTTTTTACATAACAGGAAAAAAATGATCCTAGGCTCGGGTTTAACTTTCTCCTCTAAATGATCATTTACAGGGTGAGGCTACTCGGCTTCAACAAGTTTTCCACAGGTAAAAAAACTACTTCTGGGTTAACAATTTTCTTTCCTCTTCTTCATTATAATTTACTGACAAGTTCTCTAAAACCTGGTTGTATACTTGCCTTGCAGGTTTGCTTTACTCTTCTTATTCTGCTATGTTCATCTCTAAAATATCTTGCTTAGCGCCAATCAACACTTCAGTTCTTATTGTAATTTTTTCCTGTCACAGGTACTGTAATGGTTTGCTTCAATACTACTGTACTCATTGACTTACCTAAGACTGCCTATTTCTCTAGCATTCGGCTAGCATGCATCCTTCCTTTGATTTTCAGAGTGTTGCTAGATAGATAGGAATAAGGGTTATTCGTATAGATTTTCCCTTTATAAAGAAAAAAACTCTCTTACTCTGGGGTTTAGGAACCTTCTCCAGAAGAGATTCTAGACACTATAAATTATGTATTATAAATATTTTTGAGTTGTGAATTTGTTGTAAGCACATATAAGAAGTACCAGTATTATTAAATTTTCTTTCTGAACTATTTTTGTTTATAATCACTGTTAGTTATTTTTCCGTGGAAGCTCCTTCTTTCTTGTTTTTGCTTGCAGTACATGTATAAAGGTAATTTAAGAAAGAACTCGTATTTGTATAAAAGAGAAGGGTTAATTTTTCTTTCCGTCAATCATTGCATTCGTAGTTAGCACTTATACATAATTTTACAAAATCCAGTATCTTATAATTGTATTGTGCAATTTTATAAGCAGCTAAGTTAAGGGAAGGGTTTTGTCCGGTTTGGACCCAATTCTGGGCACGATTTTTGTATAAATATTCAGTTATGAAAATTTGTATGTTTTCTCTAGAATGGTGTACATCCACGCTTTTAAATCTAAAATAGAGGAAGATTTTCCTATTCTTGTGACTGGGTATTCTTGTTGTATCTATGGTTATATAATTACAGTCTCGCTACAAAAATTCCAATTTCTATTCTTTGTTTTTCCAATTAGTCTTGGACTACAGTAATTTTCAATGTTGTCTATGGAATAGTTTTCTTCGATTTTGAGGCAAATCTTCCCTTGTGTTATTTAATGTTTTCTTGTGACCGGACCACCTCTATCCATGAATTATCATAGATTCAGTGAGCAACCTTCATAGAGTTCTTCTTGCAAGAATTCTGCGATAACAACTCCCTGCATAGTTAAATCCAATAGTACTGTTTTGTTTTTTATTTTTTTTGAGCGAGTTAAATATAAATTTCTCAGAGAAAAAGAAAAGATTATAAAGCTACCCGGAAGAACAATACAATCATTTCATACCAAAAAAGATTAACTCGCTTTTATAATAAAACATTAACATATAAAGAGATTTTTCCTTTCTTATAGTCATTTAGAAAGGAAAACAATGTAGTCATTATACTTATTTTTCACCTCGAAAATTTGGACTGATGCGGTTTCCTCCCTACCACGAGTGAGGCAATGACATCCTCACTCTCCCCCGTGCTCTAAATCTGAGCTATTCAGTTGAAATAATCTTCTGGAAGAGACTTCGGGACAATCTGGTCCAGTCTCCAATTCTAGCAATCTCGGAAGTTTGAAGTATTCCATGTAGGTTTTAACCCTGTACAGAAATATCTGCAAACGAATCTTAAAGACAAAAAATAAATAGTAGTGAGAGCATAAAACATAAAACAGATAAACACAGAGATATTCCCCTGGATCCCAAATCGGGATGACCAACTTGATTTTTCATTATATTCCTTTTAGTGTTACAGCACATATATATACATGCCGAAGCATACATAAACCCCAATCCATTAACCCTAGATTAGAACATAACCGTAGTTCCCTTGACCGAATCTACAAAAAACTAGGGGCCAAAAACCATCGTACCCCAAAACCATGTGCAAACCCATGCACAAAACCATGGGCAGATCCACCCACCGGAAAATAAGGACCAAAAAAAATTCCCGGGGCACTACCCCAAACCCTGACAGGGGGGGCTACCGGCCCCCTTGTATCGCCCCCCCTGTGACCCCCCCCCCGCGTGATTAGTCGTGGAAAGAATATAACACATACCCAACATTCCACTGGTTATACCAAATCAAGAATTTTCTCCAGCATTCTCCCATTCAGTTACCCAACAGAATCCTTCATACTTCACTAGGATCACCCTTTATCCCTAGAGGTGAGGCAACTATTTGAAATGATTCTATTCAACTAACTCATAATCTTGAATTGTTTTAACATCAGTCTTTCACCTTATGGAACCAATTCCATAATCATTTTTTTTTATTTGCTCAAAATTAAATTTCTGTTCATAATATAAAAAAAATACATATTAACAGAAAATGTTTTAAAGTCTTAACAATCCACTTAACCAACAGTTAGTGTTTAAAACAGTAGTTACACCTCTCTCTATCTAGAAGGTCGCCTTATTCTTTGTGCCCTGTGGCTCCTGTTATTTATGTTCTATCTTATACTATACACGGTACGATTTAAAATATTGAATTTGTTATCTTTTTTTAACTTTGCAAAAAAATTAAAAATTTTATTAAAAAAAAAAACATTGCAAAGAAAAAAAAAAAAACACAACATTGAAAAAACTTTAAAAACAAACATTATTAGAAAGGAAAAAAAGAAGAAGATGACAACTTAAAAAATGGTTAAATAGCAAACATTTTTTTAAAAATGTGATCACTTAACACATAAGAAAATTAAAGTGTAAAAAATATGTCCCCCACAAAAAAAGGTTGATGTTCTATCAACGCTTTTCAATATCAACTTAAAAATCACCAAAATTTTAAAAAAATTGTTCGTACTTAATAAATAACAAAATTTGAAGTGTTAAAAATATGCCCTCCAAAAAACAAGATCGATGTTGCATCGACACTTTTCAAAATTGCCATGAAAATCACCAATATTTAGAAAAAAATGTCCATATTTAATACATGACAAAGTTTTAAGTGTTAGAAATATGCTTCTAAAAAAAAAGGTTGATGTTACATCAACATTTTCATTATTTTTATGATTTGATGTGACCTTTTAGAAAATGAGAACTCGGTATAGTTCTCATTAAGTTGGCAGCTTTGTTCTTGTATGATATCATTTCCAATGCTCTTCGACCATCAAATGGTCCATAACATTCAAAATTGAGACCACATTTTGATGGTGTAATTGGCCTTGTATCCACTGATGTTGTGATTTGGTTAGCCGCTCAATTAGGGAAATTGATTATTACATCACAAGCCCCTACAACTATTCTAGGTTCTTAAGAATCAATTCTCCTTAGCATATTTCTAAGATTCATAAGGTGATTCTAGGGAAAGCCTAGAATCACATCAATATCATAAACTACCCAAGGACATAAAGAGTGAGTGTTCTCATGACCTACTACAAATCCTTGATGATGGTTATCAAGAAAAAATGGAGGTACAAGGCACTTGTTAATAGGGGGCTTAGATTGGAAAATTTAGTGGAAATTTTGGTATAACTAGATAAGACTTGATTTGGTCCAAGGGTGGCAATTCATTAGATGTCCTAGGAACTGACCCCTAGTATGATTCAATATTTTGTTTTCCAAGATCCACCATTTCTGTATTAGGAAGAATAGATGCATCACGAGGCATATACTCCCTTGGATTATAAATTAAATCCATGACCTCCAAAATATATTTTTGTGAATGGAACTTGAGATCGAGGGAGTCATGTGAAATAGGTGAATTGATGGTGTGCGGTTGAAAATCATCTTGATCATATTCCATGTTAGGATGGAGTTTCTAATAAACATTAGGAAGTGTTGATGGGACCATTGAAGAGGTAGTCTCTTCCACTAGAAGTGTCATGTGCTCAACATAGAAATCTACATTTGAAGGAAATGGCACCACCCAAAGATGTGATCCACTAGAGACAGAAGAGATCACATGCATGTGAGAAACAATGGTAGAAGGAATATTGGGTGGTAGAAGTGGAAAAATTCCCATTAATGATGAGTTATTAAACAAATCCACGTTGACATTAGCATACCCGAAGGGTTTTTAACAAAAAGTGGAACTAAAGTGCCCATAGAAATTAATTTTGTCGTAAGCATGCAATAGATAAGTTGATCAATTGTAAAAATATTATCTTCAAGAGGGAAACAAAATTTTAAAAAGACATATGACACCACAACAATCATAACATAAAACCAACTACGTCCATGGAGAAAATTATACTTAAGCGAGGCATCAACTACTTCTACATCAATGATGATAACCCCCCCCCCAAAGATCAATGGAAAATGTAGGGAGAACTCCCTTGGGTAGGAAGGTATTGCTATCAAAGTCCTGAAGTGTGGTAGTTGATTGAATAAGTGTTGGAGAACCAAAATCTTTCGATTAGGATAAACCGATTATACATGTGGAGGATCCTTCATCCACAAGAATGTGGTAAATATCCGTGTTAAATATTCCAACCGAGATATAGAAGGAAACCTGATGGGATAATTGATGCTGAATTGAATCAATGTCAAACATAATCAAGTTATAATATAAGGGATTAACATCTCTTATAGTAGTAAGAAAGGATGTGTTTTATGTAGGGAAGCTTTGCAAAATGTCCAAATAATACATGGCACATCAATCTTGGGCTAAATCCTCAACGATATATTAATTTTGGGTAGCCCTAGTATTAGGATTTGTGTTGACTCATAAAGAACACCCTTAGGTGGGTGGATCAATGTCTTTGAAAGCGTTTCTATCATGAGAGGTCCACTAGATTCAATGGGGATGGTCAACTCCTTAGCAAATGAACTACTCTTTGGAGTTCCATTGATTTTTGCTCTCATAGTCAAGTTTTTTGCCTCATCATACATAAGGATGTTAGATGGGCCTCCATGAAAAATTGGTCCTCATGTCCTTGCAGAAAACTAAGGAAGATGAATCAAAACCATTGTTTTTTGTGGTTGGGTGGGGAATGTATGTCTCAAAACAACCGTGGGGGCTTTACTCATTGAACCTCTGACATATCATGTGTGTTCATGGCATACTAAACAATACCATTAATTTGACTACATATTGGAAATTCTATCTAAAAATCACATTGTTTAACCCCCTACCAATATGAACCCAATACGCCTTCCCATTTTAAAAAACCCCTAATTTTACTAGATAGTGTAGGTATCCATTTTTTATTAAAAAAAATTATACTCCTTTATCTTTTTCATTAGTTTTGAGTTTCATTTTTTATACCTGTCAATATAAAAACCCTTAACCCCCTATTATATGCTCAATATATTATGCCATTTTTTCCTCAATATATATCCCCCAATATGAACACACATGGTATGATATTTCTCCCCCATTGAAGCCCCCCGTGAAAACAACAAACTAGTCCTTGATGATGGGTGAAGTGTTCACCTGAAAAATCAGACGTTTCAACTCTTCATAACATAGCTATCTCTAGAAATTGTTTCTACTATAACAAACTATTGTACAGGTTGAATATATTAAAATGGCATTGAGGACAATACATATCAACAACAAAAAAACATAATCAATGCCACTCTAAACGACCTCTCGAGTCCAAAATCCATGCTACCAGCTATTGGGTCTCTAACCTACTACAAACCATTGATCAACATGATCACTGGATCAAACTCATCACCATTACTAGAAATGAGATCATCAACATGAGGTACATAAACATCATCTATCTCAAAGTATTCAAACTCCTCAAATCCATCAAACTTAAAATATGGTGGAAATTGAAAAAGATTAACATGCATAACCAACGATTTTAGGTTGTATGAAAGGTTCATCTCCTCAACCTTATAATATGGTAGAAAAGGCTTAACATGTCTAACCAATTATTTTAATTTGAGCGAAGTTTTTGTTAAGGCCACAATATAGGAGTTCAACAATTAATACTACAACATCCAAGTATATAAAGGGTTTTGTGCTTTTAATTAAATTCCAATCCCATAACCTCACATATGATATAATTTAATGAAAATGTTGGAATCCTACCAATCCTAAGATTTTGAAAACTGATAAGTGTATTGAATTTTGAGTGGGATATGGAATTCTACTTTATCCATATGAAGTCTCATAAGGTTGGAACATTTCTCAAACATATTGAAACAATTAATGGTATTGTTAAAAATTTAAGTAAAAGGACAAAAAGGAAACATAAAATTTTTACTTTAGGAATTTAACATTATATTTGATTACCGGTGTTACTGGGGTTGATTTAGCTTTTATTGTTTAAGTTTAGGGTTTTTTTTTTTTTTTTTTTTGGGAGGTGTTAGTTTTATATCTAGGGGGATTGTTTTGAGACAAACTACCCCTAGTTTCCTCCAAAACCATTTAAATAACTACCACTGTGGGTCCCAAACTCCTCCGATGCTTGTGAGATATCACTAGGTTAGGGTCATTTTGTATTGATTAGGTACCAAACTAGATAATTTGGTACCTAACCAGTACAAACTGGCCCTCTAGTCGAGTAAGCAGACCAAATCAATAATACACCTAGTCCAACTAGTTGGTTTGACGGATTCTCATTTAAGCATAGCCAATTTTGAAAACTATGTATCTTTTGCCATCCCAAATAAAATAGTATAATAAATCCAATTTTAAATAAAATTAAACATTAATTTAATAACAATATTAAAGATAAACAATATTCATCATTAATAAAAAAGTACATAAATACAATTTGATTTATTATCATTATTTAAGAAAAACTATCTCAATCTAAAATATTTTGTTAGACATTTTTAAAGGTAAATTTTCCCTTGTGCTAAAAATACCTAAATCTAAATTATTAATTATAAAAAAAAAAAAAAAAAAAAAACAAAACAAAAACAAAACAAAAAAAATTGCTAATTAACATTAATTTTAAATCTTACTTTAAAACAAGAAAACTAATATTCAAGAAAACAAATATCATTGTAACTCTCATATTGTTAAATAGTTAACTTTAATCTTAAACATCAAATCAAATAATATCATTAACTGCAATTTAATGTTTTACCAAAAAAAAATATTATTATTATTTTTTTTAAATTAATAAACTCAAAATAATTTTTCCAATTAACAATGTTTTTCCTTACATAATAAAAATAAAAATTCTCCCGAATTGAAGTAGAGTGGGTTTTCAAAGACCCAACATTGTTAAGGAAGTTCTATTCGTCAAAACTTATGAGCACTTTCGGAATATTAATAATTTCAACAAATTAGTTTTATTTGTGATGATGATGGCGACAATTTACTTATTTCCTATAATAATGGTTTTCAACAAATTGATTTTATAGGTAGGATGATGGCTAGAATTTACTAATTTGATACATAAAAATAAATAAATTATTTTGATTTAAAAATATCAGGTACAAAATATACTACTTAATTAGCTTAATTTATATGTATTTTTAAACTGAATAATTTAAATTTTTGTTTTATGGTTTAAATTTAATTAATAATTTATGTAATTAATTTTATATATTTATTTATTAAATTGATGTCTGAAATTTTTTGTTTTTGGAATAAAGAACTTACTTCCAATCGCTACAAAAGTCTATGAAACCATACCTCTTCTAATTTAAAAAATAGATTTAATATTTGTATAAATTAATTTTTTTTTTTTTTTAACATTTTTTTTAAGTGTGTTTTAGTTATTATTCAATATCCAAGTTCATTGCACAATTAATGGTATTTGGTTCATATTTTTGAAATATTTTTACTCTTTTTAAATAACAATAATTAAAAAAATAACTTTAATATTTTTATTTGGTGTTAATGGTTTCCTTATAATTATTTTCTCTTGTAGTCTTTTTATAGCTATATATATTCTCTCTCAAAATCTAGTTATGCTAGTTCTTTAAATATTATTAAGGGTGTCTTCCTCTAATATTTCACAATGGCTTAACCAATAAATTTCATCGTCCAACCTCCAGCCCCTTTTGAGCCTTGAGTGAATTTTATTGATATTGAGGCAGTGATAAGAAGTTTCTCATTGAATAAATATTAAGTACATTAAGTGTTTATAGATTAAAAATATAATCATAGGTTTAAAACTTCTAAAACAAAGATTGGTAATTGTGTATTGCACTTAATTTTGAGATTGCTTCTTAAAAAATGCTTTCAAAATTGATTGATTTTCTTTTTTTCTCTAGAAATATTATGAATGGAATTTGACATCGAGGGAGTCATGTGAAATAGGTGGAGTGATGGTATGTGGCTGAAAAGCATCTTGATCATATTCCATATTAGGAAGGAGTTTCTAATAAACTTTAAGAAGTGTTGATGGGACCAATGAAGAGGTAGTCTCTTCGACTAGAAGTGGTATGTGCTCACCATACAAATCTACATTTGAAGGAAATGGCACCACCCAATGTTCATAAGCCTGATGTGATCCACTGGTGACAAAAGAGATCACATGCATGAAAGAAATAATGGTAGAAGATATTGGGTGGTAGCATTGGAAAATTTCCCATTAATGATGAGTTCTTAAACAAATCTACACTAAAATTAGCATACCCTGAAGGGTTGTCACCAAAAAATGGAACTGAAGTGCCCATCGAAGTTAATTTTTTCGTCAGCATGCAATAGATAAGTTGATCAATTGTAACAATATTGTCTTCAAGAGGGAAGCAAAATTTGCAAAAGACATATGACACCACAACAATCATAACATAAAACGAACTACGTCCAAGGAGAAAATTATACTCAAGCGGGGTATCAACTACTTTTACATCAATGAGGATAATTCCCCCCCAATATCGATGGAAAATGTAGGGAGAACTCCCTTAGGTAAGAAGGTATGGCTATCAAAGGCTTGGATTGTGGTAGTTGATTGAATGGGCGTTGGAGAACCAAGAGCTTTCCAGTAGGATGAACCCATTATACAAGTGGAGGATCCTTCATCCACAAGAATGTGGTAACTATCTGTGTTAAAGATGCCAACCGAGATATAGAAGGAAACGTGATGGGATAATTGATGTCGACTTGAATTAATCTCAAACATAATCAAGTTAGAATCTAAGGGATCAACCCCTCTGATAGTAGTAAAAAAGGCTTTGAATTATGTACGGAAGCTTTGAAAAATGTCCAAAGAAGACATGGCACATCAAGCTTGGGCTAAATCCTCAAAAATATTGTAATTTTGGGTAGCCCTAACATTAGGATTTGTGTTGACTGATAGAGAAAACCCTTAGGTGAGTGGATCAGTGTCTCTGGAATCTTTTCTATCATTAGAGGTCCACTGGATTCAGTGGAAATGACCGAGTCCTTAGCAAATGAACTACTCTTTGGAGTCTCGTAGCTTTTTTCTCTCATAGTCAAGTTCATTGCCTCATCGTAAATAAGGATGTTAGATGGGTCTCCATGAAAACTTTGTCCTCATGTCCTTGCAAACAACGAAAGAAGATGAATCACAACTGTTTTTTTTTTGTGGTTGCGTGGGGAATGGATGTCTCAAAAAAACCACGGGGGCTTCACTCATTGAACCTTTGACATATCACATGTGTTCGTGGCATACTAAATAATACCCTTAATTTGACTACATATTGGAAAATATATCTAAAAATCACATTATTTAACTCCCTACCAATACGAACCCAATACACTTTCCCAATTTAAAAAACCTCTACTTTTACTAGATAGTGTAGGTATCCATTTTTTATTAATATTTTTTATACTCCTTCATATTTTTTCATTAAAAGTTTGAGCTTCATTTTTTATACCCACCAATATAAAAACCCTTTACCCCCTATTATATGATCAATATATTATGCCATTTTTTCCTCAATATATATCCCCCAATATGAACACGCGTGGTATTGTATTTATCCCCCATTGAAGCCCTCGTGAAAACAACAAACTAGTCCTTGATGATGGGTGAAGTGTTCACATGAAACATCAGACGTTTCAACTCTTCATAGCATAGTTATCTCTAGAAATTATTTCTACTATAACTAAATATTGTCCAAGGTGAATATATTAAAATGGAATTGAGTACAATACATATAAACAACAAAAAACATAATCAATGTGACTATAAACGACCTCTCGAGTCCAAAATCCATGCTACAACCTATTGGGTCTCTAACCAACTACAAACCATTGATCAACATGATCACTTGATCAAACTCATCACCATTACTAGAAATGATATCATCAACATGAGGTACATAAACATCATCTATCTTAAAGTATTCAGACTCCTCAAAACCCTCAAACTTATAATATGGTGGAAATTGAAAAATATTTACATGCATAACCAATTATTTTAGTTTGTACGAAAGGTTCATCTCCTAAACCTTATAATATGGTAGAAAAAACTTAACATGCCTCACCAATTATTTTGGTTTGAGTGAAGTTTTTGTTAAAGCCGCAGTAGAGGAGTTCAACAATTTTACTACAACATCGAATCACATAAATGGTTTTGTGCTTTTACTTAAATTTCAGTCCCATAACCTCATACATGATATAATTTAATGAAAATGTTGGATTTCTACCAATCCTAAGATTTTGAATACTGATAAGTGCATTGAAGTTTGAGTAGGATATGGAATTCTACTTTATCCATATGAAGTATGATAAGGTTGGAACCACTCTCAAACATATCGAAACAATTAATGGTAATGTTAAAAATTTAAGTAAAAGGACAAAAAGGAAAGATAAAACTTTTACTTTAGGAATTTAACATTATAATTGATTGCGAGTGTTACTAGGGTTTAGTTAGATTTTTTGTTTAGGTTTAGGGTTTTTCTAGGGGTTGTTAGTTTTATAGCCAGGGGGTTTGTTTTGTGAGGAAAACTACCCCTAGTGTCCTCCAAACCCGTCTAAAAGACTATCACTGTGGGTCCCAAAATCCCCCCATGCCCGTGAGATATCACCAGGTTAGGGTCGGTTTGTATTGGTTAGGTACCAAACTAGATAATTTGGTACCTAACGAGTACAAATCGACCCTCTAGTCAAGTAAGATGGCCAAATCAATAATACACCTAGTCCAACTAGTTGGTTTGACTGATTCTGATTTGAACATGGCCAATTTTGAAAACTATGCATCTTCTTCCACCCCAAATAAAATGGTATAATGAAGCCAACTTTAAATAGAATTAGACATTGAAATTTAATAACAATATTAAGGATAGATAAATATCTTTCGGAATAATCACATCATTTGGATTATTCTGAAAGACATTTATCTACATTATGGATCACAAAAGTCTTAGATATAAAAATATTAAGGATACGCAATGTTTATCATCATTGAAGAATACATTAATGCAATTTGATTTATTATTATTATTTATGAAAAACTATCTCATCTAAAATATTTTTAAAAAACAAAAAATATTGAAATTGAATTTACCTCATCTATAAATTAGACTACACTTTTTGTTAATTTTTTTTAAAGGATAGATTTTCACTTTTGGGAAAAATATCTAAATCTAAATTATTAACTTTCAAAAATATATATATATATCTTTATTAATTAATCTTATTTTAAAACCAAAAAATAATATTCACAACAAAACCAATGTCATATATAATCATCATTATAGCTATGAGTGATAAAATTATATGAAATTAACTTTTATCTTAAACATCAAATCAAATAATACCCTTAATTGCAATTAAATGTTTTATCAAAAAAATTATTATATATAATCTCATATTCATATTTTTGTTATTTTTTTTAAATTAGTAAACTCAAATTAACTTTTCCAATTAAATTGATAAATGCCAGCCTATACTTATAGCATAATGTTTTTCCTTACATAATAAAAATAAAAATTCTCCAGAATTGCAGTATAGTGGGTTTCTTTTAATTAAATGACCCAACATTGTTAAGGAATTTCTATTCTAGGAATTTGGCTTCTGTGATCCATAAATTTTGAGAGAATCTTTCGGTAAAAATCACATCAGAATAATTTTGGGTTTCAAACTAGCCAGTGTGGTTCATCATCAGGTAACCCAATTAAATAGAAAAGAAAATCTTCAACTAGTGGTTTGTAAGATAATGGCTAGTTTGACTAAACCTAGGAAATGAAAACAAAAATATAAATTAATGATTTCTTATTTATTTAATATTAAATGCTTAATGTTTAAAATCGAAATATTATTTATTTTTTATTTTATTTTATTTTATTTATCTATTTATTTTTATTTTTATTTTTTTAATTTTATATTTAAGATTAAAATATAAAATATCAACCTAAATAATAAAACTAAATAGAATTGAAAATAAAATACATTAATATAAAATTAAATAAAATATACAAATAAAAACAAGTAAATAAATAAATATTAATAATTTATTTTAAAAATTATATTCTTAATATGCTATATAATAATAATCATAAATTTTAAAAATAAAAATAAATAGATAAATGTATAAAAAAATTATTTTTATTTATTTTATTTTATTATTATTATTTTTTAAATATAAAACTATAAAAATCTAACGGCTAGTTTGACTAAACCTAAGAATTGAAATCAAAAAATATAAAATAATGATTATCTATTTAATTGAACACTTTCGAAATATTAATAATTTCAACAAATTAGTTTGATTGATGATGATGATGGTGACAATTTACTAATTTCGTACTTATAATTGTTTTCAACAAATTGACGCAACATTGTTAACGAATTGAGCACTTTCGGAATATTAGTTATTTCAACAATTTGTGATGATGATGACGACCATTTACTAATTTCGTAGTAATAATTGTTTTCAACAAATTGATTTTATTAGGTAGGATGACGGCGAAAGTTTACTAATTAATTAAATCAAAAATATCAGGTACAAAATATATTAATTAATTATCATGATTTATATGTATTTTAAAATTAAATAATTTATAATATATATTTTTGATCGTTTAAATTTAATTAATAATTTATATAAATAATTTTATTTATTTATCAATGTATAAGATTTTTTTGTTTGTGAGATGAATAAATTTCTAATCACTTCTAAAGTTTATGAAGCCATATATATTCTAAATAATTTAAAAAATAAATTTAGTACTTGTAGAAATTAGGATAGATTAAAAGAAAACATTTTTCATCTTTTGTTTTATTTATCTAACATATTTTATTTTCTTAAAAATGTTTTAGTTTTTGGAATCTAAGCTTCTGTGATCCATAATATAAATTAGTAGAAATTCTTTCGGTAATAATCACATGCAAAAGAACGTGGTCCAAGTTCACTATAAAATTGATGGTATTTGGTTTATATTTTTGAAATATTCTTACTCTTTTTAAATAGCAATAATTAGAAACATGTAATTTTAATCTTTTAATTTAGTGTTAATGTTTTCTCGATAAATACTTTCTCTTATTTGCACTCTCCTAATAGTTGTATATATATTCTCTCTCAAAATCTGTTATGATTATGATGGTGCTTTAAATAGTATTAACATATGAGAGGGCATCGTCCTCTAATATTTCACAATGGCTCAACCAATAAATTCCATCTATAGTAAAACCTCCAAACCCTTTTGAGTCTTGAGTGATTTTTATTGATATTTGAGGTAGTGATAAGAAGTTTCTCATTGAATAAATATTAATTGCATATAGATTAAATACTTAATATTGAATTTGTTGTAGGTGCACTCAAAGAGTTTGTTGTTGTTTCCTTCCTATCATTTATTTCTCAATTATGCCATAAATGATACTCTAAGTCTTTTTTTTCTCCTTTTACTAAGACATTTGGAGTTTTACCTGTCTCCCTTGGAAGTTTGAGTATTTCTTGTATGTGAATTCAGAACTTGACCTTGGCTCAAAGCCTCAATGCTTTTTGCTTGCTCCTTATGACTCTCCTTTTCTAGGTTCAACTTCCTCTCTTGTTCGACGCTTTGGGTCTCTAGTAATGCTCAGTGTGCAGAGCTCCTCCCTGCTATCTCTAGCTGAAGTTAATATGAAAATCCCTTTCCTCCCTTATGTTGCTTCAATGTCCCCTATATTTCTCCTTGGTTAACAAACTTTGCCTTTTCCTTAATGCCTCTGTCTTTATTTTTGGCTCAAAGGATCCTCCCCTCTCTCAGTTCAAGGCCCCATGACTCACTCTATCAGTGGTTTAGGGGGTTATCCTCTCTACTTGGCCCTCTAGTGGTTCTTTAGCCTCATTTCCCTGCTCTTTGGTCTTAGGAACCCTTCCCCGAATATATCATTTTTTGTTGCAACTCCATTTATCGAGGGTCATGCCTAGAGGTAGAGGAGCCTAATGTAGGAGAGGTCATCGTGCTAGCTCAAGCCCCTCCACCGCTAGAACACAAGCTCCTATAGAAAGATCTACTAGAATATATTGCAACATTACTCCCTCAACCATCCAACAAGAAATTGAGAATGCTGAGAGAGGAGCTCAAATAGAGTGTAATTTCATGTTGAATGAGGAAGTGATTGCACAAGCAGGAAATTGGATACCATATGTCGGAGCAATGAGGACCTGAAACATGAAATACATACAAAAAATGGTCATTTATTGGCAATCAAAATCGTCAGGGTAAAGGTTTGGGTTGAGCACTCAAAGGAGCAAAAATATATTTTACTCTGCTTGGATGAGAATCAAAAATAGATGAGGAAGATAGACATGAAAGTAACAAAAATGGCTCGAGCTTTTGCGAATATGGAATTTATTGATTCAACGAAAAACATTAGACCATTAATAACTATCCAGGTAAACCACCCTTTCGAATGATTATGTCATCGTGTTTTTCTTATTTATCATCAGTTGATAGGATATGAACTATACTACGCACGACCAATTATAATAGATTTAGTACTCCATATTTTTGTAGCTTTTATTTCAATTTCAAACTATTTCAGTGGGCAAAGTCAATTTTGTTGGGTGACTTATTTGGGTTCCTCAATGATAGACCAATAAACATAGAAGGCATATCACATGTAATATTGTTTGAAATGATCTGATACAAGACCTACCTAGCTTATTAAAAAAAATTAATAGTCTTTAATCTTTTAAATTTCCACATTATATTGTTTAATGTTTATAACATTCCTTTTTGCAAGACACTTAATTCCAAACCCAATGTTTTTTTTTTTTTAAGAAGAGTTTGGTTATTAGATGAGACATTAAGGGATTTAGGAAGTGTTTAAGGTACAATGTCCAATCACTCATACTGATCTTAGAATTCTCTTTAAACTTAAGTAAATATTTTTTCCCAAATTTTTATTTCAGATTTAAAAATAAAAATTTAATAATCACCCTTTACCAACTCAATCTGCAGATTAATGTTAAAGACTCTTTACCAACTCAATTTGCAGGTTGATGTTAAAGTTTTGGAAAGAGAATGATTAAATACATACTTAGTAATATTCTTAAAATTTTAATTAATTTGTATAATTAAACTTGTTAATCTTTATTTAATAACAATTTTATGTGAGATTATTTCTTTCTTGTAAAAGATGTTGCTTCAATAATTTGTTAGGTTGTGGTTGAATGGTTGGAACAAGGTGTAATCCTAAATTATCCAAGTAAGTGTAAATCTATTGTGTGTTATGAAAGGTGCTTTAGCTTTTCATATTATTTTTTCCCAATTTAATGTATATCCAAGAAAAAGAAATGGTATAAATGGAAAATTTTGAGGACAAATTGAAATGTAAATATGTTAAACCGGTATTGAAGCAACACAACACGTTTAATGTATATATGCTTCAAATTTAAAGAATATGTAAAATATAAAAAAAATAAAAATTGCAATTAATGTTATTATATCATCCTAGAAAAACTACACCGATGCTTTCTTATATAAGTTCCATTAAATTGACAAATAAGCAAAATTGTTTTGCAATGCATATTGATAATATAGAGTTGAGCAAAGTCGTTCCCGTTGTGGGCCTCATTATAGTCCTATTGAAAGTGATTGATATAGGTTCCATCTCCATTTCTTTAATCTCTTAATGGAATGTTTGATTGACTTTTCCTTCCTTTAAGAGAATGTTTGATCGACTTTTCCTTCCTTCGGTGTTGAACCCACAAACATTATCTAAGACATTCTGACTGGTCACCATATGATATAATGTATTTCACTCTACCTCTAGATGTTCAATTCATCTCTTTTATTGGACCCATTATTCCTGAATTTTAGCATAAATTAGATTTGGATTCTCCTTTCCATCATTCACTTTGTTTACCATATTGGTTATTGTGAAATGATGGTTTAGAATAAGCCTTTTTACCTCCTCGAATCATGTCAACTATCCATAGTATAAAAAGAAAAAGTCACATTGAATTCTTCGTTCAATGATTGCATTCTTTCATGCTCATTGTTTTCCAAATTAGTTCAACTATGATAGAGAATGCAACCATTACAATTCAATGATTCTTGAATTATCACTATAATGACAAAAACACTACCTCAAGCTTCTTAATAATTTTGGCTACTAATAAGGAGTATATTTATATAAATTAAATTTGATGATAAATGTTTATAAGCATTATAATACTTATTTCAAAATACATCTCACATTTCTAGGATTTTAAAAGTTCATTACTTAAACTATAACTTTATTTTAAATGATTATCATTATTATTATTTATAAAAATTCTCCGATGAGGGTGCATATCTGGAAACACGTGGAGGAGGATCCACATGAATGAACACAAGTGGTCTCGGTGGGGGTGAAGGGCCTCCCGGTCCCTTCACACATTAATATGCCGCGGGAGTGGTGTCTCCATTATGATAATGGTGTGTGCAAGGTCTAACATCATGGGAACATGAAAGAGTGGCAGAACGTTAAAACTCCATGCTATGTACGCTCCACACATTTGCATATTACTTTGTGCTTGACTATGGTGATGGGAGACTGGATGGTTGCCGGGAAGGCGAGGGAAGCAGAGGAAATTGTTGTTCATTGTTAGTGAATTATGGTTGCTCGCAGGGAATCTTGACAAGGTTCAGGTGTTTGGCTGGTTCAATTGTCTGAAAACTAGGGTTATTTGGGGCATTCGAAAAGTCTGGGTCCGGAAGGCCAAAACCTCGCAACCAAGGGGTCATTGGTCCTACCTTTGTTTCGTCAGGTGGTGGTCCTTTCCGAATTGGAAACTCCACTCTTAGTGGTGGGAAGTGGTTCTCCTTCGTGGTATTACAATGCTCTAGAGGGAGGGAGCCTGAAGTGTTCGTTTGCGTCTCCTGTTCATCGAAATTGGTGGGTGTGCACCTTCTTCATGCTTGTCCTGGGTTGGAAACAACCCCCATCTCTCAGGGTGAAGCTCCATTATCGGTGGTTTCCAAAAAGGTTGCGGCTTTAGTTGTTTCGTGTTGCTCGAGGTTTCAATTTGGAGTGAGTGCTCTGTTGAGTAGAGAAGTCTCTATTTGGTGTCTGTGTGCAGTGTTCTACCATCGCTGGAAACTATGAAGCCACCAATGTGAAAGGTTAGCTCGTCCTCCCCTCTAGTTTCTGAGGGGACGTCTTCTCAGCCTCTGGTCACCGCTTCACCTAGCCATGGAGGGAAGACGACGATGAGTGCACGACGAGGTGTTGTTGGTTCGAGAGGTGACCGAGGTGGTGGTAGGCAGGGGGTGTGTCATGGTGGAGGATTGTGTAGTGGAGGAAAGCATGTGGCGAGTCGTGGTGCACAACCTGGGTCATATTCATAGGGGTAGCGACAACTGTGGTGGCAAGGCGAAGCATGGTTCGACTGCTCCTGAAGCGTAGGAGGGGCAAGATCTCCAAAATTTCTGCTTGGAGAATTTTCAGGATCTCATTGTCAGTTTGATGTACAAGGTGGATGTTTCTGAACACATCCAGCAGGAAGAGCATGCGGTGCAGACCTCTTTGGAGCGACGATATTACTTTCAAAGCCAATTTTGGGAAAGACTGGTTGTGGTATGGAGAGGACAAAATAAGCCTAGGAGAAAGTCGAAAATTTGGAGACATGGATGGCCCAATACGAAGGGCAAGTTCAGTGTGACTTCCACCCTCCACCGCCCCCTAGAATGACCCTAGAAAACCCTGCATCTATTACATCTGGTGATTAATATGATTTCTGGTGTCTTTTTTGCTTTAGCCATGTTCTGGTGCCTATGGCCCAATTGTTTCTGGACGTTGCCCTTAGCGACACTTTTGTATTTTTGTCATTTGGTGAAATTTTTGGTCAACAAACCTGGTCAAGGTGAGACCACCCATTCTGGGATGGCCTCTATGTACTCTCTTTTTGAAAATTAATAGAATCTTGACTTACAAAAAAAATATATTATTATTTATAAAAATAATTAATGTATGAGTTAAACATAGTTACATTTAAAAAAACATGTAACACGATTCTTAACCATGGAGATTATTAACTTGGAGATAGAGTTTGTTACAATACCATGGCTTATCATACCAAATACCCAAAAAATCATAACTAATTTTATATGGCACTTGCTCATATGGCTATTTTTTTAATTAGTCAATTTAATTAAAAGGAGAGAAAATGAATAATTTCTTTTAATAATTTTAGTGTTTGATTTATGAATACCTAGCATAACTATATAAATAAAACAAATGGTAAACATAGATAGGAACAATCCATGATAAGCATGAAAACACTTAATTCATAATAAGTTTATGTTGCTAAAATTAAAAAATAATAAAAATAACTAAATTATAACTTTATTTTAAAATAATTAGTATTTTTAATTATATAAACAATTAATATATAAGGTAAACCTATATCCATTTTTAAAAACATGGGACAAGATTTACCCCAACTTTATTATAAAGATTTTTAATATGTAAATATGCTAAAACCGTGGCTTAACAATACCACACCCCCAAAAAACCATAACTCACTTTATATGACACTTGTCCATATAGCATTTATATAAATAATCAATTTAATTGAAAAGACAAAAGAAGCATCACTAGTTTGGAAATAAATCTCAACCTTGGATTTATCTATACTATTATGAATATTCTGAAATATTTTTTAGAGAACAAATTTTATTGGTATAAATATTTAAAATTATCATATAAAAATTAAATCTTTAGTTTCTACTCAATAATTATTAATAATTAAATTCAAATTTTCAAAAGCTTATTTCACAATATATATATACATTTATCAATATAACTCAAATAAAAACCATAGTTACCAAATTCACCCAATTGGAAAAAAGATTTGGAAATTCTCCACATATAAACAATTTGCGCATAACTGGTTAATTCACTCGCATCACATGTCTTCTCAAACACAAGATTTGTAGGTTAATCTAATAGACCATATTAATGGAAAATCTATGGACATTAGTCATTATCTAATGAGCCAAAATAGATAGAGAATGACATAGAAAGAAAATGAGAGGTTAAAAACATATATGGTAAAAGTGAAATTAGAATTTTCATTTTTATTTTTATTTTTATTTTTCAATCTTGGAAATTTAGAAAAGAGGATAGGAAAAACTATGTGAAAGTGATTGATTGTTTTATTGGTGATTGTTTATAATTTATAGAAAGATTATAAATAAATTACTTTTAGATATATATTTTATAAATGTATATTTATTACATAAATAAATTTCTAAATTAAAAAATATATATATTATAATTGAGTTTTGAAAAAAAAAAAAAAATGGATGAAAAAAATGAATGATAAACTGTTTTAGATAAATTTTATTTATTCAAAATTCAAAATAAATAATGAAAATAAAGCAACAAAGACACCAATCTTTAACATATTTATTATTAATTTTTTTTCCTAATTTACATATCATACTGAATTCGAATCAAATCAAAATCCAAATTCAAATCTAAATTAAAATTCAAACTTACTATCTAAATTCAAATTTAAACTTGATAATTATGATAAAGACAACCCCAACACAAAGCACCATTTTTCAACTGACGTAATTGGTGGTAAAATGAAAGTACGTGCTGATCGAGTAAAACCACACAATATCGTATTCATAGTACTTGGTACATCTACACATGAAATTGTCAAAACTATTTGTCCCTATTCCTTTAGAGAGTTTGGTGAAATGTAAATATATAACACAACATTATATAAAATTATAAAGATGATACGGGTTTATTATATTTTTTTAATTTATGAGGTGTAAATTATTTTGTTTGAGTGGAGTTTAATACTTATTAAGTTTGAGATTCAAATGTTATGGAGGGGTTGAAGCTGGAAGTCACTTATGGGGGAATTAAATAATCTCAAGAGTTGTCTATTTGTATAATCTTAGTGATAGCATCTCATTAGTGGGTAGATCATTCTTCTATCCAATAGATGAGTTGGTCTCGGCCTAGGCTCAACCTAGTTACAAAAAAAAAATGGAGTCTAATGTCCACTCCCCGATGCTATTGTGCTACACCTGGTTGTTAGCCTATCTACTGAGAGATTGATTGTTGTGATAAATCATTATGCTAGCTACATACCCATACCTTGCATGAATACACTAGTATTTTATGATAATTGAATCATAATATAACTTAGTAATTGAACCTTAAGGTTGATTAAATATTAATAATATAACACTTTTATTAGCTTTTAAGTTTGATTAGTTGTTAATTAAATGATTATTTATTAATCCTAATTAATAATTGATTAACGATTTAAATTTTATTATGATTAATTTAATATTAAAATTAATTAGAATTCTTATGAATCCATTGATTTGAACCAACCTTTAAAGATTATATTATTTTATTATGCATTTATTAAATGGTGAGTGAATGACTTGATTGCCCAAAGCATTAATTGGAAGACAATGGGTTAGGTGGGAGAGATAAGGTGGGGGTGGACGGGGTAGTTATTAAATAAGGCGAGGTAACAGTAATGGAAATGATATATTTTGGTAGTTGATGGGAAGGATAAGTTTGATGGGCGTTGGAAGGAATTTTTGGTTTTGGTAGATCATTTTGGTCATAGTGAGTTTGGGAGAAGTGTTGGGTACGGAGGGTTGATAGGAGGGGGAAGGAAAATTTAAATTTGGATAAAGGATTTTGAATTTGAAAATCAAAAGGTGTTTGGTACCTAGAATTTAGGCACACTACGAATGTAGTTGTGGACTTGGGCTTATAGGGCTAGGGAACCTGTGGAGGTTCTATGGGCTAGGAAGTCATATATGTTTTTCCTAGTTGGCAGGGTTGCATATTCAATTTGGGTGGTCTCGGGATGAGCACTGTACGGAGAGAAAACCACACCCAACTAGGTATTTTTCTTGTTATTGTCATTTCATTTTCATTGTTAATTCTTTTAAAATATGTGGAAAGAAAAAAGAGATACACACGCACACGTGCACACACACACACACACATGTTGTTGAACCATTACAAAAGGACAAATTTTTATTCATCTAAAACACTCTTATTGCAAGTCTCTAGTTTTCCACTTAGGAAACCACACTATTGGCAGTGTATTAGACCTTTTGCTATAAAATGTTTCAAGTTCAAAAATATAGAAAATGAAAGAGTAAAAGTGATCCTCAGAAAGTGATTATGGAGAGATTTGACATGACTCTACTTGATTATGATGGATGTTTGTGAGAATTGAAAAAAAAAAGAGCCATTGGCTTTAAAGACATTCTAAAAATAGAAAGGAGGCAAAGGGTTCCACCTCAATGGGAATATGAATATCTTTATTAGTGGTGTTTGGACTTGATTTGGGAGCTAGACAAGCCATGATATGTTCCAGGAAGTTGTCAAAAAATTCCATTTGCAGCTTTATTTCGTTGACTAGAAGCAACATTTCATATTTTATATCATTCTTTTCAAGGAGATCCTTACCCAAAAATGTCTCATCTGTCAATACAAATCAAATATGTAAAGGTATTGGTTTTTGCATCCTCAAGTGTGTCTAGTATCCAACACCTAAGTGACTACTTCAGTGAGAATATCAAAGTCGAAGTGACATTCTCACACTTGGACAACTTCATCCTTAGTGTCCCATAATTCTTGTCAGATTTCTTGAGATTTCTGGTGGGGGAACAACCATGAAAAAGGATTTTCATTGAAGCAACTCATGAACCACCTTGAGAACCATGACCACCATTTCCCTTGTGACCTTGTGTTCAATGGTGGGTCGTGGTATTGATAGGTACTAGACATTGAAATAGATATTAGGATGTAGGGAGACAAAAATAGTGAATACCAAGCAGGGGGAAAAGCAAAGAGCAAGGGAAAAAACAAAGAGCATGAGCAGGAAAATTCATTGACTCCACTAAGAGCCAGAAGTGAAGCTCGTTGAGCTAGTGTAGGATGGGGATGAAATATCCATTCCCCACAATAGAGAATTTAAAGGGGAGATAGATTAGGTTGGAAATGTCTTTGTAGCAAAGGGAGGATGATATGAGGTAAGGAACCTCTATTCTATCTAGAATCGGAAGCAAGCACAGTGACATCAAAGAGAGGAAAAGAGGAAAAATATGACACCATAGGTGAATGAATGGATAATCAAATAATGTAAGTTGGTTATTAATTAACAAGAGTCGAGAAGTATGTTTGTATGTGACTGGATGATGAAGGGTGGTGTGGCATGACACCTCCATTTATTGCATAGAATACCAACGATTGCACCCCATTTCCTTATATTTTCCATTATCACCCCATCCTGAGATGATAATTTCATTATTGATTTATATGTAAATTTTAATTTAACTTTCATTGTTTTACATACATATTTATAAAATATCAACTAAATATCTATTGAAAATTTATAGTTATTTAAGATTAACTAAATATTTATTAATATTTAATTACATTATTTTTAAATTAATTTATTTATAAATTTTAATATATTGAAGATTCAAATTAATAAAATAAAAAAAACATTTTTTATACTTAAAATCTAAAAACAATTATATTTAAGAGTATTAAATTTTTTGTCCAGGGGTTTTGGATAGAGGATGATAGGGTGCTTGGGTCTTGGATAGAAGATGATAGGGTGCTCTATTAAGGCACTTATTGATGTGATGGTTTAATTATCAGTCCTGATCGGTGTGATATATTGGACATGGTGAAGACATAGTCTTTCCAAGCTTACCAAAACAAAAACAAAAAAAAGTATTAAATCCTTCATTAATAACATGATCTTAACAATAGGAAATTATAGTTTAAAAAAGAGAAGATAATATCAAATTCTAATGAAAAAAATCAAAATCTTATATATTTAATGTTCTTCTTCATATATAAATATAAAACAAATGCTACATTCAGTGTGGTCCATCATCATAGTATGGATCAATGTCTAGAAATAATATTGTTTATATTGATATATATACACTTTAATATATAATAATAATAATAATAAATCATCTTAAATTGAAAATATGGAAAAAAAACTATAACTCAAGAAAATGAAAATAATAGAAATAATAAATAAATAAATAAAATTAAATAAAAAGGAAATAAAACTAAAAAAAATAAAAAAATAATAAGTAATAGAAATGGAAGTTACTAAACAATCTATATAAGACCTCAACCAATCACCTTACAAATAAATACATTTAAATAATAATAAAAAATTGTATATAAAATCTTTTGGTGATAATCACATATGAGCATATTTTGTGGACAGAGTTTGGAACAAGTCAGTGTGGTTCATCATCAGGACAAGATATTGTCCTAATCTTGGAACCAACCATGTGGTTCATCATCCGGACAAGATCGTGTCCTGATGATGAAGCACACTTGCTGGTTCTAAAAGCATCAACAAAATATGCTCATATGTGATTATCACCTAAATATTTATATTCAAATTATGGATCACAAAAGCCAAATTCCAAAAATAATAAAAATTAACAAAAAATGAATTATGAGTGTTAAACTATGGATAAGAAATAAAAAAATTTAGTCAAAAACAAACTAATATGCAATAAAAAAAATACTTAATACCATGACTAAAAACAACTCCTAATAATACTTTACCCATATTTTAATTATATAATTTAATTAAAAATTATATATATATATATATATATATATATATATATATATATATATATATATATATATATATATATATACTTTAACAATATTTTAATTGTATAATTTAATTAAAAATCCACATACAAGAGATTTTGAATTTCATCGTTTTTTTTTCTTCTTAATTACGTCGTAATGTGTTATTATTTGAAAACAACTTTCCTGATGTGCATCGTGTCATAATGTGAGACCCTTAGATTATATGTTAGACGATTAAAACATTTTCAACCCTTGATGGAAAAGTTAATTTACAATGCAGTTATGAAAAGAGAAAATGTGGAAGGTAAAGCATTGGGCGACCCTTCACCTATACATTCTTGGATTTCAGAGAGGCATAAGTGTTACAATCCCTGCGCCTACCTCATTGCTGCTAGAAAATGAAACTGTTATGATCGAAAATATAGAGTTCCAATGCGTGGGAGAGCACAAAAGAGGAAAGGGCACGGGAGAGGGTAAACCCTTTCCTTTAGTATCTGATCCCTCAATTTGTATGCTTGACATGTCAGTATCCGATCCCTCAATCTGAGGAAAGGCAGGTAAAGATCGAGACCTCAACTCAATTTCAATGTTAAGGCAAGTACAGATCGAAATCTCAACTCAATTTCAATGTATGCTTGGGAGACCCTGTCTCCTTTATTGTGCATATTTAACAGTTAGGGTTTGCAAGTATTAGCCGGGGCTGCATTGTATGCTTGGGAGACCCTGTATCCTTTACTCTACATATTTAACAGTTAGGATTTGTAAGTATTAGCTGGGGCTGCATTGTATGCTTGGGAAACCCTGTCTCCTTTATTGTGCATATTTAACAGTTAGGGTTTGCAATTATTAGCCGAGGCCGCATTGAGGTTATATTTGCATCATTTAGGGTTTGTGTATGAAAGATATTTTTAGCTCTTTCCATTCCACAGATCATGTTAAGCTCAATAGATTGAGTAAGCAAAATAGGGATTCACATCACTCTTCAACAGCAGAAGAACTCAAAATAAGAGGAGTGAATTCGCCGCACATAAAGGGCTGCTCAACTAAATTCGTTTTGATGGCAGAAACTGCATGATACACTTACTCACAGTCAAATTGGAGGCTATACCAGATGTAGAAATTTGTTGGCGTTTGAGGCATTCATTTACAAAGGTAAAGAGAGCCTGCTAAGGTTTTATGTGGGCTTAATGGATGGCTTCATCAACAACGTCGAGGACATTGAGTTGTTGAGAAGACTATAATCCAATCACACGGGAAACGACGAAGAAGAAGTCTCTAGAACAGAATGGGCAAAGAGTATTCTCAGTATTTTGAAAAGCATGGCTGGAAATGGCTTTCAAAGGCATGGCTGGTAATGAATTTTATGCTTTTTATTGTACTGCAAATGGCAATGGCTTTCAAAGGCATGGCTGGTAATGACTTTTATTCTTTTTTATTGTATTGTAAATTTCTCTTATGGGAGCAAGTATGCCTTCTTGTAGAAACCATGAAATGAGTATACTTGGGCTATAAGCTCAATCTTCTCGGACCACCCTGGTTATTTGCAGTATATAAATACAACTGTAGGGACTGCTATTGTGCTTGTAATCCAATTGCGAATAGATGGTATTCAATTCCTCTTTGTTGTCTTCCCCCATCCATGCGTTTTCTTGTGGTAGCAATCAGTCAGCAGCTCCTTATCAAGGGGAGTTCAACTGGATCGCACCATCTTGCAGTTTGTAATCCAATAGCAAAGAAATGGAGGCTAATGCTTGCATTGCACCGTCCTCGTTTGAATCCGTGCATTTGTGGAATTGAGAGCAAATTTGGACCTACTGAAAAATATGGCTGTGACGACAGCTTCCAGGTCATTGTTGTAGGTGGGTTTTCGCAAAATGGTAACAGTTATGAGCCCACAATAGACATTTATGATTCATGTGTTGATTCATGGCATGTGATTGGAGAAGTTCCCTGTGAATGTGCTGTGAAATTGGCTGTGTGGACACCCAATGATACAGTCTATTGTAATGGAGTTATTTATTTTCTAACATCTGCTAGACCTTATAGTATCATTGCATTTGATTTAGTGAAGGGTACTTGGAGTGAGGTCATGGTGCCAAGGCCTCAGCAGCTCATGTGCTCCTTCCTTATAAGGAGAAGAGGTCGGCTTACTCTTGTGGGAGGATTGGGTTCTCCCAAGAAGTGTAAATGCTTGAATATTTGGGAGATGCAGGGGGATGGGTGGTCGGAGATTGAAAGGATGCCTAGTGAAGTCTTCAATATATTTTTTGGAGAGAAAGATGATTTTGATTACAAGTGTGCTGGCAATGGGGATTGCTTGTATTTTTTTAGGGATTATCATTCATAGATATTGGTGTGTGAACTATTTGAGAATCAGAGGGCAAATTGGAGATGGATATCTTGCTTCTCTTTTGTTGGATCATAGTTTCCAAGATTCTCGTTTAGGGGCATGTTATTTCAGCCAAGTTTGGATGTTTTCCAATAAGAACTAGAAACCTAGGGATCTTCTCGTAGCATGGCAGCCTACAAGACATGCAACTTCAGCTACAGGTCAGCTCAAGGATGTCGTTTTAAAAAGGATTATGATAAATATCAAGCAATTTTTTTACTATCATGGTTAACTCTTAAACTGCTAATAAAGGCCTCCTGCAGTGAAAACACCGGTGTGTGATAAGCATAGAGTTATGTTTGAGCCCTGGCCTTTTCCAGTTTACAACAAACAAGAAAAATGTGGTAAATGTCAAGTGAAAGTGTCATGATAAGGCATCCTAGCATACCTTGATATTTGAGACTTGTTTCTCCATTATCTGATCTGTCACCTATCTGATCGCATAAGTGAGTCTGTTTCTATTTTTTAATAATTGGAGAACAATAAACCATGAAACTAAAAGCTCTGCCCTGCCTCTAAGTTGGTTTGGGAGGACGGGGCAGAGTAAGGCTCCTAGCCTGAAACTCACTTTTATTGTATTTTTCTTTTAACCCAGTGTGTTTTTTTATTTATCATCTTTCTGATCTATCACCTATACGGTCATGTAAATCAATCTGTTTTTATTTTTCAATAGGTGGAAAACATTGAGCCATGAAGCTAAAAGCTTTGCCCTGCTTCTAAGTTGGTTAAGAAGGACAGGGTAGAAAAGTGTTCCCAGCCCGGAACTCAGTAGCTTTTTTTTTGCCTTTTAAATCCAATGTGTTTTTTTACTTAATTCTTTGAGACTTTAAGAGAATAGGTGTACAACGGGTTCGGGATTATCATGAACTATTATTTTGTTTGAGTGATTGAAGTATAAAATATAATTGTTTTACCACCAATTTGCATGCTATTTGCTTGTGCTGTGATCCAATGATTGTTGTGGTCCAGAATTGTTGAAGCAGTTTTTAGTTTTATTTAGCAATTCAGTATGGTATATATATATATGATCTTCCATCCTCCAATCCAAGCTACAGGGTGAGCATCTAACAGTTGCACGGCATACAATTGGACAGTTGAGGTTCACCTGGATAGATGGACCATTGCACATGCTTTTGTTGGATCTTAGGCAAAGGAAAACATCTAAGGAGATACCAAGAAAAGACCATACCCTTCAAGCCACTGTGAGAACATGAACGCCTAATAACCATAGAGTGTCATTTGAGCCATTCCTCTATGTGAATCGTTAAAGAACTCAAGAGAACTACTGGAAGATGATGGAAATTTTGGAGTTTTGTTGAGCCATTTCTCTAGGTGAATTCTTAAAGAACTCAAGAGAACTACTGGAAGAGTATGAAATGTTTGGAATTTAGTTTTGCAACCGCTTCTTATTTCTGGCTTCATTTACGATCACAAATATGTGCAATGTAATGATTAAGACTCCACACTAGAGAATTCTATCTGGCCTGAAACTCAGTTTTATTGTATTTTTCTTTTAACCCAGTGTGTTTTTTTATTTATCATCTTTCTGATCTATCACCTATACGATCATGTAAATCAATCTGTTTTTATTGTTCAATAGGTAGAAAACATTGAGCCATGAAGCTAAAAGCTTTGCCCTACTTCTAAGTTGGTTTAGAAGGACAGGGTAGAAAAGTGTTCCCGGCCTGGAACTCAGTAGCTTTTTTTTTGTCTTTTAAATCCAATGTGTTTTTTTATTTAATTCTTTGAGACTTTAAGAGAACAGGTGGACAACGGGTTCAGGATTATCATGAACTATTATTTTTTTTGAGTGATTTCAGTATAAAATAGAATTGTTTTACCACCAATTTGCATGCTATTTTCTTGTGTTGTGATCCAATGATTGTTGTGGTCCAGAATTGTTGAAGCGATTTTTAGTTTTATTTAGCAATTCAGTATGGTCTATATATATATATGATCTTCCATCCTCCAAGCCAAGCTATAGGGTGAGCATCTAACAGTTGCAGGGCATACAATTGGACAGTTGTGGTTCACCCGGATAGATGGATCATTGCACATTCTTTTGTTGGATCTTAGGCAAAAGAAAACATCTAAGTCTGCATAGAAATCTCTGTTTACTTGAATCAATATCCGGTGGAGTCAATGCATAGTGAGAATACGAGATTTTTAGGGAGTTGATTTGTGTTAAGCCAGCACACAGTAAAGCCATGGAGAATTAACCTCTGCATAAGAGACTCCAGAAAATTTCGATTCAATTGGCTCTTAAGTGAGACCAGAGTGCTTTAATGGAACCGTGAATATGAAGGACGAGGAATGGAACCCTGAGCCAAAGGGCATCGCGGAACCAAGAAGTGAACAGTGAAACCACAGTTAGAATACCAGCTGTATCACGTGATCATAAGAATAGTAAATTGGAATTGTCAAAAAAACACGATCTACTCTGGCGGTTGACACGTGGAATTGAGTGGGTTCGTAATACCACTTACATTGCGTAAAATAAAAGTGTTAATATCTGACCTTTGAAAAAACGTGATGTCTCCCCGATCCGTCTGATATGTTGAGCAATAGATCGATGGCATTCGTGCAAGAGAGTTGCATGGGAAATAGTTCAAGGTGAGTTGTGTGGTTCCGTAGGCCCCAGTTGTTAATTTATGTCAGCGTTGAGTTCTACCCTAAGTCTGGCTACGTATGGTTGAAAATTGGAATATGGTGGCCCAATTAATATTATAGGTTGGCGTTTGGCCCTTTTTTAAGGTCTGCGGATGGTTATATGAGTTGGTGCTACTTAACCAATGCCAAAATTGGTAAGTTATAAAAGATGACCCATATAGCAGTTGTACCTACAAGTAGTTCTTGTGGTGTTATAAGAAACTTGTTTGCACAATTCCCGTGGTGCTTAAGACGCTTTTTGAAGTAGACTTGAAGAATATTAGAGCATAATTTTGGTGCAAACTTTAAGATACTTTTAAGTAGATCTTTGAGGAATTTCTTGAAGCAATACTTTTGCATCTTTTGGAGCAGACTTTGGAATTGGTTTTTGAGATAAGTTTGAAGAAATTTTGGAGTTGCATATAGGAACATCTTTGGAGTTGTGTTGAGGCCATATTTGGAGCATTGCTGAGGACTCTTGGAGTGACCCTTTATCAGTAGACTTGAAGAAATATTTATGTAGTAGACTTTGGAAGAATTCTTTAAAGACTTTGGTACAAAACTTCTTACCATTTTTTGTACCCTTGTTTTTTCTATACACAATAATATTGTGAGGAAACAAAAATTAATTCCCACACCAAATAAATAATTTTATTATTGAAAATAATAGTGAGGACTCTGAACCTATTGTTGTAATTTTATCTCATGCCTTCGATATTTTCATGTCCTCAAAACAAGCTTCAAGTCTGCAACTAGGTGTCTTCAATATTTTCTTCAACTTTTTTAAGTTTTACAGTTTAAACCAAGTTTTCATTTCATCCTGTCGAGTTTAAACAATATAATTATGTCTTCTTTTCAGTATAAAATGACACACCTGTTAGCCTCCTATATCAATAGGTTTCATCTTTCATGATTGTCTTGATGGAAGTGTAGAATATGTTCAAACCTTCTTACTTGAGCAAAGGTGTTCCATAGAACCCCAAGCAAAAAAATAGACCAAGGAAAGTGTGCAAATCCAAATGCCACCACTTTTTACTCTGTTGTAATAAATCAATTGTGTGCAACTTGTGAAACTTTTGCCACAATTTATGAATAAGTCAAACTGTTTAAACTTGGCTTAGTCATATTTCAATTTCATGTTATAGATTAGAGAATAAATATCTAGCCAAACGGTTTAATCTTGGCAGATAAGTAGCTAGGTAGAGTGAATAAAAGGTGCTCAACAGTTTAATCTGAGCCCTTGGATGTAATAAGGGTAGAAATAGATAGATTCATCATGTAAAAAGAAAAGATTGAAAAGGGTTTGCAAGTCTAAATGCACCCTAATAAAGAAGACAAAATGGTAGTGTTAAGTAGATAGGGTAGGTAGATGGTGCTGCAAAGTGTTATCTGATGAATAGTGCTGCTACCTGTTGGTTAATCATTTACTTTCATCACAAGTACTAAAGCAGGAAATACACTGGAAAATCACAGCAAGCAAAGTCAAATTCATTAACCTCCCTCATCATTTTCCCCCTCAAGAGTTTTACTAATTTCCCCCAAAAAAGTACTAAGGTAATTGGAGATCAAAGGGGCTCAAGGCATTTCCTTGACTTCTGGAGGGACCGGACCCTCAGCCTAATGATCAAAAGACCTAAGCACTTGAAATAATCCATCATTGATTATCTTCCATTTTTAACTTTTTCCTAAGTAAAATCCTATTTTACTTAGGAAACTGATGCAACATTCCATAAAATTCCTCAAAACAACTTGTTATTCTAAGCTTAAGTGTTGAAGATAAAATGTGCAATTTACTTCATAAGTTTTCACTTTCTTAGATGTACAAAGATGTTTTGATTTTCCTTGTCCTTTATCATATTAACATTTAACTCTATTATATTAAATCCCTAGTGGAATCCCTTTTCCTAAGTATATAACTCCCTTTTCTAATAAATATCCCCAAAAACCCTTTATTATAATGTTTTACCAAAGTATATATTCCCACATGTTGAAAATAAATACCCCGCTTTATAAAGCCCTTTGGTTAAAACTATAGCCTTATACATTAATCCCCGCCCTATGGTGAATTAGTTGTGTATTAATTAATTCATCGTATAATAAAATATATCTAAAAAGCGTTAGACATGTAATATATGTGTTTAACACCAAAAACAAGAATAAAATGCGACGGAGTCCTGCGCCATTGTATTTCGTCCACGTAGCATTCCACCTGGCCAAACTACCGCCACAATCCATTTCATAATGTCACGGGGTTAATTAATCATTTGGACTAATTAACAACCATTGCCGCCTATTAACCTTTCCCCGGGGTGATTAGATTACACGTTAAAACCTTTTTAAACCCCGACGGGCCCACCTTTGAAGTCGCACAAGTTCCCATCCCTTTCAGCCGTTGGATCATTTGTCCGTTGATCAACGGCGATCATCAATCCCGCTGCCCATCCCTTGCCAGCGTGTTAACCAGCGGGGGATGGGCGGTTTTTGAAAAGTCAGCATTCCACGTGGCAAGCGTCCTGTGGAATCGCTGCCATCGCGTCTTTTACTGCCCTCGTCCATAAGCGGTGCGGGCTTACCGCTTACCACTTACCGCTTACCGCATACCGCCGGTCCCACTCCCTTACGTCACCCCGTACGCCAAAATGACGTCATCACCTCGAAAACGACAAAAACCCTTTTGACTTGTAAATAAGCCATTTTCGCGTTTTTTCAGTTATTTTTAGTTTCCGAAAGAGACTAAGCTCCCGCTGCAATTTTCAAATTTCACTGCAAATACACCAAATTACTCCGAAATTCCGCTGCGCCAGTATTGAAGAACGTCCCCGCCATTGTTCATTACCTGTTGAAGAACCAGTTTCCATTAAAAACAGGTATTTATCATTCCGCGCCCCGACTGCAAGTTAAGCTTAGTTTCCTGTGTTTTTTCTCTGAAAGAAGTGGTCAAAAGTCCTCTCTGAGTCCTCATTGAAGATTTAAAACCTGTAAATTTGCTTCCCAAACCTGCAAATTGTTCCAGTTTCCTCATTTGTCAGATATCCCATCCGGTCTGCAAGAAAAACTAAAACCTCCAGTTTGAATCCACAAGAACCAAAATGGAGGCCCCAACTGCTCTAAATGTCACTCCTTTGAATGCTCCTCACCGAGATTTGGACTATTTACCTCTAATAGATGAATATTTCCAAATAAAAGACCTGCATTTTGATGAAAGTCCCCGTTTGAGCTTCTGTCGCTGCAGAGACGAACACTCAAAGGGGCAAGATCTTATAGGGTTGTGGGAATCCAATCTCCCAAGGTATTTTAATCCTACAGTCCACGTTTTCCCTGAAATCATTCATTACTGTCATGCAAATTATGATCCCACACAAAGAGCTGTATTAGCTCCTGATCAAAGTGTTTTGTTCCCTATCACACCTCAAGCTATCAATGCTATGTTACAATTTGAGCCAGAACAAGAATTAACACCTCTATCCATGGAAGGGTTGATTGAGAAAACCAGACTGTTAACTCCAGAGAAATTGAAAGCAATGTGTCAGTATTTCATGTTACCTGAGCATCAGCCAAAAGGCACTCCCCCCTATGGTTTTTACTTTTTCAATAAATTGGGAAGGCTTATTGTGAATGTAATATCCTTTGTCTTAGGATTCAATACCAGTGAGTATGTAGATGAGATAACTCTGGCTTTGCTATCTATCTTTACCCCTGGGCAGCCTCCTGAGATTAAGTATGATTATGCTTCCTTCATTGCCAACAAAATCCATGATCAATTTTTAAGGCTAGATGATGAAAAGGTTTTCAAATACTCCTCAGTTATCTATCATCTCATAATTTTCTATCACTCAGACAGATTCCCTTTCCCTGTTCAGAAACTTGATGCTAAAGGTAATCCCAAGTCTGTTATTTTTTGGTCCCCCATCATTCATTTGTCCTCTGATTCTCCCTACTCTTATTCAGAATTCATTGATCAGTTTGTACATCCTGCTACAACCTTGTTAACAGGAGTTTCTCCCCCGAGGCTTAGTACTGAGATAAGAAAGACCCTGCAATTGTCAAAAAGTTACAAAGTTGGGGATTGGTACTTGTACCAAAACCATACAGTTATCAGGATTTATGGATGTGAATTACATCCATTCAAGTTACCCAGATATGTACCAATGAGAATTTTTTCTTTGGAATACTTTAGACAGATGAATAACTCGGATGTAATCCATTTCTGCAATGTAAAGAAGAAAGCACAGTTAAGGATCAAAAGCCAGTTAGGTCCTTTCATTTGCAATTCTAGAGAAGCTGAGAGAGATGCAGAACTTATATTAGAGAGAAAATTCCAGACATCTTTCCATTGGGTCCCTTATGACCCCTTTGGTTTCATTTGTGAAAGAAGGTTAAAAAATAAGTCATCTCCTTATATACATCACAGAATTCCTGACATAGAACAGTATGCAAATCAAGATGAATGGGTTAAAGGAACACTTGTTGAAGAGGGAAGTGGAGCTGCCAAATTGAATAAACTTATGAAAGATGTTGAGAAGAAATTTGACCTAGAAACATATGATCAAATGCAGGTACCATACATTGGCACATCTTCAGCAGCTACTCTACAACAAGCTATACAGGAAGACAGCCCATCAGTAGCAGCAGAGCCCAAAGGTAAAGGAAAAGAACCTATAGTTCAGGTCGTTGAAACCCTGGTCATGGCAGAAAAATCACAGAGTTCCAAAGAACCAGAACAATCCCGGGCTTCTCAAACACCAGCAAAGCAAATCCAAGTTCCAGAGATGCAAACTCCACTGAATGTGGAAATAGGGAAAAAGAGGCCAGCTCCAGATACCACACCTTCAAAAGGAACCCCACAAGTTTATCAAGCCAAAAAACACAAGTCTGATCCACCTCCAAATGTAGAGATTATAGATGAGGTATTTGATGATGGTAGGGAGGATAGTCAGCAAACAGGTACAGCAAGTGAAACAAACATAAGCCAGAAAGGGATACAAAAGCAGTTGAGCACTGAAGTATCTTCTTTCAAACCGCCAAAGACAGATACTGGAGACATTAAGAAAACCTTCATTAATATCAAAACAAAGAATGAACCATTGAAAATGAAGGTCTACGATCAGTATATGAAGATGGCTCCTCACAATCAGCAAAGGTTGATGTCAGCATTTGATCTTTCACGAGGTAAAATGCAAATGAGCCACTTCAAAGCTAAGGTGCCAAAGCCAACTTCAGCAACAGATTACATCAGAACAAATTTTGAAGTGTTAGCAAAGGATATCCATCCCTTGGATCAGATAGAGCTTCATAGACAAACAGGGGAAATGGTTTATTCTACTCTCACCAACAAAGCCATGGCAGCTTTAACACTGCAAGATTCCTTGAATAATACTACTGCAACATTGAAGATTGAAAGGGCCTCCTCACAGGCCAAGTACAATAGAATAAAGTCTCTAGAAGAGATCATCATTGGTTTGGGTCACAATCCCAAAGACACTAAAGGTATTGAGGCACTGATAAAAAAGAAAGAGGATGATATAGCTGCACTCAGAAAACAGCTGAAAATACCAGCCTCAAGGCACCCCCAGACACAGGAAGTTATAAAAGGAAATTCCCAAGAAGAAATGATGGAGTTGCTCTTGAATTTGACAGAGCGACTAAATGAAACGGAAAAGGAGTTGGAAAAAGCATTGCAGGAACAGGAAATCATCAAGCAAACTTCAACAACAGGTACTACAACTACAGGACAACAGGAACAACCATCTCAGGTAAACATTTCTAATTTGAATTCTGAGGATTTAATTAAACAGATGGAGAGTTTGCAGTTAAAGGTCACAGAACTCCAAGAAACAAAGTTACAATTAACAAAATTGGAGGGAAAATATGACACATCCAAAAAGACAGCCGCTGACAACCTCAGGGAAATAAAAAGATTGGAGAAATTGGTTGAGGCTTTGCACAAAGATCTTTCACTGGAAAAGCCTCTAAATGAAATAAATGATATTCTTTGGGACAACATCATTAACTTAATAAGAGATATTTGGCCTTCCATCCAAGCTATTTTTGAGCAGAATGAGTTAGTCAAGATAGCACAAGAGGAAATAAATAAAACTAGACATGAATTAAGGGGCAAGCCGGAGCATGCCCAGCAGATCATTCAATTTTTGAATTCCAGAACAAAACAATAGCTTGCATTGTTAGGAATTGATGACAGAACAGGTGTAGTTTTGGAAGCAAAGAGAATTTTCACCAAGAGGACTTTCATGCAAAATCTAGAAAGAAAGTGTACTGACATTTTGGTCGACATCAACGTTTTCAGAGAGAAGTTTCAAGCTCTGCTGGACAGTGAATTGCCAAGTCCCATGCTCACAGAAGATCAAATAGTAGACTTGGAAACATATGAAAAAAGAATCAAAGCTCATGCTAAAAATACAGCTATAGGTTCCACTAGCTCATCAGAACCTGTATTACCAACCGGGAAAAGTATTTATGAAAAAGTGAGGAATCTATTTCATCTGGAGCATGAACTAAAGTATCTATTTCCGAACGAGCCCACGTTTTATAAGCTTACTGAAGCGGATGAAACTTTAAGGAAACTCAGAAGAACAATGATACCAGATGATTAGTGGTGGAAGGAAATGCTGGAAATTTTGTAAAAAATGTTTTCAGGATGAAAGTTTATCTTTACTATTGAGTAAATGGTAAAAAACAGAAAAGCAGATGAAAGAGTATCAGATGAAAGGTTAAAGAGTATCCGTAAGAAGAAAGAGTATTCAACAAGTCAAAGGAATACGCAAAGGACAGCACAGAGCCTTATTATAAGCACTTATCCTTAGCACGTCCATGAAGAAAGGAACAACACATCAGCCGTTATTCATTATTCTATTTACGAGACCATGTGTCTCTTGTTTGTTTGTAAATATGCTTTAAGTCAGCCTGAAATATTGGTTAGGATAGAGTAAGATTGTTAGGATTATTTTTGTATAAATAAGCCCTCAAAGAGAGTGTTGAGGGGTGGATTCTATTACTCTGCTGTAATATTGAGGTTTTCGGAATAAAAAGCTTTTGGACAAATTTACTTGTGGCTTACTGGATGACGTTTTGAAGCACTGGACTTGTTGCAGGATTCATGTGTTGGACTTCAGTTCAATAAGTTTTCCAACCCTTGTGTTTAAATTTTTATATTAGTTTATGCTATCATCATATCCGTTTCTGAATAGTTTACATAAAAGATTGAAACAGAATTTGCTTAATTGTACTCTGTTTTCAAATGTGATTATTCTCGATGTTTTCTTCTGGATTAGTTATAAGCATGAATTCTTAATTGCTCATGTTTTGCTGATTTAAACATTGTTGATTACTGTAACAAAGAATCCTTCATTGCTCTTTGCTTGTAGTCATTTTTCTTCTTTCTCTTGAATATGGTGAAAGATTCTTAGCTGCCTTTCATCTCTTCAAGACCATCCATCCACTTTAAATTTTAAGGATTGTTCTCTGTCTAGCTATCTTTCCCTGTAATACCATCTTGTGTTTAGGAAAGAAATCCAGTAAAGCCATCCTTAGACTCCATAACCCAATGGACTGAAAGCCCTCAACCTTGCCCTTAGTTTGTGGATTCCACCATTTTCCCAAAACAAACTTTGAATCTATAACTAGCCTAAAAACATTCAAGAACAAAGATAAATCATAAAGAGAGAGCCCTCTCTGGATGCAGATTGGCTAGATTCTGCATCTAAAAGGTTGGTTTGTGGTTACCTCGGGTATACTTTCCTCTTACACAACTTCTAGGAAAACCTGAGTGATAACATAGTGGCGACCATACTGGGGAACTGAATCATTTTATTGATACTAGTGTTTGATTTATAAGGTATAGACAGAGTCTGAAGATCAGCCAGGTAGCCTTTGAAATTGCTTTTGCTCTGCAAATGCAAAAGTAAATAAATGATGTTTCAGTCTATCTCTGATTTAGCTTATATGTTGAATCTTAGTTTCAAATTTTTCAATCAGATTCTCTAGTTTAAACAGATCTTTGAGGAAATCTTAATCACATATCATTATTTCTTAAAGAATTTGTAGAAGTTGTATTAAAACCCAAAATCCAAAAACACATATTCTAAGAAAACTGGCTTCAGAAAGGATTCGACATACTAGGTCAAACCCTGACCCAAATCCACCACCAATTTTTGAAAATCCAAACCTGATCCCTAGGATTCTTAGAAGACAAGGAAGTCAAGAAAGTTCTGAAAAAGGGAGTCAGGAAAGTACAGGTAGTTCTAGACCACTCTCTAGATCTGCATCTTGTCCTGTGAAAATTATTTATATTGATGACATTCCTTTTGATGCACGATTTGAAACATCTTTGTTTGTAAATTTCTCTGAGACTGAATTATCTAGATTAATTCCGGATCCTTTGTTCTTTGAAGATTTGCAATACAGATTTGTTTCACATCATCTTGACAGAGAATTGCATAACTCCATTCAATCTGAGCAAGCCTTTGAAGAAAGCTCAAACATTTCTGTGATAACTGAAACATCTCCTAGCTCAGTCACTTTCCAAACACCTGTTAGACCTCCATCTCCTCCTGTTAGACCTCCATCTCCTCCTGTTAGACCTCCATCTCCTCCCGTGAGACCACCTTCTCCTCCTACTAGACCGGCTACTCCTGTCACTCCACTTTATCTTCCAATGGCTAATCGATATGCCCCTTTACAGTTACCAGCCAACCCTCCAGCTTTACCACAGGACTACCAAAGTAAGATCACACCTTTTGACGGATCAGGTACCTACACAGCTCAACAACACACCAAAAGGATGACAGATTACTTTGAGTTTTATGAGATTGATACTGATGATATCCGTATGAGAATTTTCGTACAAAGTCTTACCGGAGAAGTTAGAACTTGGTTTAGGGCTCTCACCCCGAACAGTATTGCTGACCTAGAAGCTTTGTATAGGGCATTTTTGAACAGATGGGAGAAAAGGAAGGATCCTCTCCAGATCCTATCAGAATTTGAAAAATTAAGAAGAAGACCAAATGAAACTGTACAAGATTACATCATAAGATTCAATGAATCATATCATGCGGTTCCTCTGAACCTAAGACCCCCACCTAATAACGTGTTGGTCAAATTTCCAGACGGTTTTGACTCTGATATAGCTTATTCTCTTAGGGAAAGAGCTCCACAAACATTAGAGGAAATGCAAAGCATAGTGGTGAGTGTAGAAGCAAATATGATAGAAAAATGAGCCAGAGCTAGGGCAGAGAGAAGAATGCCTATGAATGAAGAACCTTCAGCTTTTGAAAAGAAGCTGGATGTAATCATTAAAGGTATGGAAAGATTAGGTGATAGAGTGGAAACCATTGAAAGAAAGTCTGCTACTGATAACGAGAATGTTGCAAGAAACCCAAACTTTAGGAGGAATCTGAACCAAAATATTGGAAAGAATGTCCCTGATCAAAACATTAGACCACCTTTCCAAGAAAACTTTGTTGAAGGTTCAACCTCAGAAGAACCTACAGAAGATGTAGAAATAAACAATGTCAATGAGGACAAAGATGAACCAGAAGTCTTCCTATCTCAGGATGATAAAGAGAACCATATCCTTGAAACATTCCAAACTCATTCAGGTGAGACTTTTGATTTCAAAGAAGGCTATGACACAGCAATATACGAGGTTCATAAGCAGTACAACTTGAGAAGTAGACGGATAGATGTACCAGAGAAAAATAAACAGAAAACCACAAAACAAAATGTCAAAGAAAAACAAAACATTCCCCCTGTACAAAATACTTCCCCTGTACAAAACATTCCCCAAATACAAATTTTGCCTAGGATAACCCCTAGTTTTTCAAATCCAATAATTGAAGATGTCTCTGAAAACCAACCAATCAACAGACAACAATCTAATACATCTCCTCATGTAGGAACTGTAGAAGAAACAGTAGAAGTTAGTCCTGAAACATCTTCAAAGCAAAACTTCATTCATGAAAAAGAGAAAAACATTGAAGATCCAGTAAACAGAGAAAATCCAACTGTGCAAAACACTAAAGCTCAAACAGAAAAACCCTTTAATCTAGAGGCTGAAATAGGCAAACTCAAGATAGTTGTTCCTTTATCAGAATTGGCTAAACATGATGTCTATAGGAGTCAGATTTCCAAATCTTTAAACATTAACATTACTGGATTGGATGATTCAGTAAATATTCTTGATGATCAACCCAAACTTCTTTTTGGCCCTGAGGTTAATGGCAAACCAGAAAGTGGAGGAACTCCTCCATTTTATGTAAGCCTGAATATTCACGACAAGATACTCCATAATGCAATGCTTGATTCTGGAGCATCTCACAATTTGATGCCAAAAGCAGTAATGGAAAGATTGAATCTAGATATTGCCAGACCATACAAAGATTTGTTTTCATTTGATTCCAGTCAGGTAAAATGTTTAGGTTTAATTAAAGATCTGTGTGTCACTTTGGTTCAATACCCTGCTAAGTCTGTTTTAATGGACATAGTAGTTGCTGATATTCCACCTAAATATGGTATGTTATTATCTAGGTCTTGGGGTGCTAAACTTGGAGGATCTATTCAATTAGACATGTCTTATGCAACTATTTCGGTATTTGGTCAGCCTAAAAGATTATATAGAGAAACTTTGATGAAGTACTTAGTGAGTAGCCAAGAGAAGCCTGAAAACTTCCCTGTTTATTCTGTACATTCAGACATGGATTCTTTTATTCTATACAATGCTGAGTCAGATCTTCCTACTGAAATAGAAGCTCCTGAAATGGAAATCATAAACAAAACCACTGTTAAAATTGAAGAAATCTCTGAAAACAAAGAAACACCAGATGACCAAGAAAAACCTGAAAAAACTAAACAATTAGCTCCTGTCATAAAATACGTTAAAACAATTGATGAAAACTATGAACATGAAATTCTATGGCATTTAGAGTTTGATGGCTCAGTAAACAGACTAGGGGCAGGAGCTGGGATTTGGTTACACAATGTGGAGAACAATCATGCAGAGGGTCATGCTTATAGATTAAATTTCAAATTCACTAACAACATGGCAGAGTATGAAGCCCTTTTATTGGGGCTTAAACATGTCAAGAAGTTAGGGGGCATTAGGGTATCAATCATAGGTGACTCTGAACTAATCATCCAACAGATTAAAGGAGAATGTGCAACAAAGGACATGAGACTGAAACAATACCGAGAGACAGTTGTAGAGATTCTCAACACATTTCTACAAGCCCAACTTGCCAAAATTCCCAGGAAACAAAACTTGCATGCTCACGGTTTAGCAATGTTTGCTAGTACATGCAAGTTGCCTTTTGATCCTAATCATCAGTTTTCAGCTGAGATAAGGCACAGGCCTGCAATACCAGACAATCTTTTGAATTGGCAAGTATTTGTGAATAACAATCAAATCAATAGTTTTTTGACACTTCAGAATGAGTTTTCTAACTGTAATATAGATGAAGACATGACTGCTGATAAATTTGATCAAGAAAAAGAACAAAAAATAGAAATTTCAATAGAAAATGCAATTCATATGCTGCATCCAACCACGTTCACTGAAAAAGACATGCAAAATTTGAAACACATAGAATTTGATGAGATTATAGATGAAACAGAAATCATAAATTTAAAAGATAATCAATTACCCAAAGGATTAACACCTTTGGAGGATCTATTCGACTCAAATGATATTCCATTCAGACCTAAAATGGAACCTGTTAAGGCTGATATGGAAGAATGCAACTTAGGAACACCAGAACATCCCAAAATTGTTAAGTTGTCCAAATCTCTTCCAAAAGAACAAAAGGTGAAATATGTTGAACTATTAAAAGAATTCCAGGATGTCTTTGCCTGGAGTTATGAAGACCTCAAATCTTATGATACATCCATCATTCAACATACTATACCTTTGAAACCAGACCAGAAACCTTTCAAACAAAAGCTTAGGAGAATTAATCATGTTTTATTACCCTCAATTGAAAAAGAAATCAAAAGAATGTTTGAAGCAGGGATTATAGCTCCTATCAGATTTTCAGAATGGGTCTCTAACCTGGTACCAACAAAAAAAAAGACAGGAGAAATCAGACTGTGTGTTGATTTAAGGAATTTGAATAAAGTTTCTTTAAAAGACAACTATCCTCTGCCGAAAATGGATCACATTCTGCAAAGGGTAGTGGGATCTTCGAGAATATCACTACTGGATGGATTTTCAGGGTACAACAAGATTCTGGTTCATCCTGATGATCAGGATAAAACAGCATTTACCACACCATGGGGTACGTTTAAATATGTCAAAATGCCATTTGGGCTCAAGAATGCAGGAGCTACATTTCAAAGAGCGATGGACATTGCTTTTGCTAAAGAGATACATGATTTTCTGCTTATTTACTTGGATGATTTGACTGTTTTTTCTAAAACAGATCAAGAACATTTAGATCACCTAAGGCAAGTATTTATAAAGTGCAGAAAATATGGAATTTCTTTAAACCCTAAGAAGTCATTGTTTGGTTTGGAAGAAGGAAAGCTTTTAGGACATATCATTTCTAAAGATGGCATTAGGATTGATCCGGAAAGAATTCAAGCAATTTTGCAAATACCCCACCCCAGAAACATAAAAGAATTGCAAGCATTTATAGGAAAAATCAACTTCTTGAGAAGATTTATTTCTAGTCTAGCAGAGTTACTTAGATTACTGACTAACATGTTGAGGAAAGATTCAAACATTGACTGGACTGTAGAAGCCAAACAATCATTCGAGGAAATTAAAATGGCTTTAACAAGGACACCAGTTCTGACCAGTCCTAAATTTGATAGAGACTTTATTATTTTTTCATTTGCTTCTGAACATACTGTTGCAGCTGTTTTACTTCAAAAAGATGACCAAGGGTGTGAAAAGTCAATAGCATTTTTTAGTAAAGCACTGAGGGATGCACCTCTAAAGTACAATATTATGGAAAAACAGGCTTTTGCATTGGTAAAAGCAATCAAAGATTTCAGAGTTTACATATTATATTCTCATGTGATAGCATATGTGCCTAATGCATTAGTTAAAGATATTTTGACTCAAGATGGCATTGAAGGTAAACGAGGTAAGTGGATAGCTACCATTTTGGAATATGATATTGAGATTAAACCAACCAAACTGATAAAAGGCCAAGGTTTAGCACAACTTATGACAGAAACCAATTGCCAAGCCTTAGATATCATTGAACTGGATAACGAGCAGGAGATGGCGACTCCTCAGATCAGTCAAGCTTTCTTAGATTCACCCTGGTATACTGATATAATTCATGTTTTATTAAACCTGCAAGCTCCTCCAGGGTTGTCCAGAACCAAGCAAAGATTTTTAAAAATGACATCTATGAAATATTGTATTTTAGATAGCACTCTATTTTTGAAGAATCATGAAGGAATATTATTGAATTGTCTCTTGAAAGATGAAGCTGATAAAGTGCTTAATGAATTTCATGCAGGGGATTGTGGAGGACATCTCTACTGGAAATCCACTGCAGACAAGATCTTAAGGGCTGGTTTTTACTGGCCAACATTATTTTCTGATGTAAAGAAATTTGTAACAAGTTGTCACAAATGTCAGATATTTGAGGGTAAAAGAAAGTTGTTACCTCTACCTTTAAAACCAGTTTCCACGGAAAGACCCTTTCAACAATGGGGATTAGATTTTATTGGAGAAATTCACCCCCCTTCTTCAGGGCAACATAGATGGATTTTAACTGCTACAGAGTATTTCACCAAATGGATTGAAGCCATCCCATGTAGACAGTCCAATGATTCTGTAATCATAGGGTTTCTTGAAACCAACATACTTTCAAGATTTGGATGTCGAGAAAAGATTATAACAGACAATGCTGCTGCATTTAAATCAAAGAAAATGATTAGTTTCTGCCATAAATATCATATTACTTTAGGCCATTCAACAGCCTATTACCCCCAGGGTAATGGACTAGCAGAATCCTCCAATAAGAGTTTGATCAATATCATTAAGAAATTGTTGGAGGAAAATAAAAAGAACTGGCATAAGAAACTGACCTATGCGTTATGGGCAGACAGACTTACAACCAAGAAATCCATTGGGACTAGTCCATATGAGTTAGTTTATGGTCTGGAAGCAAGATTCCCATCATCTTTAGGAATCCCTGTCATGAAATTACTTCATGAGGCTCAAGTGGAGCCAAATGACATTCAAAGAAGAATTAATCAAACAATCCACCTGCAACAAACCAGAGAAGAAGTATACCAAAGATCACAAGTCTTACATGAAAAGCTAAAGAAAATGTTTGATAAAAGGACCAAAGCAGAGGATTTTCAGTTAGGAGACAAGGTCCTAAGATGGGATTCTAGAAGAGAAGAAAAAGGAAAACATGGGAAGTTTGATTTCTTGTGGAAAGGGCCTTATATCATTTATGCCTTGCAGGGAAACAACACTTACTTTTTGAAGGACTTGGACAATTCAGAAGTTGAAGAAGGACCAGTCAATGGTCGAATGCTTAAGCATTATTTTGATCCAATTTACTAGAATGTTTAAATGTTTCTAACTTGTACATAATATATTGTTTGCTTGTTTTATTTTTTGTTACTGCAGTTTGGATTGGATGGTGACTTCTTGGAATTGAAGCCCGAAGTGAAGGCCCTAAGTTCCAAAAGCTTCACTATCATATGTAAAATAAAGCTACAAGAAGAAGGAAGATTTCATACTTTCAGTTTGAAGACATTCTGAGGCATCTGATCTACTGTTCTTGACTTTCCACAAGGAAAAGCCATCCCCAAGTGGAGCCAGTGTTAGCCTCCTATATCAATAGGTTTCATCTTTCATGATTGTCTTGATGGAAGTGTGGAATATGTTCAAACCTTCTTTCTTGAGCAAAGGTGTTCCATATTCTTAAAAAACCAAAAAAATCAAAAAATTTAAAAAATGTAAAGAGGGTATACCCTAAAAGAAAGATCAAAGGGTAAAAAGAATAAAATGGTCAAAAAAGTGAAAGAAATGAACCCCAAGCAAAAAATAGACCAAGGAAAGTGTGCAAATCCAAATGCCACTGCTATTTCACTGTTGTAATAAATCAATTGTGTGCAGCTTTGCCACAATTCATGAATAAGTCAAACTGTTTAAACTTGGCTTAGTCATATTTCAATTTCATGTTATAGATTAGAGAATAAATATCTAGCCAAACAGTTTAATCTTGGCGGATAAGTAGCTAGGTAGAGTGAATAAAAGGTGCTCAACAGTTTAATCTGAGCCCTTGGATGTAATAAGGGTAGAAATAGATAGATTCATCATGTAAAAAGAAAATATTGAAAAGGGTTTGCAAGTCTAAATGCACCCTAATAAAGAAGACAAAATGGTAGTGTTAAGTAGATAGGGTAGGTAGATGGTGCTGCAAAGTGTTATCTGATGAATAGTGCTGCTACATGTTGGTAATGAACCCCATCAAAAACAAAGGCCAAGGAAAGTGTGCAAGTCTAAATGCCACTACTTTTTACTCTGATGGAATAAACAAATTGTGTGCAGCTTGTCAAACTTTTGCCACAATTTATGAAGAGTCAAACTGTTTAAACTTGACTCATTCATTTTCAATTTCATGTTATAGATTAGAGAATAAATATCTAGCCAAACAGTTTAATCTTGGCAGATAAGTAGCTAGGTAGAGTGAATAAGAGGTGCTCAACAGTTTAATCTGAGCCCTTGGATGTAATAAGGGTAGAAATAGATAGATTCATCATGTAAAAAGAAAAGATTGATCAGGTTTTGCAAGTCTAAATGCACCCTAATAAAGAAGACAAAATGGTAGTGTTAAGTAGATAGGGTAGGTAGATGGTGCTGCAAAGTGTTATCTGATGAATGGTGCTGCTACATGTTGGTTAATCATTTACTTTCATCACAAGTACTAAAGCAGGAAATACACTGGAAAATCACAGCAAGCAAAGTCAAATTCATTAACCTCCCTCATCATTTTTCCCCCTCGAGAGTTTTACTAATTTCCCCAAAAGTACTAAGGTAATTTGAGATCAAAGGGGCTCAAGGCATTTCCTTGACTTCTGGAGGGACCGGACCCTCGGCCTAATGATCAAAAAATACCTAAGCACTTCAAATAATTCATCATTGTTATCTTCCATCTTTAACTTTTCCTAAGTAAAATCCTATTTTACTTAGGAAACTGATGCAACATTCCATAAAATTCCTCAAAACAACTTGTTATTCTAAGTTTAAGTGTTGAAGATAAAATGTTGCAATTTACTTCATAAGTTTTCACTTTCTTAGATGTACAAAGATGTTTTGATTTTCCTTGCCCTTTTTCATATTAACATTTAACTCTATTATATTAAATCCCTAGTGAAACCCCTTTCCTAAGTATATAACTCCCTTTTCTAATAAATATCCCCAAAAACCCTCTTATTATAATGTTTTACCAAAGTATATATTCCCGCTCGTTTAAAATAAATACCCCGCTTTATAAAGCCCTTTGGTTAAAACTATAGCCTTATACATAATCCCCGCCCTATGGTGAATTAGTTGTGTATTAATTAATTCATCGTATAATAAAATATATACAAAAAAGCGTTAGACATGTAATATACGTGTTTAACACCAAAAAACAAGAATAAAATGCGACGGAGTCCTGTGCCATAGTGTTCCGTCCACGTAGCATTCCACCTGGCCAAACTACCGCCGCAATCCATTTCATAAATTCACGGGGTTAATTAATCATTTGGACTAATTAACAACCATTCCCACCTATTAACTTCTCCCCGGGGTAATCAAATATCACATTAAAACCTGTTTAAAACCCCGACTGGCCCACCCTTGAAATCGCACAAGTTCCCCGTCCTTTCAGCCGTTGGATCATTCGTCCGTAGATCAACGGCGATCATCAATCCCGCTGCCCATCCCTTGCCAGCGTGTTAACCAGCGGGGGATGGGCGGTTTCTGAAAAGTCATCATTCCACGTGGCAAGCGTCCTGTGGAATCGCTGCCATCGCGTTTTTTACCGCCCTCGTCCAAAAGCGGTGCGGGCTTACCGCTTACCGCTTACCCCATACCGCCGGTCCCACTCCCTTACGTCACCCCGTACGCCAAAATGACGTCATCACCTCGAAAACGACAAAAACCCTTTTGACTTGTAAATAAGCCATTTTTCGCGTTTTTTCAGTTATTTTTAGTTTCCGAAAGAGACTAAGCTCCCGCTGCAATTTTCAAATTTCACTGCAAATACACCAAATTACTCAGAAATTCCGCTGCGCTAGTATTGAAGAACGTCCCCGCCATTGTTCATTACCTGTTGAAGAACCAGTTTCCATTAAAAAACAGGTATTTATCATTCCGCGCCCCGACTGCAAGTTAAACTTAGTTTCCTGTGTTTTTCTCTGAAAAAGTGGTCAAAAGTCCTCTCTGAAGTCCTCATTGAAGATTTAAAACCTGTGAATTTGCTTCCCAAACCTGCACATTGTTCCAATTTCCTCCTTTGTCAGATATCCCGTCCGGTCTGTAAGAAAAAACGAAAACCTCCATTTTGAATCCACAAGAACCAAAATGGAGGTCCCGGCAGCTCTTAATATCACTCCATTGAATGCTCCTCACCGTGAATTGGACTATTTACCTTTGATAGATGAAGATTTCCAAATAAAAAACTTGCTTTAGTGAAAGTCCCGTTCGAGCTGCAGCCATTTCATAGAGACGAACACTCAAAGGCAGGTCTACGAGTTGTAGATAAATAAATGTGCTATTCCTACGGTCACGTTTTCCCCAAAATGTTCTTATTTCATGAATTATGATCATGAAATTTATGTTAGCTCTGATCAAGTGTTCTGTTCCTATTGCTATAGGGCTATCAATGCTGTAACACAATTTGAGCGAACAGAATTAGCACCTACGCTCCATGAAGGGTTGATTGAAAACTTAGACTGGTAACTCCGGAGAAATGAAAGCAATACATCGTTTCATATTACCGAACGCATGACCAAAGAATCTCATGGTTTTTATACATTGATGGGAAGCTTATTGTAAAATGTCCTTTGTCTTAAGTTCAATACCCGATTGGGTATATATGAATGAGATAACTACGGCTTTGCTATCTCTTTCTGCAAACGACCTCTTTAAAGTTAAATATGGATGCCTTTATTACGCTTTAACACGTCAAAATCGATTTTTGAATGAATGATGAAAAGGTTTCAAATACTCCTCGATTATCTATCATCTCATAATTTTCTGCTCATACGAATGATTCCTTTCACTGTTTCGAAACTTGATGCTAAAGGTAATCCCAAGTCTTGTTATTTTTAGTCCCCCATCATTCATTTGTCCTCTTTGATTCTCCCTATCTTATTAAAATTCATTGATCGGTTTGTACATCCTTCTACAACCTTGTTAACGGAATTTCTCCCCCAGAGCTTAATCTTGAGATTAGAAAGACACAAATGTCTCCGAAGTTATCGCGGTTAGGGATTGGTACTTTATTACCAAAACCATACGATCCTTGGCGAGATTTATGGATGCCGTTACATCCATTCAAGTTACCCGAGATATATATAATAAAATTACTGGAATACTTTAGGCAATTAACTGGAATTGCAATGTTAACAGTATAAAGAAAAGCACGTTCAGAATCAAAAACGATTCTAGGTCCTTTCATTTGCAATTAGAGAAGGTGAGAGAGATCTGAGGCTATGTTAGAAAACTAGAACTCTTTCCGTTGGGTCATACATTGTGGTTTTCATTTGTGAAAAGAAGGTTAAAAAATAAATCATCTCCTTATATACATCAAGAATTCTGACATGAAACGGTATGCAAATCAAGATAAGATAGAAGTTAAAGAACATGACCCAAGAAGAAAGATGGGTATGAAGTTGAATAAACATATGAAAGATGTTGAGAAAATTGTGACACAAAACATGTGATAAATGCAATTTATACGACCTTGCGCACAATGTTGACAGCTATACAACAAGCTATGCGAAGAACGGTCCATCGATGGCCGGCCAGGCAAGGTAAAGAAAGAAACCTATAGTTCAGATGGTTGAAACCTGGTCATGGCAGAAAAATCACGAGTTCAAGAAACACGAGACAATCCCAGGCTCTCAGCGCTTTTGACCAAAGCAAGTCAAGTTCAGGAGATGCAAACTCCAGATGACACGAGAAAAAGAAACTGACTCCGGATACCACACCTTCAAAGAACCCACAAGTTTATCAGCTTAAAGAAAACACAAGTACGAAGTCCACCTCCAGTTCTTAGAATTATAGATGAGGTATTTGATGATGGTAGAGGATAGTGACAACCCAGGTACAACCAGTGAAACAAACATAAGCGAGGAAAGGGATACAAAAGCGATTTAAGCAACAAGTATCTTCTTTGGGACGCCAAAGCAGAATGCGGGAACATTAGAAAACTTTGTTAATATCAAAAACAAAATGAACTATTCAAAATATGAAGGTCTACGATACGTTTGAAGATGGCTCTCTGATAAATAACAGATTGATGTCGACGTTGATCTTTCTGGTGAAGCCCAAACCAAACCACTTGAAGAAAAATTACCAAAGCAGCAGAAGCAGCAGTTACACTGGTACCAGTTTTGATGTTAGCAAAGGATATCTCCTTGAATCAGATGAAGCTTCATATGAACAAGCAGAGAAATAGTTTGTTCTACTCTACGCAACAAATCCATGGCGGCTTTAACAACTGAGATTCCTTGAATAATACTACGCAACATTTGAAGATTGAAAGAGGCCTCCTCACGGAGGGCCAAGGACAATAGAATAAAGTCCTAGAAAGGTCATCATTGGGCTTCCGTTACAATCCCAGAACAACAAAATGACAGACATTTGATAAAGAAGGATATGGTACATGGAAAAGCATTTTGAAAACTTCATTCTCATTTGGAACACGAGGAGACTGTAAAAGAAGTTACGAAAGAAGAAATAGTGCGATTTATCTTAGTTTGTTGAACGACTAGGCGAACGGAAAAGGATTTTGAAAAAGCATTACCGAGCAGAAATAATAAGCAAGCAACAACGGGTACCAACTGCGGACAACGAGAACAACCATCTCTAGGGTAAACATTTTCTAGTTTGAATTAGGGTTTAATTAACCAGATGGAGAGTTTGGGTCAAGGTCACGAACTCCAAGAAACAGAATTACAATTAACAAATTGGAGGGGAAAATGTACATCAATGGTGTTGTGACCTCGGGGAAATAAAAAGGGTCAGAGAAATTAGTTTGACTTTTAAAAATCTTTCTTTGGAAAAGCCTCTAATAGAAATAAATGATATTCTTTGGGACAACATCATTAACTTAATAAGAGATATTTTGTTACGCTCCAAGCTATTTTTGAGCGAAATGAAGTTAGTCAAGACCATATGAAGGAAAATAAATAAAACTAGACATGAATTAAGAAGGCAAGCGGAACATGCCAACGGTCATTCAATTTTAATTCGAGAACAAAACAACAGCTTGCATTGTTAGGAATTGATGACGGAAGCAGTGTGAATTTTGAAGCGAAAGAAATTTTCACCAAGAGGACTTTCATTACAATCTAGAAAAGTGTCTTGACATTTTAGTGGTAACATCAACGTTTTTAGAGAGAGTTTCAAAGCTCTGCCAAAATGAACAATTTCCAGTCATGCTCACAGAAGATCAGGCAAGCGGAGCTTCAAACATATGAAAAAAGAATGAAAGCTCATGCTAAAAATAAAGCTATAGGTTCACTAGCTCTTAAGAACACTATCCTTGTTTGGAAAAGTATTTGCCAAAAACAAGAATCTGGCTACATGGAAGCATGAGCTAAAGTATATGTTTCTAGGCAGAACACAATTTCTGTTTCACTGGTGAGTGAAACTTTGAGAAACTCGGAAGAACAATGATGCCCAGATAGAAACAATTATTGGAAGGAAATCTTTGGAAATTTTGTAAAAAATGTTTTGAGATATGATTTATCTTTACTATTGAGTAAATAGTAAAAAAAGCAATGGAATGAAAAGAAATGCTCTAGGATGAAAAATTAAAGTATCGCAGAAAAGTATTCAACAAAATGAGAATAAAAGATAATGACCTTATTATAAGCACTTATCCTTAACCATCCATGAAGAAAACATTTTGTCGATAATTTAATACATTATTCTATTTACGAGACCATGTGTCTCTTGTTTTTTTGTTTATCGTATTTTAAGTCGGCTGAAATATTGAATTGGGGATGAAATAAGATTATTGGATTATTTTTGTATAAATAAGCCCTCAAGGAAGTGTTGAAGGGTGGACTATTATATACTGTAATATTAACGGTTTTCAGGTAACTTTGAACAAGTTGTAACAGCTTGTTGAATGATGTTTTAGTGTGTGCTTTGAACTTGTTAAGAGATTCATGTGTTAATTTCAATTATTAATTTTCAACTTGTATGTTTAAATTTTTATATTTAGTTGTACTATCATCATATCAGGTGGATATACCATTATTTACATAAAGGTTAGGCGAAATTTGTATTATACTGTTTTCAAGTATGATTATTCTATAAATGTTTTCTTCCTGGATTGGTTATTGTAATTCTTAATTACTCATGTTTTACTGATTTAACATTGTATGATGCCTGTTTGGTCTTATTGCTCTTTGCTTATGTTGTGTTTTCTTCTTTCTCTTGAATATGGTAGGGTCTTATTTGCCTGCCATCTACAAGACCATCCATCACTTTAAATTTCGAATTGTTCTACTGTCTGCTTCTCTTTCACTGTAATACCATCTTGTGTTTGGGAAAAGAAATTCCGGTAAACCATCCTTAGACTCCATAGCCAATGGTGAAAACCTGTTACCCTAGTTTATGAATTCACCATTTTCCCCAATGTTTGAATCTATTAGCCTAAAAACGTTCAAACAAAGATAATCATAAGAAACACTCTGCGGATACGAATTAGTAGATTAACATCCTAAAAGGTGGTTAACGTTTATAAGAGTGTCTTTCTCTTACAACTTCTGGAAAGGCTGAGTGATAACATAGTGAAAACCATCTTGGTGAATCATTTTATTTTAGTATTTGATTTATAAGGTATAAACCAGTACGAATCAATATTGAGTGGCCTTTAGGTATGTTTTATGTAAGTAAAAAAGTAAATAAATATTATTTTGATCTCTATGATTTACTTATAAATTGAATCTTATTCAAATTTTCATCCAGTTCTCTAGTTTAACTGGATCTTTGAGAAATCTTAATGCTGTGTTCGCTGTAAAAAATTTATGAAGTTGTGTTAACTGATCTGACATATTCTGAAAACAACTTGAAAGGATTAAGCATACTAGGTCAAAATAAGCCCCGATCACACAATCTGGCTTTGATCCTAAGTTCTTAGAAGACAAGGAAATCGAAAAGTTAAGAAATCGAAGTACGAGGTAATTCTGAATATAGATATCATCTGTGAAATTGTTATATTGATGACATTCCTTTTGGTACACATTTGAAACATCTTTGTTTGTAAATTTTGAAGTGAATTATCTAGTTAGCTAGGATATTTTATTCTTTGAAGATTTTGTCTGATTTGTTTCACATCATCTTGACAAAGTGCCTTTCCGATGGTCTGGGCAAGCCTTTGAAAGCTCAAGCATTTGGCAATGTTCCAAGCATCTCGACTGGGTCACTTTTCAAACACTGTTCGAACCTCCATCTCCTCACGGTTAGACCTCCGCCATCTCCTCCCGTAAGGCCGCCTTCTCCTCCTACTAGGCCGGCTATCACCATCACTCCACTTTGTCTTCCGGACGCGGCCAATCGTGCACCGCTAATATGCAGTAACCCTCCGGCTTTCTGCCAGTTGCAAAGCCAAGGTCTGCTGCCGCATGGAGTGGGTGCCTACACGGCTCAACAACACACCAAAAGGATGACAGGAATTCTTTGAGTTTTATCGAGTCATCCCGTCGTCTGGTAGAAATTTTGTTAAAGTACGGTTGGTTCGAAACTTGGTTTAGGGCTCTGCAAAACGTGTTAACGACCTAAGCTTTAGCCTTAGGGCATTTTTGAACGAGATGGAGAAAAAGGATCCTCTCCGAATCTGTCGAATTTGAAAAATTAAGAAAAGACAAATGGCTTAGTGCAAGATTACATCATAAGGTTAATGAATCATATCATAAGTTCTCTGAACCTAAGATACCACCTAATAACGTATTAGTCAAATTTCAAGACGGTTTTGGCTACTGCAGTATAGCTTGTTCTCTTGAGAAAGAGCTCCACAAACATTAGAGGAAATGCCAAAGAAAACGGTATTGCCAGTGTAAAGCAAATACGGCTAAACGAGCGAGCTGAAGAAGGGAGAGAGAAGAATGCTATGAATAGAGAACCTTGACTTTGAAAAGAAATTTGGATATAATCATTAAAACTGGAAAGATTAAGTGGTAAGTAGAAACATCGTGAAAGAAAATACACTCTTGATAACGAGAATATTGCAGAAACCCAAACTTTAGGAGAATACGAACCAAAATATTCAGAAGAAATATCACTGATCAAAACGATGAACCACCTTTCAAGAAAACTTTCGTGATCGCTACGACCTGAAAGATGCCTTAAAATAAACAACCTCAATGAGGACAAAGAATGAACCGGAAGTCAACTTTACTATCAGAGGATGATCAAGAAACCATATCATGGTACCAAACTCATTCGCAGTGGGACGCAGTTCAAAAAAGCTGTGGCCAACGTCTCAAAGTTTGCAACGGTACAACTGAGAAGCAGACGAATGAATGTGGGAAAAATAAACAGAAAACCACACAAAAATAAAATATAAAAAAGCATGACTTGTTTACATATACTACAAGCTGCACACATACAAAAACATTCCCCAAATACAAATTTTACCTAGGATAACCCTAGGCACCAAATCCAATAGCTGAAGATGTCTGTGAAAACCAACCAATCAACAGGACAACAATCTAATACATCTCCTCATGTAGGAGCGCAGAAAAGCTTTGATGAAGAAGTTAGTCACCAAAAACATCTTCAAGCATTCCCAAATTCCTTGAAAAAGAAAAACATTAGAATCAAATCAACGGAAGGAAAAAATCATTTATGCAAAACATAAGCTAAAGCAGAAAAAACCGCTTTAGTCTGAAGGCTGGAAAATGACAGGCTCAAGATACATTCCTTTATCGGAATTGGCTAAACATGATGTCTATGGGAAGTGATTTCAAATCTTTAAACATTAACATTCTTTAGTTAGATGATTGATAGAAGTAATATTGTGATAGTCAACCCAAACTTCTTTTTGGCCACAAGAGTTAATGGCAAACTGATGAAGAACTATGTTTATAAACTGATATAAATAAGATATCACTGTTAACAGTTACGGAACGTCACAATTTGATGCCAAAGCGATAATGGAAAGATTAGATAGATATTACGGACCATACAAAAAGATTTGTTTTCATTTGATTCCGGTCGAGTAAAATATTTAGGTTTAATTAAGAATATTGTGTGTCACTTTGGTTCAATACCCTTGCTAAGTACGCACACAATAGTTGTAATAATTCTTGATATTCATAAATAACGATATACTAACATTACTTTATCTGGATATTGCGATTGCTAAACTTGGAATCTATTCAATTGAACATGTCTTCCTTACGTAACCATTTAGGTATTTAGTCGACCTAAAAGATTATATAGAAAACTTTGATGAAGTAGCAGTAGGTAGCCAAAGAAGCTTTAACTTTATAATAATACATGGGTACGGCATGGATTCTTTTATTTTATGCAATAAAGTACGGATCTTCCCTACGAAATAAGCTCACAGAAATGGAAATCATAAACAAAAACTAACATAAAGTGAAAATATCTGAAAAACAAAAACACCCGGACAATAAAAACTTTGAAAAAACTAAACTTCAAAATTAGCTCACCTTGGAAAAATACGTTAAACAATTGATGACTTCTGAACATGAAATTCTATTAGCATTTGGAGATTTTACATTAACGTGGTAACGAACTAAAAGAAGCGAGGCTGGGTTGGTGATGTAGGTATTAATACGGAGGTCATGCTTATGAATTAAATTTCAAATGCACTAACAACATGCAAAAGAATGTGACCCTTTGTTGGGGCTTAAACATGTCAGAGAAGTTAGGGGCATTCAGGATATCAATCATAGGTGACTGCGAACTAATCATCAACCAGTTAAAGAATATGAAATATGGAGACATGCATTGAAAACAATACGAAGACGATTTGTAGAAATTCTCAACACATTTCACAAGCCAACATAATTAAAACAAAACACATGCTCACAGTTTAACAATGTTTGCTAGTACATACAATTTAACATGCTGATCCCTAATCATCGATTTAAAATTTGAGGATGAAATGAGCTGCGATATGGAACAATATTTCAGAATTGGCAAAGTATTTATGAATATTAACAACATCAAATCAACAGATTTTTTGACACTTGAAATGAGTTTTCAGCACGTATAAGACAGGGTGGCTAAGTACGTTGATCAGAAAAAACAAAAAACAAAAATTTCAGAAAATACGGTTATGTCTTGCATCCAGCACGTTCTTCAGAAAAAGACATGCAAAATTTGAAACACATAGAATTTGATGAGATTATGAATGAAGCAGAAATCATAAATTTAAAAGATAATCAATTACCCAAAGGATTAACACCTTTGGAGGATCTATTAAACTCAAAATGATGTTCCATTCGATTTAAAAATGGAACACAGCAAAGGCTGATATGGAAGAATGCAACTTAAGGCTTGAGAATATCCAAAATTGCTGGTATAAATCTCTTAGAACAAAAGATGAAAAATATTGAACTGTAAAAGAGTCCAGAGATATGTACAGATTATGAAAATTATAGTCTCGCAATCATCATCATTCAACATATACCATGCAGAACGGACAGAAACCTTTCAAACAAAAGCTGGGAAATTAATCATTGTTACCCTCGATTGAAAATCAAAAGAATGTTTGAAGCGAAGGATTATATGTATAGTTTTTTATTTGGGGGTGAGTCTCTGTTTAATTGCCAACAAGAAAAAGAACGAGAGAAATCAGACGCATGTCGATTGAGAATTTGAATAAAGTTTCTTTAAAGAACAACTATCCTCTGCGAAAATGGATCACATTCTACTGAGGGTAGTGGAGATCTTCGAGAATATCACTACGGATGGATTTTCGGTACAACAGATTACGAATTAACAAAATGATAGGATAAACAGCATTACCACACCATGAGAGTACGTTTAAATATGTCAAAATGCCATTTGGGCTCAAGAATGCGGGGCTACATTTCAAGAAAAGCGATGGACATTGCTTTTGCCTAAAGATACACGATTTTTAAGTTATTTCTTGGATGATTTGTTTATTTTCTAGTAGGATCAAGTGTATTTAGATACTAAATTAAAGTATTTATAAAATACGGAAAATATGGAATTTCTTTAAACCTGAAAGTCATTGTTTGGTTTGGAAGAAGAAGCTTTTAGGACATGTCATTTACAAAGATGGCATTAGTTGATCCAGAAAAAATTCAAGCAATTTGCCAAATACACCCGAAACATAAAGAATTGCAAGCATTTATGGGAAAAATCAACTTCTTAGGAAAGTTTGTTCTAGTCTGGCCAGTGCTTAGTTATTTGGCTAACATATACAGAAGAATTAAACGTTAGGCAGAATTTGTGGCTTAAATATTGATCATTAGGGAAATTAAATAAATAACAAGGAACGATTCTGACGGTCTCAGTGCAGTAGAACTTTATTGTTTTTTCATTTGCTTCTAAACATCTTTTTACCTTTAATTTGTTTTAAGCTAAAGGAATGACCAAAGAGATGTGAAAAACCAATGACATTTTTTTAGTAGCTCTTTTAGAGATGCCTCTAAAGTACAATGGAAAAAGCATGGAGCTTTTTCGCATTGGTAAAAATCAAGTTTAAATTTATTATATTCTCATATGATAGCATATGTACTATGTTAAAACAATTAAAAGATATTTTCGACTCAAGATGGCATTGAAAGATAGCAAAAGGTAAGTGAGATAGCCACCATTTTGAATATGATATTGATGATCGCTTAATAGCCCCAGTAAAGACGAGTTTAGCTGACTTATGTTGATAATTTGTGAAGCTATTATTGAATATCAATGGCTGGATATGAAAGGAATGGCGACTCCTGCGGATACGATCAAACTTTCTGCAGATTACCCCATTGCTACTGATAAATGTTGTTGTTTTATTAAACGCTGACAGCTCCTCCGAGTTGTCCGAATATTAAAATTTTAAAAGCAGCTTGACATCTTTGAAATATTGTATTTTAGATAGCACTCTATTTTGGAAGAATCATGAAGGAATATTATTAGATTGTCTCTTAAAGGTGGTGATAAAGTGTAGCTAAATTTCATCACAGAGATTGTAGAGACATCTCTCTTTGAAGTCCACTGCAGACAAGATCTTAATTTGGCTTTTCTTGGCCAACATTATTTTACTGCTATAAGGAAATTTGTAACAAGTTGTCACAAATGGAATGTTTGAGGGTAAAAAAGAAATTGTTACCCTGCGCCTTTAAAACTTGGTTTTAAGAAAGGCCACTCAACAATGGGGATTAGAATTTGTTGGAGAAATTCACCTTCTTGAACCTTTCAGATGGTTCATGCTCTCAAGATGTTTAAATGGATGCAAGCCATCCCATGTGAACGGTCAGCAGTTACCGTAATCATAGGGTTTCTGAAAAACCAACATACTTTCAAAGATTTGGATGTACGAGAAAAGATTATAACGAGACAATGCTACTTTAATCAAAAATGATTAATTTTCTTATGCATAAATATCTATGTGTACAGGCCATCGCAGCTCATATGGAGCCAATGGACCGTGAGAATCACTCAATAAGAGTTTGATCGATATCATTAAGAAATTGTTGGAGAAAATAAAAAGAGCGGCATAAGCTGACCTGGGTATGAGCGAGGCAGAGACTTACAACAAGAAATCATTGAGACTAGTCCATGTAGGTTAGTTGTGGTACAAACAGGAATTCCTCATCTTTAAGAATCCTAATAAAAATTACTTCATGAGGCTCAAGGCAAACCAAAACATTCAAGAAAGAGAATTAATCAAACAATCCACCGCAAACCCAGGAGAAAAGTATCTGCAAAATCTACAAGTCTTACATGACGAAAATGTTTGATAAAGAGACCAAAGCAGAAGAGATTTTCGATTAGAACGGAGGTCTTAAGATGCAGTTCTAGAAGAAAAACACGGGCCCAATTTCTTGTGGGGGAAAGACCTTATATCATTTATGCCAAGAGAAGCTTAACCTTACTTTTTGAAGGAGACTTGGACAATTCGAGTTAAAGAGGGAACCGATCATTGGTCGAATACTTAGCGATGACACAGTCAATTTACTAGAATGTTTAAATGTTTCTAACTTGTACATAATATGTTGTTTGCTTGTTTTTATTTTTATTCTGTGATTTTGGATTGGATATGGTGACTTCTTAAATTGAAGCCAGTAGAGCCTAAGTTCCAAAAGCTTCACTATCATGTAAAATAAGCTACAAGAAGAAGACTGTACTTTTAGTTTGAAGACATTACGAAACATGTTGATCTCTGGCTATGACTTTCACAAGGAAAAGCCATCCCCAGAAAGTGGAACGTTAATGGCCTCCTATGTCAATAGGTTTCATCTTTCATGATTGTCTTGTTAGAGTATGAAATATGTTTCAAACCTTCTTCATAAAACCAAAGTGTTCCATGTTCTTAAAAAACCAAAAATAAAAAATTTAAAAAATGTAAAATTTATACCTAAAAGAAATTCAGTAAAATAAATAGTCAAAAAGAAAAAATGAACCCCAAGCCAAAAAATAGACCAAAGTAAGTCCAAATTACCTGTTTACCTCTGTGTAATAAATCAATTGTGTACAACATGAAACACATACCATTCATAGAATATAAGTCATTGTTAAACTTGACCGGAAATCATATTTCAATTTCATATTATGAATTAGAGAATAAATATCTAGCCAAGCAGTTTAATCTTGGCGAGATAAGTAGCTAGGTAGAGTAGATAAAAAGTGCTCAACGATTTAATACGAGCCCTTGGATGTAATAAGGTAGAAATAGATAGATTCATCATGTAAAAAAAAGATTGAAAAAGGTTTTAAGTCTAATGCACCTAATAAAGAAGACAAAATGGTATTAATGGAATGAAGATGAGTGAATGATGTTATAAAATGAATATTTTCTGTTAGTTAATCATTTACTTTCATCACAATGCTAAAGCGAAAATATGATAAACAAGCAATCAAATTCATAACCTCCTCATCATTTTTCCCCCTCAAAATTTTATTAATTTCCCCCAATACTAAAGTAATTGTGAAATCAAAGGGCTCAAAACTACATTCATGTTATTGAAGGCGGATACAACACAGCAGTCAAATGACACTTGACTTAATCCATCATTAATTATTATATTTAACAAACCAAATCTTTGCGCTTGAGAAGCTGATATTTTAATATTCCATAAAATTCCTCAAAATAACTTGTTAAAGCTTGAAAGTGTTGAAGATAAAATGTAAATTTTACTTCATAAGTTTCACTTTCAAATTACAAAAAAGTCGTTTTCCTATCCTTTATCATATTAACATTTTAACTCCTTCTAACTAAATCCTAGTGAATCCCTTTTCCTAAGTATGTAACTCGCTTTTCTAATAAATATACAAAAGCTTCTCTATTATTTTATAATTATTAACTCGTTTAAAATAAATATTGCTTATAAAGCGCGAATTAGAAACTATGACATATATAATCCCGCACAAGCCGAATTAATTGTGTATGTGATAATTCATGACATAATAAAATATATACAAAAAAGCATTAGACATTAATATGTCTGTTGCACCAAAAACAAGAATAAAATGCGGCCAGGTCTATGCGTGATATGTTAGTCACGGTAACGTTCGCCAGCAAACATACGCCTGCAATCATTTCATCTTGGGGCTGGTCAATGTTTACGAACAATTAACGCTGTTTGTCAACGCCTGCCGGGGTGATTAGATTACCGGGTCAAACCTTTTAAAAACCGGCAAATACTGGCTACGCTTTCCATTCATCCCTTCCGGTAGCGCCAGATCGTTGTAGTTGATCGCCAGCGATCATCAATCCCGCTACGCGTCGCTTTTAGCGTGTTAACGATAGAGATAGCGATTTCATCATTCGCGGTAACAGCGTCCTGGTCAGCGCCATCGCGTCTTTCGCGCTTTCATCACTGCGGCTGATGGTGCGGGCTTCATCTTCGCTTCGCATCGCCGGTCATCCCCTTACGTCGCGATAGCAAAATAGCGCTCATCATAAAAAGCGAAAATAACATAAACACGCCAAATAGCCATTTTTTCGCGTTTTTCAGTTGTTTTTGGTTTGAGAAAAATTTAACCTCCATTTTCTTGTTCTGTTCATTAACATTTTAAATTATAAAGTGCATTAGCGATGTTAAAGAGCGTCCATAATTATTCATTCTATGATAATTCAATAAAAACGTTATTTTATCTGTTCATAGCCATTTTGAGTATGACTTAGTTTCTGTGTTTTTCTGAAAAAGTGGTCAAAAGTCTCAGAAATTATAATTAAACATAAGACTATTTTAAACTGCAAATTAACAAGTTCCTCATTGTGGAATATCCCGTGATACTGTAAGAAAAACTACAATGTCAGGTTTGAATCCCAAGGCAAAATGGATACAACATAAATGTGTCTTTGGTTATTAAAGGTTGGACTATTCTCTAACATTGATTTAGTGGTGCATTTTGATAGAATCGTTTTGAAGCTTCTTTATTGCGGGCGAACACTCAAAAATGAGAATCTTAACAAGGTTGTGAGAATCCAATCTCCCAAGGTATTTATTCTATACGGTCATTCACGAAATCATTCATTATTGTCATACAAGTATGATCTGCCTGACTATGTTAACTAAGTGGGAAATGTTCATTCTATCACCTCATTCCTCAATACTATGTGGTGGTAAATACAAAAATCGCCTCCCTCCATGGGTTAATTGTTTTCATTTATGCTCCCAGTAAACAATATTCTGTTGATATTCATACTAAGCATCAACAAAAGACTCACCTATAGTTTTTAACACTAATAAATTAGAAGAAAACTTATTGTAAGTATATACTTCATCTTGAAATTCAATACCGGTGGTATATGAATGGAATAACTACGGCTTTCTTATCTATCTTTACCCTAGTGACCTCACGAATTAAATACTGATTATACTTCTTCGCTTTTAAATAAAATCACAGTCGATTTTTGAGCTAGATGATGAAAAGAATTTTACGTCTCCTCGATTATCTATCATCTCATAATTTCTATCATCGAGCCAGTTCACTTTCACCGTTCAAAAACTTGATATAAAGCAATCGAGGTCTGTTATTTTTGGTCATCTTTTCATTTTGTCCTGCGGCAGTTCTCCTATCGCCCGGAATTCATTGATGAACATGCATCTGCTACCTTCTTGTTAACGAGTTTCTCCCCCAGGCGCCGTACGAAGATTAGAAAGACCTGTGATGTCAAGGGGCTATAAGTTTAGAATTGGCATGTACCAAACCATACGATCATCGGGGATTTGTAAGATGAATTACATCATTCAGTGGAATGTCTATCGGCAAGGTACAGCACAGAATACTTTGAACGGACGAATAACTCGGATATAGTCCATTATACCAGTAACAAAAGCAAGGGTTAAGGATCAAAAGCTAGTTAGGTCCTTTGTTTTGAATTCTAGAGAAGTACAAGGAGAGATGCGAGCTATGTTGAAGAAAATTCAGGACATCTTTCGTTGGGTCATGTGACCCCTTTGGTTTCATTGTGAAAGAAGGTTAAAAAATAAGTCATCTCCTTATATACATCAAAAAATTCCTGACATAGAACAGTATGCAAATCAAGATGAATGGGTTAAAGGAACACTTGTTGAAGAGTGAAGTGGAGCTGCCAAATTGAATAAACTTATGAAAGATGTTGAGAAGAAATTTGACCTAGAAACATATGATCAAATGTAGGTACCATACATTGGCACATCTTCAGCAGCTACTCTACAACAAGCTATACAGGAAGACAGCCCAGCAGTAGCAGCAGAGCCCAAGGGTAAAGGAAAAGAACCTATAGTTCAGGTCGTTGAAACCCTGGTCATGGCAGAAAAATCACGAGTTCCAAAAAGAACCGGAGAACAATCCCCCGGCGAGGCTTCTCAAACACCGGTAAAGCAAATCCAAGTTCCAGAGATGCAAACTCCACTGAATGTGGAAATAGGGAAAAAGAGGCCAGCTCCAGATACCACACCTTCAAAAGGAGCCCCACAAGTTTATCAGGCTAAAAAACACAAGTCTGATCCACCTCCAGATATAAAGATTATAGATGAGGTATTTGATGATGGTAGGGAGGATAGTCAGCAAACAGGTACAGCAAGTGAAACAAACATAAGCCAGAAAGGGATACAAAAGCAGTTAAGCACTGAAGTATCTTCTTTCAGACTGCCAAAGACAGATACTGGAGACATTAAGAAAACCTTCATTAATATCAAAGCCAAAGAATGAACCATTGAAAATGAAGGTCTACGATCAGTATATGAAAATGGCTCCTCACAATCAGCAAAGGTTGATGTCAGCATTTGATCTGTCACAAGGTAAAATGCAAATGAGCCACTTCAAAGCAAAGGTGACAAAGCCAACTTCAGCAACAGATTACATCAGAACAAATTTTGAAGTGTTAGCAAAGGATATCCATCTTTTGGATCAGATAGAGCTTCATAGACAAACAGGGGAAATGGTTTATTCTACTCTCACCAACAAAGCCATGGCAGCTTTAACACTACAAGATTCCTTGAATAATACTACTGCAACATTAAAGATTGAAAGGGCCTCCTCACAGGCCAAGGACAATAGAATAAAGTCTCTAGAAGAGATCATCATTGGTTTGGGACACAATCCCAAAGACACTAAAGGTATTGAGGCATTGATAAAAAAGAAAGAGGATGATATAGCTGCACTCAGAAAACAGCTGAAAATACCAGCCTCAAGGCACCCCCAGACACAGGAAGTAATAAAAGGAAATTAACAAGAAGAAATGATGGAGTTGCTCTTGAATTTGACAGAGCGACTAAATGAAACAGAGAAGGAGCTGGAAAAGGCATTACAGAGACGAAGTCATCAAGCAAACTTCAACAACGGATGCACAACTACGGGACAACGGGAACAACCATCTCGAATCGACATTTCTAATTTGAATTCGAGGTTAATTAAGCAGTTGGAGAGTTTGCGTTTAAAAGGTCACGAAACTCCAAGAAACAAAGTTACAATTAACAAAATTGGAGGGAAAATATGACCGCATCCAATCCAGGGCGCTGACAACCTCAGAGAAATAAAAAGATTGGAGAAATTGGTTGAGGCGTTGCAAAAAGATCTTTCACTGGAAAAGCCTCTGAACGAAATAAATGATATTCTTTGGGACAACATCATTAATTTAATAAGAGGTATTTGGCCTTCCATTCAAGCTATTTTTGAGCAGAATGAGTTAGTCAAAATAGCTCAAGAGGAAATAAACAAAACCAGACATGAATTAAGAGGCAGGCCTGAGCAGGCCCAGCAGCTCATTCAATTTTTGAATTCCAGAAAAAAACAACAGCTTGCATTGTTAGGAATTGATGACAGGACAGGTGCAGTTTTGGAAGCAAAGAGAGTTTTCACCAAGAGGACTTTCATACAAAATTTAGAAAGAAAGTGTACAGACATTTTGGTTGATATCAACGTTTTCAGAGAGAAGTTTCAAGCTTTGCTGGACAGTGAATTGCCAAGTCCCATGCTCACAGAGGATCAAATAGTAGGCTTGGAAACATATGAGAAAAGAATAAAAGCTCATGCTAAAAATACAGCTATAGGTTCTACTAGCTCATCAGAACCTGTATTACCAACCGGGAAAAGTATTTGTGAAAAAGTGAGGAATCTATTTCATCTGGAGCATGAACTAAAGTATCTATTTCCGAACGAGCCCACTTTTTATAAACTTAGTGAAGCAGATGAAACTTTAAGGAAACTCAGAAGAACAATGATACCAGATGATCAGTGGTGGAAGGAAATGCTGGAAGTTTTGTAAAAGTTGTTTTCAGGATGATATTTTATCTTTACTATCAAGTAAATGGTAAAAACAGAAAAGCAGATGAAAGAGTATCAGATGAAAGGTTAAAGAATTAAAGTATCTAGTAAGAAGGTAGAGTGTTGGGGGGGGCCTTATTTTAAGCACTTATCCTTAGCGCGTCCATGAAGAAAGGAACAGCACATCAGCCGTTATTCATTATTCTATTTACGAGACCATGTGTCTCTTGTTTGTTTGTAAATATGCTTTAAATCAGCCTGCATTATTGGCTATGATAGAGTAAGATTGTTAGGATTATTTTGTATAAATAAGCCCTCAAAGAGAGTTTTGAAGGGTGGATTCTATTCTTTCTTTTTGCAGCAATATTGAGGTTTTCGGAATAAAAAGCTTTTGGACAAATTTACTTGTGGCTTACTGGATGACGTTTTGAAGCACTGGACTTGTTGCGGGATTCATGTGTTGGACTACAGTTCAATAAGTTTTCCAACCCTTGTGTTTGAATTTTATATTAGTTTCTACTATCATCATATCCGTTTCTGAATAGTTTACATAAGGGATTGAAACGGGGTATGGTGTGCCTACTGTTTTCAAATGTGATTATTCTCGATGTTTTCTTGGATTAGTTATAAGCATGAATTCTTAATTGCTCATGTTTTGCTGATTTAAACATTAAATTCTTGTAACAAAGAATCCTTCATTGCTCTTTGTTTGTAGTCATTTCTCTTCTTTCTCTTGAATATGGTGAAAAATTTTTAGCTGCCTTTCATTCCTTCAAGACCATCCATCCACTTTAAATTTTAAGGATTGTTCTCTGTCTAGCTATCTTGCCCTGTAATACCATCTTGTGTTTAGAAAAGAAATCCAGTAAAGCCATCCTTAGACTCCATAGCCCGATGGACTGAAAGCCCTCAACCTTGCCCTTAGTTTGTGGATTCCACCATTTTCCCAAAACAAACTTTGAATCTATAACTAGCCTAAAAACTTCTAAGAACAAAGATAAATTATAAAGAGAGAGCCCTCTCTGGATGCAGATTGGCTAGATTCTGCATCTGAAGGTTGGTTTGTGGTTACCTCGGGTATAATTTCCTCTTACACAACTTCTGGGAAAACCTGAGTGATAACAACACCAAATTAATTATAGTTCATCTCCTTCTAGCATTTTCCTTACGGCGTTTCCTTTGCAACATTAGGTGCAATTTCTAGTATAATGTCATGTATTAATATATCTTTATATATACATAATGTGCATAAATATTTTATTTTGAGGGTTAGTTTAGTTGCTCAAAGTCATTTTTCTAAAGCACTTGGCCATTAGGAGATCATGGATTAATTCTCCTGAATGCCTTCGAGGCTAGACTACAATTAGTTTGACTGGTTAGATGTGATCTCTTCATGGGGATTTGCCCAAATTTTTCTCAAGAAAAATTATATATATATATATATATATATATATATATATATATATATATATATATATATATATATCCAATTTTAAGGTCACAATCAAGCCATACACCAAATTGGTGTATGAGACCTTGTTGTTTGTGGGACGAGGGACCCACTTCCGCATAGGTAAGTCTACAAAGGAATACATACTCTACCCCCATATGGTTTTGAACTTGTATATATATAAGAAAGAAATCAATTTCTGTCTTAGCCAAAGGGCTAGCTTAAGGTTGGTACATATATATTTATTTAAAAGTTTAAGTTTTGAAGCCAATACAACAATATTTATAAGAACAAAAGATATATCTCATCCTATTAGTAACAAAGATTTAAATACAACAATTTCACTGAATCACTCAAAATAAATTTAAAATTATATCTTTTATTATTATATGAGTTTAGTCAAGTGGGTGTAGCATGGCTGGTAGAGAGAAATTACTATTATCCTCCCTTCTATTCTCACAAATATTCACATGCTTTCTCTTTAGAAGTTACTTCTACATGAAAAATAAGGGGCTCACCTAAAAAAAGAAAGAAAAGGAGAGTGAATTTTCCATGAATACAACTCTACACATGAATAGGTTTTTCGTAGATATAATAAATAAATAAAACTAACTATTTAAATTAATGATATTAAAACATTACACAATAAAATAATAAAACACATTTTATTATCATTATTTAAATTAATTAATTAATTAATTAATGGAAAAATGGTGAGCGCGGGAGCAGTTCTAGGGTTACAGTCCTCCATCGCCGCCGCGGGCTGGAGATCAATGTTCTGGAGGCGCATCCATGGCATGAGACATTGCATTACCTGTGTTGTTCATTGCGACTTGATTGGGGCTGAGAATCCATTCGCGCCGGTGGGATTCTATATTTCTGCTGTGACAGGCTCATGGACTCCCTGCAGAACAAACAGAAAGGGGCACTGGTGCCTGACCAGTCTATCAAAAACTACAGTGAGGTATGGAATAAGCCCCTACGAGTTCCATTGGTTCTTTGGTGGCTTTGGTGTTGAACCAGCGCCGGGTTTAGTGCTCTGCTGCACCGCTCCTGGTGACAATGTGCACAATACTCTGTTCTTTCGGTCGATTCCTCATGCTGAGATTTCAGTTCTTCTCGTTCATTGGGAGTGGATATCGCCTGATTTCCCCCTTTACAGACCGGCCTTCACATCCACGGCCTGGTCCTCGATGATGGGCAATTATTGGGCTTCGGACCAGCGCTCTTGGGGATCATTTGCATTGCGGCTTCCACAGCTGCATATAATACAAAGGCTACAAGGGCCTACTTACTTCTCCAAAGCGGCTGAGACAAGGAATACAGACCTTAAGCGGTCTCTGTGGATGCACTCGGAACTTCTGAGCCAGGAACAGGCCCACGATGATGTGCCTATAGACAAAAATCGCAGCCAGCTTATCTACAATATTGATTCTCAGGTAGGCACGAATCCATTTCAAGTGTTCGTTAAGCCTCCTGTAGGTAACTGCTTTATTTTATGGATTCGAACAGTAGATTCTATACTACACCTGAAGGAAGCAATCCAATCTATGGCGGGTTACCCTGTTTTTTCACAGTCTCTGATTTTTGGGGGGAAATCTCTGGCTGACCATTGCTCGGTTAATGACTACTCCATCGCCACTGGGTCATCCATCTGCCTCAACCTCAGACTGAGGGGAGGAATGATGGGCCAAAACAGGGCACATGGATCCTCCATGGGTGCTGGTGCATCCAAAACAGTACCCACAAAAGGTTCATATAGGAATGTATTACAGGGGGACAAGAACATTCCCACAGCTCCTGCCGCCCCTGCTGAAAGTTCCCCCAAGCCATATATTGTAGAACTGCAGGACAGCGTGCCTGAAATAAACATAGACAGTCTAGATATTGATATGCATAGAACTGCCTACGAATCCCAAGCAATTATAGGCAGATTCAACTGCTTCTGGCCCAAACCAATGGAGCTGTTCCATTGGATTTTTACAAATTGGACTATGGACTGTGAAATACACCTATGCTCTAAAGGGTTCTTCATTGTCAAATTTACATCCACTGAGGTCAGAGATGCCATTATCAGCCAGGGACCATGGTTCTGGGGCTCCACAGGACTCTTCATTACACCTTGGTTCCCAAATTTTGATGCCAACACCATGGAGGTGACCAAAATGCCGGTCTGGGTAAGGCTCTACAATCTCCCGCTACATTTTTGGAATGAAAATGTTCTTGGCTGCATTGGAAACACCCTTGGCAGATACATTAAAATAGACACTCAACGCCTGGAAGAGCGCATATTCACCTTCGCACGAATCTGTGTGGAGGTTGATTTGAGCAAAGGACTCCCAGAGTCCATTATGCTGAACAACAAACAACAGAGATGGACACAACATTTAGACTATGAGAACACAGCCTTCAGATGCCGGATATGCAGATGCACAGGCCACCTACAAAACACATGCCCGACAGCAAAAAGGGATAACAGGAAAAAGAAGAAAACAGGCAAAGCGGCAAAAGGTTGGCAATTTCCATCTGAAGAGCCAGAACTACAGGAAGAAGAGGTGGAACCAACACCACATGAGAATCAACAAACAGATACTTCCCTGGGCACACAAGAATAGGAAATGCAAGAGCAGCTCGACACCACCACAAAGACTCAGCAGGACATGGAACCTGGAACACTAGACAGTGGGGGATACAAAAGAACACATACATCAGACACATCTGACTCCGATAAGGACAATGGAGCACCAACAGAAGGAAATCAGCTTGTCCTTATCGAGACCGAGCCAACACTTGGTGCTTGGCGTAAGGTTGAAAAGAAGAAGGGGAGAAAATCTTAAATGTATTCCCTTTGCTTTTTATTTGCGGCAATTGAATGTCTTTGGACATATACCAGCTCATACAACATGTAATTTTGTTTTCTCATAAATAAAATTACGAATTTTTTCTTTGTGAAAAAATTATTTAAATTAATAATATTATATATAATCTTTATCCATATATCTTTGTATACACTTTATATGCATAAATACATCTTTTATATTAAAAATTTAATATATTTGATTAAAACCTTTTTTAATTACATAATTTATTTTATTTAAAATTATATGTTTTAATATATTTTTATTATTATTCAAGTTAATAATAATAATAAATAAATAATAGAATAAGTTAAAATTATTATTGTTATTATATATTATATATGTTAAATTAATACTTACATTATACTGTATGAATTAGTTTGTGAATTATTTGAAATGATTGAGATATTTTCTCAACTTTGTATTTTTTGATATTAAGGTAAAAGATATTTTTTGATATTAAGGTATTTTTTGATTTAAAGTTATCGATGGGATGATATATTGGACATAATGAAGATGTAGTCTTGTCAAACTTACAAAAAGATTATGAACATTTAGTCTACTGAATCTTGGATAAAAAGTGATCAAATATGTTGTATAAACTTAAGTCCCGATCACTAAAATAAGAACAATTTTTTTTACAAGTTCTTTTTTTTTTCTTTTTTTGTGTTCGAGATCTTTCATGGTACAAATTCTAGATATATTAGTTATATTTTAATGATTCTAAATAGATAGATCAGAAATACTACAAATTCTGGATATATTAGTTGTATTTTAATGACTTTAGATAGATGGAGAGGAAATATCGCAGATTATCTTTGCTTCATTTTCGAGAGACTGTATTTTGAAAGATAGATATTCATATATAATTAATTATTATTAATTTTTTTAATAAGAAAAGAAAGTTAGTTTTTTCCAAAAAAAAAAAACTTCGACACTTCTCCTGAATTAAGAACAAGTTAGGTTTGATAACCAGCCAAAACCTATATAATAAAGATATAGCACAGCGTAATACAATTTTTTGTGTTTGCGTATATGAAATATTAATTTGTCTCTAGGTGTAACTCCTTAATGGAAGGGGTCCATGATAAAAATAGCTAAAATCACACAATTACAGAAACACAATCATATATTATGCACAAAATGGTGTATGTGCACACACAATCACACACACTGATTACATTCAGATTACTCTATTAAATAGAGTTTCTGAGATCCAACTTATTCCTAATTTAGAGAGAGAGGTTGAGAGAATTTCTCAACCATCACAAACTAACTTCTCAAATATGGAATGTAAGCATTAACTCCAACATCCCCCCTTAATGATTACATTACATGAATTTATTGAATTCACTCATAAATAACAAAATAATCAAGCTTATCAGTAGATGCTCCATCAGGTTGCCTCATAACCCTCGGAAAGGTGTAGTTGGCAAGTTGGATTCCCGAGTTTGCTTCCTCAACTCCCGAATCAAGGACCTCCCGAAGTAAATTACTGGACAACATCCCAATATGTTGCATAACCTCATTAGGAGACCACTTCCACATATACCACTAACGAGGGATCGTTCCCTAGATCCGCAACTGCCATGCTATCTGGACAACCATCCATATTGAGCCTTACTGCCACTTGATCTCTTCAAACACAATTGATTGCATTTTGCAATTGTTGAACTCCTAGTCATTCTATGGACAAGCTCCCATCTACCGAGATACATGGGTGCCAACCGCTGTACTCGCCAGTTATCTAGGAAAGCCATCTAGATACAAAATGTATCTAGAATCATCTTTACAAAAAAAACCTTTAACTGATTATGAAATTCACCCTCACTTTATCTACAAACAAATTATAATAGAAAATTTATTTAACTACTTGACACTGCAATTCACTTCTCACGTGTTCTCTGAACTGCAATTCCAATCCACAGCTCCTGCATGTTGCAGAGAAAAAAAAAGGGTGGTGATGAGACAACACAAAAAATGTTTATTCACAATTACAGGGACACCATTAAAGTCCGCACAATGTTTCACCCTATAGCGATTGGCCTCAAAGAAGGAAACGACACGTTGCAAAACATGGGCTACTTGCAAATCTAAAAAATATCCCAAAAACTACAAAACAACCAGGAACACAGAAGTTCGAAAACCAGAACATGGGCTTATTCCATGTTTACAACTTCATAACTTGCGCATATACACTCTGGTTGAGTTAACATAGGAAGGGCTCCCAAACCCGTGCAACCCAACAATCTTCCCTGCTAGTGGTTCCGTCTCAAAGTGGGCAAGGATTTCACAATAACAAAGTATGAAACCAATGCCAAATAGGACCATAATAGCCACTAATTTTAGTGACAAATTCTTCAGGATAGTTCATATTGTAAACTATTTTAGTACAGTCGTCGCCTCCATGATGAATTCCCCAGAAATCTCGATCCTTCACAGTGATATCTCCTAGGACACCATAATCCAGTTGCAACGTAGTTAATGTTCGCTGATTTACTATCATCGTTATACGACGAATGCTGAATATGTCCCTTCATTCCACAAACTGATAAAAATAACTAAAAAAAATTGTGACAACACACAGGCCTCTGATCCTGTGCTTTGATACCATGATAAAAATAGCTAAAATCACACAATTACAGAAACACAATCATATATTATGTACAAAATGGTGTATGTACACACACACTCACACACACTGATTACATTCAGATTACTCTATTAAATAGAGTTTCTGAGATCCAACTTATTCCTAATTTAGAGAGAGAGGTTGAGAGAATTTCTCAACCATCACAAACCAACTTCTAAAATATGGAATGTAAGCATTAACTCCAACAGTCCAGAAACACAAGAAATACGTAAACGTGTGAAAACTAATATTTTGTGTGTGGAGTGTATGTTATAGATTATTTTTCGTGTCTGTTTCGTTTGAGGTGGGGTTAAGTTAATTGATATTGATACAACAACCGACCATGGAAGTTTGGTGTATAAATGAAACTTACGGTGGTGTTTTTGAACGTAGGAGTTAGAAGTGGAGGAATGTACTCAAGGCATTGGTTTTTGGAGGCGAATTATAAAAATTAATTAAATTAAAATTTTATTGTTTTTGAACGTAGGAGTTAGAAATGGAGGAATGTATTGAAGGTATTGGTTTTTGGAGGCCAATCATAAAAATTAATTAAATTAAAATTTTATTTTAATTGAGCTTAGTGATATAAATTAAAGGAGTAGTTTTAAGTGTAATTTCTTGGAGTTTGTGGAAAATTTCTAGTTAGAATATGGCTAAATGTTCAAATTGGTTTTTTTACTGTATATATTAATTCAACGCCCTCAAAAACCCTTGAGGTACTTCTAATGTGAAGAGTTCACCCATCAAACTTGTAATTTCAATGAATCCTAAAACTCCTAGGGCACTTCTAATGTGAAGAGTTCACTTGTTAAACTTGTAATTTCAATGAATCTCAACTGGATTCTAGACAAATTATATAGGAAAATAAGTTAGAAAACTTTCCAAAAAGTAGCACTTAAAATACTGCTAGTAAATTAAATGGCTGGTAAATTCCTATAGGCATCACTTATTGAGTCAAGAGGCTCATTGAGCAGAGAGACTCATTCTACAATCTAGTATGAGAGACATGTGTAAGTATGCCACATCCTCAAAAAAATAATAAAAATAATTCTCTCATGTCGGCCAAACTAAAAAACAAAAATTAAATAACCATAAAAATAAACATTTAAAAATCTATTAACAAAACAATTAACTCAGTTGTTCATATTTCACTTTCACTCTTCAAGTAATAAATACAATATGTCAATGTCTATCTTAAATAATATAATTTTACAATATCCAATTATGAATAAAATATTTTAACCTGAATTAATATAAAATGACTCAATACACATGTTATGTTATCTTTATAACATTCAAAAATGCAATTTAAACAGTAAAAAATTACACATTGTTTTTTGCACTCTAAATAAGTTTGCAACAAAAGAAACTTGATCCCTCTCGCCTCATGTTAGATTTGTGCTTTAAATGGATCTATGCTGGTTCTACAATCCATCTATGCCTGTTCTACAATCCATTATGAGAGACATGTGTAAGTATGTCACGTCCTCAAAAAAATAATAAAAATAATTTTCTCTCATGTTAGTCAAACAAAAAAACAAAAATTAAATAACCATAAAAACAAACAATTAAAAATCTATTAACAAAATAATTAACTCAGTTGTTCATATTTCACTTTCACTCTTCAAGTAATAAATACAAAATAATAAAAATATTTTTCTCTCATGTTGGTCAAACAAAAAAACAAAAATTAAATAACCATAAAAACAAACAATTAAAAATCTATTAACAAAATAATTAACTCAGTTGCTCATATTTCACTTTCACTCTTCAAGTAATAAATACAAAATAATAAAAATATTTTTCTCTCATGTCGGTCAAACAAAAAAAGAAAAATTAAATAACCATAAAAACAAACAATTAAAAATCTATTAACAAAATAATTAACTCAGTTGTTCATATTTCACTTTCACTCTTCAAGTAATAAATACAACATTTTGATGTCTATCTTAAATAATATAATTTTACAATATCCAATGTGAGTTATGAATAAAATATTTTAACATGAATTAATATAAAATGACCCAATACACATGTTATGTTATCTTTATAACATTCAAAAATGAAATTTAAACAGTAAAAAAATACACATTGTTTTTTGCACTCTAAAGTAAGTTTGCAACTGTTGAGATTTCTTTTAAATTATTTTTGGAGAAAATCTCATGAATGCGAAAACAATAGGATTTGTTGCTAAATTGACTCCATGTAATCCTGATGTGAAGTTATTGCATCCTATATTTGTTGTGAGTGAATTTATGATTCAGTTTCTACTTCCAGCAATAAAATGTAAGCCCGTAGAGGCAAATGAGCATGAGGGATGTGAGGTGAGTGGAAGAGCAGATGGGAAACTCTGCTGTTGTAATTCTCCAGTTGCTGAATGAGATTGTCGATGCCTTGCTTGGTGGACGTAGCCCAGATTGGTTGGGTGAACCACGTTAAAATCTCCGTGTCTTCATGTTTGTTGAATGATGTGTGTATTTGTTTATTTATGATTTCCGCTTCTCTGCTTAACAATTGGTATCAGAGCGTTGAGTGATTCATGTCTGTGTTAACAATAGTTTTGGTTCTGTGTTTTTTAAGTGACCAGAAGCTGTGAGCGCAGTTTGAAGGAGTTGTCGTGGATCGATTTATAACCTCTGTGGGCTGCCAAGCTGTCGAGCTGTGATGCTCAAAGCCGAGTTTGCAGAAAAGTGTGGTCGGGTTCTGCTGTGGAGAAGCCGTGAGCTGTGAATGCTGAAGGTTTGTCAGCGCCGTGAGGAGCCACAACACGTTTATTGAAGGATTGGACAACACGGATTCAGCGTTATAATCCAAAGTTAGACGTTGAAGTAAAAACCAGAGCCGTGGTTGTGGATTGCTGTGCGTCCATTGCGTGAATGGTATTGAACACTGAGTTGAAGGGTCGTTTGCTATGAATGAAGACGCAGATCGGACTTTCCTTGCTTATTCGGGTTTGAAATAACAGTATGCTGAGTTCCATTGTAGAGCTGGTTTACTGGCGTGCCAACGTTATGGATGAGCGAAGACTGATATATGGAAATCGATTAATGAGGAGTCGCTGCGCCGTGAGCTGGAGACAGGTATCAGAATGCCATTATATATATATTGAATGTCGTTATAAGTTTAAAAGCCATTTTAAAATCGGTTCATGAATGCCATTTAAAGTCAATTGATATCGAATTCCATTAAATGATGAAATGAAATTTGAAATCGATTTATGATATACCAATCGAATCGATTTATTAATATGCCATCGATTTGAAGTTTTTTAATCGATTTGTTTTTTCCTTTTAAAAATCGATATGCAAAATCGATTATATTGAAAATCGATGTTTGGTATGGAATTTGGTATTAATCAATTATATTGGGGGTTATAAGTTTTGGTATATCGATTTTAATTGTGATATGTCAATATGGCATCATATTTGGTAGGGCCTAGGGTGCAGTTCTTTTTTTTTTCTTTTTATTTTTTATAAAAAGGGAAAGACATTTTTTAATCAAAATTAACATTTTTTGATTAAAATAAAATCTTCATTTATTAAGAGTTGGAATTGGAGATTTTGTGACATGAGCTACTAAACATGGCAAAAACACAAAGTGCTCGATTTGAAATCGAGAAGTTCAATGGAAAAAATAACTTCGAGATCTAGAAAGTTAAGATGTATGATCTACTTGTGCAACAAGGCGTGGCAAAGGAGTTGTTGGGTAAATCCAAATAGCCTTACACCATGACAGATAACAAATGGAGTGACATGGATGAAAGAGCACTGAGGGAAATTTGATTGTGTTTGGCAGATGATGTTTTGTTTAACATCGTGTCAGAGAAAACTGTTGTTGGTTTGTGGACAAAGCTTTAAAATTTGTACATGACAAAATCCTTAACTAATAGGATTCTTCTGAAGCGACAGTTGTACAGTTTGCGGATGAAGGAAGGTACGATGATAACTGATCATCTGAATACCTTTAATACTCTCTTGGTGCAGTTAGAAAGTATAGAAGTAAAATTTGAATCAGAAGAAAAAGTTGTAACTTTATTATGCTCATTGCCGAGTCATGGGATCATTTTGTTACTTCTATAAGTCTTAGTTCATCAGAAACCCTTGAATTTGATGATGTTGTTGGAGCTTTGCTGTCTGAAGAAACAAGAAAAAGGTCAAATTCAGAAACCTCTACATCAGAAGCAATGATGGTCAAAGGTCGTTCTAAAGAAAGACGCTTCAGTAAGCACAACAAATCGTGGTCAAAATCGAAAGGGAAGAAGAGTAAGGTAAAATGTTGGTTTTGTGGCAAATCGAAACATTTGAAGAAGGACTGTTGGAAGAGACAACAAACATCCAAAGGAGACTCTTTGACAGAAAAGAAAGAAGAAAACACGACAGATACAGGTTTGACATCTGTTTTAGATACGAGTGATGAAGTGTTATCATTTGGTTTGTCTAATCATGATCAACATTGGTTGTTAGATTCTGGTGCATCAAATCACATGTGCATTCATAGAGAGTGGTTCAAATCTTATAAATCAATCAATGATGGAGTGGTTTACATGGGAAATGATGTCTCATGCAATATTGTGGGAATTGGAAGCATCCAGATTAAAATGTTTGATGGGACAAATAAAATTTTAACTGATGTAAGATGATAACACGTACCTGAACTAAGAAAAAACCTCATTTCACTAGGAGTAATAGACACAAATGGATATAAAACCTTTATTCAAGGTGGAGTAATGAAAGTTTATAAAGGAATTTTACTAGTAATGAAAGCAAAGAAGGTTGGAAATATTTTTCAGTTAGAAGGAAGAACAGAGTCAGATCATGCTTCTACAGTATCTAAAAACGACAGTAATTCTATTCGTCTATGGCATCAACAGTTGGGCCATATGAGCAAAAGAGGATTAAAAATTTTATCTGATCGTAAGTTACTTCCTAGTTTAAAATCTTCTAAGTTAGATTTCTGCAAACATTGTCTATATGGGAAACAAAGCAAGCAGAAGTTTAAACTTGGAAAACATACTAGTAAGGGAATCCTTGCTTATATCCATTTTGATGTTTGGGGTCCATCTCCTACAACTTCATATGGATGATTGTCATATTTTGTATCTTTTATTGATGATTTCTCTAGAAAAGTGTGGGTCTATATGTTAAAGAAAAAGTCTGATGTATTCACAAGTTTCAAACAGTTTAGAGCATTAGTTGAAAACATCACTGGAAGAACCATTCAATGTTTAAGAACTCACAATGGTGGTGAGTTTACTTCAAAGGAATTTGATAATTATTGCAAGGATGCTGGGATCGAAAGACATAAAACTACTGTATATACTCCTCAGCAAAATGGAGTTGCTGAATGCATGAACATGAATCTGTTAGAGAGAGCAAGAAGTATGCTTAGTAACATCAATTTGCAGAAGGAATTGTGGACAAAAGTGGTTTCTACGGCTTGTTACTTGATAAATCGATCACCATCAACTGCAATAGGATGAAAAATTCCTCAATAGGTATGGAAAGGTTATCCATGTGATTATTCTAAACTGAAAGTTTTTGGTTGTGATGCATATGCTCTAGTTCCGAAACATCAGCATTCTAAATTAGATCCTAAATCAAAAAGATATATCTTTGTTGGATATGGTGATGGGACTAAGGGATACAGGTTGTGGGATCCTACTACTCACAAGATCATCATTAACAAAGATGTTAAATTTAATGAATCTTCACTTGTAAATCTAGATGTAGATGATAAATTGAAATAGGATAATGTACCTAAGCTTCAACACATTCAGTTTGAAACCAGTTCAAATACTGATGATAGTCCAAATGAACAAGTTTCATATTTAGATCATGAACAAGTTTCAGATGCAGATCATGAACGTGTTTCAGATGTAGATCATGAAGAAGTTCCTACAGATAATAATCAGCGAATTGTGGAAGAACCAAAAACATCTTTAAGGAGGTCCATGAGAATCAGACGTCCTCCTAGAAGGTATGATGATTATGTTACTTCAGTTTCTTTAACCGCCAATGATGATGAACCTTTGTGCTATCAGGAAGCTGTAGAAGGTTCTAACAGTGGTAAGTGGAAAGAGGCCATGAAGGATGAGATGAAGGCATTAGCCAAGAATTCCACATGGGATCTGGTGGAACTTCCTAAAGACAGGAAAACTGTGGGATGTAAATGGGTTTACAAATTGAAAAGGGGTGTTGATGATAAAGAAGACAGGTACAAAGAGAGGCTGGTCGCGAAAGGTTTTTCTCAGAAAGCAGGCATTGACTTTCATGAGATATTTTCACCAGTTGTAAAAATTGTTTCAATTCGGGTTGTGTTAGCATTAGTTGCTTTACTTGATTTAGAATTACAACAACTATATGTTAAAACTGCATTTTTACATGGAGATTTAGATGAGGAGATTTACATGGAACAACCGGAAGGGTTTGTTCAAAATCGCAACAAGAAATTTGTTTGCAGGCTCAAGAAATCATTGTATGGTCTGAAGCAGTTGCCTTGATAATGGTTCAAGAAATTTGATTCTTTCATGATGAGTCAAAATTATATAAGAAGTGAATATGATCATTGTGTTTACTTTAAGAAATTAAGTAATGGCATGTTCATTATATTAGTGTTGTATGTTGACAAGATGCTTTTAGCAAGCAAAAGAATAACTAAGATCAACAGGTTAAAGGCTCAGATGGCTAGGACATTTGATATGAAAGATCTAGGAGCAGAAAGACAGATTTTGGGCATGGAGATTTTCAGAGACAGGAGCAATGGTAAGCTGTGGCTATCACAAAAGAAGTATATTGAGAAAATACTCTTGAGGTTTGGTATGAACAATGTGAAGCCTGTTTCAGTCCCTTTAGCTTCCCATTTTAAGCTTTCTTCAAGTTTATGTTCTAATACAAATGAAGAAAAGGAATATATGTCTCGAATTCCATATGCTAATGTAGTAGGTTGTTTGATGTATGCGATGGTTTGTACTCGACCAGATATTTCACATGCAGTTGGGGTTGTCAACAGGTATATGGAAAATCCAGGAAAAGAACACTGGTCAACAGTAAAATGGGTGCTTCAGTATCTGAGAGGCACAAGTGATTATTGTATCACTTATAACAGAAGTAGTGAATTTGTTTTTGGTTATGTTGATTCTGATTTTGTAAGTGATTTGGATAAGATAAGGTCAACTTCAGGATATGTCTTTACTCTTGCAGGTGGAGCTATTAGCTGGATGTAAAAGCTACAAAACATTGTTGCTTTATCCACTACATAAGCATAATACATCGCTGCTTCACATGCTTGCAAAGAAGCGGTTTGGTTGAAAGGTTTGTTTGGTGAGTTTGGTAGGTTGCAGGACAACATCAAGTTATTTTGTGATAGTCAAAGTGCAATTCATTTGGCTAAAAATCCGGCCTATCATAGTAAATCAAAGCATATACCTATCAAGTACCATTTTGTAAGACAGGTTATCACTGAAAGGGGAGTCTCTCTTGAAAAGGTGCATATAAAGGAAAAATGTGCTGACATGTTCACGAAACCAGTTTGGTTAGAGAAGCTACGATGGTGTTTAGCTTCTCTTGGCTTGCAGAAAAGATAAAAATAATAATGGAACAGGGTATCAGGCTAATTTTTGTGAAGGTGGAGATTTTTGAGATTTATTTTAAATTATTTTTGGAGAAAATCTCATGAATGTGACAACAATAGGATTTGTTGCTAAATTGACTCCATGTAATATTGATGTGAAGATATTACATCCTATATTTTTTGTGAGTGAATTTATGATTCAGTTTCTACTCCCAGCTATAAAATGTAAGCCCGTAGAGGCAAATGAGCACGAGGGATGTGAGGTGAGTGGAAGAGCAGATGGGAAACTCTGCTGTTGTAATTCTCCAGTTGATGAATGAGATTGCCGATGCCTTGCTTGGTGGACGTAGCCCAGATTGGTTGGGTGAACCACGTTAAAATCTCTTTGTCTTCATGTTTGTTTATGCTGTGTGTGATTATTTAGTTTCCGCTGTGTGTTTTGCTCCAACAGCAACAAAAGAAACTTGATCCCTCTCGGTTCATGTTAGATCCGTGCTTTAAATGGATCTATGTTGGTAATAAGCATCAAAACACTTTATAAGGAGTAGTCTAACTTATAGACGAAATGGCCGAATATGGTGATACAATTTTAAGCAATATTGTTATTTTTTGTTGTTTAAAATGTATTTTTGATACATAAATTGATTTACCTCCCGGAAAAACTCCTACCGCACTCCAATTTTACATATTAAACAACTTAAACTCAAGTATGTATTTAGCACCCTGAAAACCCTATTGCACTTGTATTTTACAAATTAAACATCTTAAACCCAAAAATGTGTTTAACACTGTGAAAACCCTATTGCACTTGGATTTTGCAAATTAAACAACTTAAACTCAAGTTTTTAAAAACCTCAACCAGAGAAAAAATGAGTGGAAAAAATGCATTTCATCTATTATTTAGAGTACTTACTTTATAATATATGTGATGGAGTAGCCTTTAAGTGTGAATTTTTGGAGTTTCCAATGGAATTCTAGCAAGAATCTGCACAATTTTTTTTTTTTGGCTAAATTTGGATTGATGTTGTTTAACTGGTTTTTTTACTGCATATAAGGATTCAATGACCTCAAAAACCACTAAGGTACTTAGATTGTGAAGGGTTCACCTATCAAACTTCGGATTTCAGTGAATCCTTTCCTGATTCTACACAAATTAGATCAGAAATAAACAGAAACACTTTCCAAAATGTTGCACTTAAAGACTAGTGGATATTGGATATTAGAGTTACTAAAAAAAATAATTAAATCATAATTTTGTTTTAAATTATTATTACTATTATTATATTAATTATAAAATAAGTTAATATGTAATTTAAACATATATACATTTAAAAACAAATGCAAACAGATTTTTAACTATGGACATTTTCCCTCATTTTATCATGAAGATTCTTAATCTATAAATAGGCTATGTTACAACACTATGGGCCAATGTCATGGCTTATCAATACCACATGCCCAAAAAATCATAACTCACTTAATATGACACTTGTTGATATGACCATTTTTTAATTAATAAATTTAATTAAAAGAGAAAAAATGCATAATTATTCATAATATTGAACCTTTGATATGTGTATAGCACCAAGAATATTCCATGTAGGTAAAATCCCTACCATTTACCTAAAAATTAATGACAATTAAATTAAAATTCTTGAAAGCATGTTACAGAATAATAATAATTATTGTTATTATTATTAAAAATATAATATATGAATTAAACATATATTCATTTAAAAAAATATTTAAAAAGATTCTTAACCATGAGATTCACCCCCACATTACTAGAGATTCTTAACTTGTAAATATGTTAAACTACTTTTAAGATAAATTTCAACCTTTGATTTGTAGATGCTACTAGGAATATTCTAATATATTCCATGGAGGTTAAATATCCTACGATCTAGCTAATAATGTCGATAACTATTCTAGCACAACCATAGAAACACTTACTTCATGATACATCCCACATTTCCAATATTAATTAAATTATAACTTTATTTTAAATTATTATGAGCTTAGATCCATCTTAACTTGGGATTTACCAATCTCAAGGAGGGACCAAAACTCTTAAGGTGAAAACCCCTTTCAAATTAAAAAGAGATTTGATAGCTCTTAGTGCTTGGTAGAGCCAGAGTTAGGATGGTGGTAGATCCAGGGTTAAGATGGATCAAGGCAACTTTAATTATTGATCATCATAGATGGATCAAGGAAAATTTAATTATTGATCATTAATTATGATGATCGCTCTCAGTTCTTGTAGATCCATATTTAAAATGGATCAAGGTTGTTTTAATTATTGATTATTAATTACGATGATGATGACTAACATGGACAAAGACCAATATAGTATATCAAACCTTAAGAAAGCAAGTGATTAACTTAGGTTCTTTAAAATTTTATTTTTATGATCAAAAGGAAGGGAAATAAGCACTCTGAGTTGACGTAACAAGTTAAGAAGGTTGGGAGTGTGAAAAATGTTTTGAAAAAGTGATTGGATGTGAGTAAGGGGCATACAATCCAAGAGAAAGTGATGTTCATCTTCAAATATATTATAATTAATTATAATTGTAATTATTATTATTTATTATTTTATTTTATTTTTAATGTAATTTTTATGTAATTTGATTAAGTCAAAATATTTTAGTAATAGTTATAATTATTAATTTTATTTTTTATATTATTATTAATTTTTTAATTTGACTTGAGTCAAAATGAGACATTATAACATTTTTTCTATATTGTGGTGGAGTCGTGCTATATATATAAATATATATATATATATATATATATATATATATATATATATATATATATATATATATATAAATATATATAAAACTATGGAGATTCACCCCACTTTATTATAGAGATTCTTGATTTGTAAATAGGTTTTGTTCATATATCATTGCATATTAATAAAAATCCATAACTCATTTTATACAAGACTTGTTAATCCAAAAAACCATCTCTTTTCATATGAGTTTTTTTTGTTTAATTAATCAATTTAATTAAAGATATGAAAGAGCATTCGAAGTAAATCACATTTTTTTAATTAGTGACTACTATTAAGAATATTCTAAAATGGTTTATGGAGGTTAAATCATTACCAACCATGTAATAATTATTGATAATTTAATTAAAATTTTGGAAGCCTTATTTCAAAAACATAGTCTAACTTATAGATGAAATGACTTTTGTCAGAGTATTTTTTCTTGTTAATTTTAACCAACATCCAGTAATTTTTTTCAAAAACTTTAATTTAAGTTGTTTAATCTATAAAATTGGAGTGCCCCAAGGTTTTTAGGGTGTTCAATTCATTTATGCATTCAAAAATATGTTATGATTTCGATGAAAAATGATATTTCATATATAAGTTAAGCTACCCCATTTCAAAATAAATAAGCCTATCAATATAATTAATAATATTAAAAAAATAAAGAAATTAGAAGCTCTATTTTAAAATAAACGCACCTATCAACATAGTTAATAATATTAAACAAAATTTAAAATGAAAAAATATTTAGTATAAACAAATTTGTTTTAATTTCAACCACATCATAATAACAACTATGTAATTTGAGTTTGTTTGTTAACTTAAAACAAATCGAACTAGATGAGAAAATCAACAACATACATTTAAAAAAAAATGCATTTCAACAAAGTTTTTAAAAGCTTAATTTAATTATTAGACACTTGTTGGTTAATTTTACCTAAAATTTGGTAGGGATTTCTTAGAATCATAAATTTGAGTTGTATAAGTTGTAAAATCCAAGTGCCTCAATGGGTATTTGGAGCATTGAATCTATTTTTATTTTAAAGAAAACATTTTAAACAACAAGAAATTACAATCTCACCCAAAATTTAAGTTACTTTAATTTTTAAGTTTTAAAGCCTTTAATTAACATAATATTTGACTTTAAATGTGGATGGATTATCCCATAAGGCTTGGTATTGATGTTCATGTTTAAGAAAGACTTTGAATTGATGGTAATTGTTAAGGTACTCTTTGCTATAGGTATTAGTTCAAATCCTCTTCTTAATCTCAGGAAAAATAAAGTCACCTCAATAATAATAATAAAAAAACAAAGCCACTAGATTTAAATTTTTATTTTTAAAGTGATTTGGATTGGTTATAGTTTTTTTTATAATAAGTATGTATTTTTTATTTTTATTTTTATTTTTTTTCATTAGGATAGGATAGATGTAAATTCTTATTAATTATTTAGATTTGTTATAGTTTTAATTACTTATTAATTAAATTATTTACAAAAAGATTTGTTAATTGGATTGGTTATGGTTCAATTATTTGAATAAGTGTGTTTATTTTGGAATAGGATTTTCAGAAATTTATTTTAATTATCAACAATTATTATGTAGATGATAGAGATTTAACCTACATAAAATATTTACACTAAAAGTCGTAGTGATGTTGTAAAAGGTTATGTAGTTTTATGTTATCTCCATTGAAATTAAAATTAATAATTAAAACTAAAATTAAAATAACCTTATTGACATAAATTTATGGATTACTTATGTCTTACATTTTGAGTGGTCTTAAAAACATAAAATTTATATAAAATTCAAGGAGGATAATTAAGTTTTTATGAAACAATTCTTGGTTGTATGTCCTCATATTACATCTTTAGGGTTGTTATTTTATATAAAAATAAAATAAAATAATTAAGTTATTGGTAAAGCAATTCTTAGTTTTACCTGTAAATATATCTTAATCTCTGGACACATCTTTATAAGGGTTGGATACATTTCTAGACACATATTTCTAAAGGTTGGATACATTTCTTTAGTAAAACTATTACACGTTGTAACGTTCGACATCTACTTTGGTACCATAGATTTAATATTTATGCAAAGTTCCATGCCGTGGATTCAAGAATAACTTCAAGTATCAAGATAACAAGATGTCTCAATGGGTGGTTCGTAGAAAATGTTTTCATGAAGCGTGCAAGTGATCTTCAATTCTACTCCAATATCAAATTTGTTCACCCGATTTACAATTTTTTTTTTTGTTGTATTTGTATGTGTATGGTTTGGTTTGTAATAGTTTTTTTTTTTTTTAATAATTAGAGAGTGATTAATAGGAATTTAAAGAAAGTGAACTTAAAATTAATTATATATATATATATATACATAAATTAAAATTTAATATTATAATTACATTTTAAATTTAGGTTAAATTTTGTTATAATAAAATTTTAAAATTAATAAAAAAATCAAATTTTAAAAGTCCAATAAATTCTAACTCAATTTTATTAACTTTTTTATAAATAATAGTATTTGAAATTAAGTAACCTATATTTTTTACACTTTCAAGTCATGTTAGAATATGAAATAAATATAGGAGAGGAAAAATGGAGAACGGAGATAGGGTTTGTGGCAAAGATTGTTTTTGCATAGGATCAAATGGCAATAGCTAGAGCACCGTGAAGTTTGTAGGGTATGGAAACATCTAACTGGTTCCCTCGGGTGCACATAGAAGCAAGCTTGTACTATGGATTCGACATGCGAAGATCATTTTTGAACGTTGCACGTGCATTCACTTATTTTCAAGCCCTTTTGTTTATTTCTAATGAGGCTAAGATGGGCACCCTTCATGGATATGGAGGGTACGCTTCATGTCTCCAAGATAGGGGCAATAGCCTTCATTTATTCTCTCTTCTTTGTCCCCATGCTTGGGGTTGGCTAGCCTTTCTAGGTTACAACTTACAATCTACAGCATCATTAGATGACATGCCCGATCTTCCAAACGATTTAACTCAGATTCCTTCCTCTTGAGCCTCGATCTAATTCTTCTCAATTGAAGGATTATGATATTTCTCGAAACTCTACCATCGTCTAGTTCTTGAGGTTGAGTGGGGTATTGCCTTGGGATCCAGGAACTAGGAGGCTCAACCTCTTATAAGGATGTAGTGTGGGATAAAGGCATAACCCATTAGATAAGCCACAATACATCCCTAGATCCTACATAGTTGAACAACAACAACAAGTGTTTGTCATGATGCTAAACCTAAAAGAGATAAATCAACTGTTTTCTATTCTTCAATTTAGGGTAGTGATTTGTAGATTCAATAGTTTTTGGTACAGATCAAATGTTCTGCATCAATGGGTGTTTACAACTTGGACCACCAACTGGGACATATACCTTTGCTCAAAAGGATTCTTCATTTTTCAATTTGATGCCCAAGAGGGAGTGGAGAGAGAATTGAAATAAGGGCTCTGGTTTTGGAGAAATGCACGACTCTTCATTACCCCTTTGTTTCTATACTTTGATGCTACAACAATTATGGTATCAACAATTCTAGTATGGGTGAGGCTAACAAATCTTCCCCTTCCTTTATGGCATCACAAGGTCCATGAGGAAATAAGAAATACTTTGGGGTCTTTCAAAAATATGGACACCGAGAGGATAAAGAAAGGATTATATACTTTCTCTCGAATCTGTGTAGAAAACATCAAAGTTTCCAATGGACACAACTACTGGATTATGAAAATACAACATTCAGATGTCAACTTTGCTATCAAACTAAACATTTATAGGGCACATGCCTTGCTATCCCACAAAATAAAAGTATGCCAACCTCCCTATCCTTACCTTACAAAGGAAGAAGAAGGGGAAATCATACATAACCGTCCAGTCCAAGATAAAGGGGGTAATCGGGCTCAAAATGGCAATCCCACAAGAAAAATGTGGCAAACTCGTAACAATCCATGAATGTGAACAATAAAAAAAAATGGCACACAAGGAATATGGAACTATGGATACAAATCGATTTCATTTCTTAGAAAGCTCAGATTCATGAAAACAACCACTAGAGGTAACCATAATCGAAATGGCTATGGTACCACTTGGCCCCAACTCAAGGGAATGACAGAAGGTCCACTAAAAAAAAGGAAAGAAATGGAAAGAAAGAGAACATCAATTTTTTTTCCGTTACATAATCTTCCCCATTTTATTTTAATTTTTAGTTTTTTCACTTCTAAGCCGAAATTCATGGCTATGGTACGAGTCAACCCCAACTTAAGGGAATGAAGGTCCAAGAAAAAAAAGGAAAGAAAGGGAAGATAAGTATTTTTTACATTACATAATCTTCCTAGTTGTATTTTAATTTTTAGTTTTTTCCACTTCTAAGCAGAAAGGCTGCTCATACTGAAATGCTATAACCATATGCAAATTGTAATTTTGTTTCTTTTTTAGAAATAAAATTATGTAAAAATAATTTATGTTTTTTTATAAAAATAGAATATAAAAAAACAATTTATTAATTAATTTCATTAAAAAATAATAATTACTATCATAATTTATAATTATTAAATTAATATAGACATAAAATTATAATATATTCATCTTAAGTTACTCTAGAAATCAAATCTCTGGAAGTGCAAATCTTTCCTAAGTTTTGCACTCAAAATATAGGTTTGGCCCTTGATAGATCCAACATTAAGATGGAGGCTAGTCTAGAATATTCTATGTAATATTCACCATTAAGTATGGATCTAACATGAGCCCAAAGAGATCAAATTTCTTCAAATGCAAAATGCTTTAGAGTGCAAAATACAATGTGTAGTTTTTCATTATTTAAAATTTTTATTTTAACAAATTCATATATATATATATATATATATATATGAAGTTGATATCGACATAAATTAGTTAACATAGATCTTCAAATAGTTTATTTGAATCTCTTGTTGATTTTTTTTTAAAAGGATAATGTCTAAACATCATACTCACGTTTTAGTTTTTTTAACGACCCACAAACCTACACATCCCCTCATCTTGGGCTGTAAAATGAGTCTCTAGGCTCAACAAATCAAAGATTAAGGTTTATTTCCAAAGCAGTTATGCATTTTTTACCTTTTAATTAAACTAATTAATTAAAAAAATGTCATATGAAAAGTGTCATTTGAAATGAGGTATGGTGTTTTGGGCATGTGGTATTGATAAGCCATGATTTTGTCCCATGGTATTGTAACAAAACCTATTTATAAATTAATATTCTCCAAGATAAAATATGAGTGAATCTCATGGTTAAGAATCTTGTTACTTGTTTTTTAGGATGTATATATATTTAACTTATGCATTAATTGTTTTTATAATAATAATAATAATAATAATAGTGTTAATATTTATGAGTAGATATACATGTCTATTTTGGAATAAAGTTTCCACAATTTAATTTAATTATCAATAAATTATTAGATGGATGGTAGTGATTTAACCCTCATAGAATATTCTAGAACATTCTTAGTAGTACATAAATAGAAGGATGAGATTTATTTTGGAAGTAGTTATGCATTTTTTTCTCTTTTAATTAAATTCATTAATTAAAATAATGTCATATAAACACGTTTTAAATTAAATGAATTATGATTTTTTTAAGTATGTGGTAATGATAAGCCATGGTATTGTAATAAAATTTATAGATTAAGAACCTTCATGATAAAGTGGAAGTGAATCTCCGTGTGGTTAAAAATATTGTTACATGTTTATTTAAAATGTATATATATATATATATATATTTCATATATATATTAATTATTTTTTTCCAAGAAAAAAATTCTTAATTTTCCATTAATGTAAGAAAAATTACATGTTGCATCATCGGCATATACATCTATGCAAAGATCAAGTAGGAACCAGATATACTCAGTAAAGTCAAATATCCCATCATCAATTTTATTATTATTATTATTTTAAATAAATTTATAATTTAGTTTTTATTTTTTATTTTTATTTTATTTTAGCATCTTGAAAAGTATGAATAAGTACTTGTTTTGATGTTTATTATGGATTGATTGAGCTAAGAGACTCATTCTATAGCCCAGTCTTAGGGGATGTGTAAGTTTGTCCATTCATCCTTTCCCCTTTAAAATAAAAATAAAGGTTAAAAATTATGTTCTAAATAGAAAAATAATGTCTACTATTTGATAAAATATTTTAATACTAATTAATATTAACATATACTTAAAAATATGTCAATAATAAAAAACCATTTTAATTTGTGTTTAATGTTAAAATGTTTTGCTATATATACTCTATTTAGCATTCAAAAATACAATTTAAACAATGAAAAATAACATATTGTATTTTACACTCTAAAGAAGTTTGCACGTGAAGAAATTAGATCCCTCTCAACTCATGTTAGATCCGTACTTAATATGGATCTATGTTTGTACTTATCCACATTCAACAACCATTTAATTTATATGGATACACTAGTTTTAATTTTTACAACTTGAGATGTATGGTGAAACAAGTGTTTTGATGTTATTGTGCATTGATATCTTTTGATGTTTACCAACCATTTAATTTTACCATTTATATGACTACTCTAGTTACTTATCAAATAATTATGTTGATAAGAATGTCTATTTTGGAATACCCTTCTAGAATTTTAATTTTAATATCAATAATTATTAAGTGGATGGAAGAGATTTAATCTCCACATAATATTAAAATATTCATAGTAGTAAACACAAATTAAAAGTTAAAATTTATTTTCAAAATAGTTATATCATTTTTTCCCTTCAAATTAAATTGGTTAAGTATCGTATGAAGTAAATTTCTAATTTTAAGAATGTGGTAGTCGTAAGCCATAATATTTGCTATGATATTATAACAAAGCCCATTTACAAATTAAAAATCCCCATTATAAAATAAGATAAGTGTTGATATTTATTATAAATAAATACTTATCAACATTTACAAATCATTTATTTATACTAATTTATTTTCCATTTCAATAAATTCTATAATTTATTTATATTTTAACATTTTGTAGATATATATTTAACCTCCCTTAAAGGAATTAATTTTAAAATGATTTATTTGTTGGATTGGTTATGGGTCTTCATTACCAACCCACTTATATCAAAATTTCATAGGTCACATAGTCTTACCGAAAAAGTCAATAGATTTAAATTTGGATTGGTTGTAGTTTTTTGTGATAATAAGCAATTGGTTTCACGATGGGATAGATGTAAATAATTAATGATTCGTTAATTTGAATGGTTATAGTTTTAGTTATTGATTAAATAATTTATAAAGTGATTTGTTGATTGGATTGGTTATCGTTTTAATTATTTATTAATTAATTTATATTAAATTAAATTGAATTATATTTTAATATTGTATGGAGATTGATTTGTTTTTTTAATGAATAGTTTTTTTGTTTTTAATTAATTTGTATTATTTCACAATTTCAATATATATCATTAAAAGCATTATAGTTTTAGTGTTCAGTTTAGCTTTGAGAGAATTAGATTTGTTTACTATTAATTATTAACTAAAGATCAAGTATAACAAAATAAAAACATATGTAATAGAAAACTATTAAATTTACTTGGTACTGAATTACATAAAGAAGAAAAACAATTGTTGAAAGACATATCATGATATCCATAATATGAAGAGGTCACAGAAGATGGGTTTTAGGTAGTTGTATCAGTAGGAGCAAGAGGTTTAAGTTCACACTAAAAGTGACTTTCTAGGTGGGCTAGCCAGACATGAACACTAAAATCGCTACACTCGCTTGATTTCATTCAAGGAAGAGATGATATCATTACGATCTTCATTCTTCTCTTTCAAGACCCTACCTATTTTTTTTTTAATATTCCAATGGAGGGTGATTTTGTTTAGGTACTAACTCCATCTTCCCTTGTTATGTCCAAGGTAAAAAACCTAATTGCCTATCTTCTCTAGGATTCCAGAGCTAGAATAAGCTTGACGGTCATTGGTGGCAAGGCCTTCAAGCTGGCATATTGCTTCACAAATTTCAAGCCGGGTAATATAATGGAATATAGTTGCAGCTTCCTAGGCATGGGCTTGGGTACATGGCCTTCCCTAGGCGCCTCTACCTCCAACTCACTAAAAACTGCATATTCATTGTTGGGGCATATTACACCAAAAGGAGAAAAACTTGGCAAGAAATTTATCCCATGACAACTTAGGATTGAGAGAAATGTGACTAAGAACGAAAATAAGAATGAAAAACCAAAAGATATGGGAATTTTAGGTGGCCCAATCCATCAAACTGAGAAGGACCAACAAATCAAAAGTGCAGATGAAAAAATATTGGAAGGGTCACATGCTCACCAGGAGACACCATAATGCAAGCCGCAATTCACCCCAGTAGAATTTAAGACACAACCACCAAGCTTACACTAGAAAGAAATAAAACTAGAAAAGAAAATAACTAAACCAAAAGATTAAGATACTACCTTAATATAAACAACCCAATTAATTAGAACCGACAAATTCACATGCACTTAAGAAAGGATGACACCACCATCTACCTAAACATATATCTCGAGTGTAGTAAGTAGAGTCCTAAAGAATGAAGCCTCAGTGTTCCCAAATCCTATCTCTAGACCAATATACAACATCCCATGCAAGTAAGGTAACTCTAGGCTCAGAGGCCAAGTTGGCTTGCATGTAGACACAAGTCACTTCCACTCCATCACCAAAGACACATGACCATGTCTCAGAAAAAGCCCGTGAATTATGTCATGGTTCTGCAATATTTTTTCCGCACACAGATCCTCCACTACAAGACAACCAAGAACATTTTCCCATCTGTGACAGGGAGGATCCCAAGCACACTAGAAAATTTGGAGAGCTCCTTGCAAAGAAATATAAAAGAGAAAGGTTTAGCACAATAATGAATGAAATAGGTGAATCGCACGTGTATTGCATAGGATGGGTTGGCCACACGATACCCCCTCTCTTAATTATTGCTAGAGGCGACAAACTACTCCAACAACATCAAATGTCTCATAGTCCAATACCAAGATAGGAAAAATAAACGAGTTACTTTTAAAATAATTTATTTGTTAAATTAGTTATGGGTCTTCATTGTGAACCAACTTATATCAAGATTTCATAGTCTACTTATAATTTAACACAATACTTGGTTCCACAATAGATACTTAATTTATTTAATAATTTATTTATAATTTTTTTTATAAATTATTTACTAGTTACATTGGATATTAACCTTCACAATCAACCAATCAATATTCGTTCAAATTTCAAGCATTTTGTAACCTAATTACTATAGGTTTAAAGTTCTATACCTTCTTGAAACAGATTGAAATCCATACGAAATTCCCATCAATAAAGTTGATACAAAACTTAATCTATAATTTATAATTTAGATATCTAATCCATAAAATTTAATTCAAGTAACCATGATCCAGGTGGATATTGGTCTCCACCCTCCTATTCCACTTGGGGCCCCACCATTTTCTCTTTCAGTGTTTCAGTTTCGGCACAACTTACTATTTTTAGCAGTTTTTCGGGTCCTGGACTTCCGAAGCCGTTTTGAGGCCCTAAACGACGTTTTTTGGGAAAATTGGGAGACTAATGTCGCTCACATCAAAAGTTGTATTCCTCAGATAGATCTTTCTAATGAGGTATGGTGCGCGTAAAACGAAGATCGTATGCCAAAGTTACGTCCTCAAGAAGTTGAAACACCAATTTACCCAAACGGGGCCCATATTTTTGGCGCTTCATCTCCTAGGGTGAGGGTTTAGGATGTTTAGGGTTTTCCCTTGTTTCTAAATATTAAATATTCCCTCGAGCCTCATTGTAACACAGTTCAGAGGCCTGTAGCCGCCACATCTCTTCTCAGAGATAAGCTACCAGCGTTGTAGCTAGTTTATTTTCCATTCTATCTGTAAGCAAATTTCAGTTCTTTGATATTAATGAAATCAAGTGTCATTTTCACTACATCTTTGTATTTATGGTTATATGTGTATTCTGTTGCGTTCTTGCATAAATCTAGATCAGTGGTATCAGAGTGGTCTTCTTTTTCTCGATCCTTCTTTGCATGTCCCCAAAAGGTCGGGGTATAAGGAGTTAAGGCTTGATCTGGTTGAACCTTTGCAATATTAGCCTCGCAAACCCCAACTGCCACCCATGGGGGACGAAAAGAAAGATGAGGGAGAAGGAGATCCTATCAAAATATTGCTCGAGGAGGCCCTCGAAAAACAAAGGAACACGATGATGGATAACTTTGCCCAAATCCTTCAACGACTACCCACTGGCGGCACATCTGCATCCAAAAACCACTCTAGAGGCGCGACTCCCTTTAAGGTACAAGTAAACTTTGAAATTCCAATATTTGAGGTTCAAATAGATGTAGATGTCGTAGATAGATGGTTGAATCTATTAGAAGGATATTTCTCGATTCATGACTTTTCCTACTGGGAGAAGATTATTTTTGCACTCCTCAAAGCTACCCCCCATGTCAAGGATTGGTGGGAAACCTACGTACTGTGAGAAAAATGATGAGACATTACCCTCTCTGTTCTCAGTCGTACCCACTTGGAATTATTTCCGAGACGCCATCAAGGAACAATACTATCCTGTGTGGAGCTATGAGGACAAGTACATATAATGGACCACGTTGCGGCAACAAAGGGATCAGGATGTGCATGAGATGATGAATTTGTTCCATACCTTGCGCACAAATTTGGGTATCAAATATTCAGAGAAACATTTGGTGCTAAAGTATCGCAGTTATCTGCACATATACATTCAGGAGGAAATGGAGTTCCTCGACATCTCCTCGCTTGGTACGACATACCGATATGCTGCCAAGATTGAGCAGAAATTCAAACAGAAGAAGCGAGACTTTGGATCTACGAATCAAAAGCAAGGGAAAGGTGCCCCCAAACCGCAAAACAGAGGACAAATCCAAGGCATGGTGGCCCAAGAAAACCTACCAAAGCCACAAGCAAAGAACAATGCCGTGAAGCCAAAGAAGGACATGGGAAAGTGGTCTGAGTTCCATAAAATATCCACTCACAACACAAGTGAGTGTCGGGCCAAGCAGTCGCTGGTGGTTGAGATGAGGGCTTCTGAATCAGATGCATGCTCCGACTTTGAATCAAAACCTGACAAGGGGAAAGAAAAAGGGAAACATATTATTGATGTGGAGCCCAACGTGACTGTTGCCACTGCAAAGATCCAAAAGGAGGAACCGGAAGATCCAGAGGAGGAGGAGCGTCTCTTCCACTCCCAGGTGTGGGTAAAGGGTTCCCCACTATAGTTCATTGTCGACAATGGGAGACAACAGAACCTTATTTCAGCAGACACCATGAAGCGGTTGGGCTTGCTGACCACAACACACCCACAACCATACACCATCGAGTGGCTTCACCAAGGACGGGATCTTCGCGTCAGCCAGCAGTGTTGCCTTCCCTACAGCATCAAGCCCTTCACGGATGAGGTATTATGTGAAATTTCTCCTCTTGATGTTTCTGATGTATTATTAGGCCAACCATACTTGTGGAAGCGACATGTTGTGTATGAGTCCCGACCTTGCGTTGTTATTGTTACTTTGGGAAATAAGTTGTACAGGATACTAGAGGTACCATCGCTTGCTGCTATCTCTTTGGTTACTGCAAAACAATGTAGTAAGCTCATTTCCCAAACCAGGAAGTTTGTTTTCCTGATGATCCGCCCCCAGGGCAAGAAAAATACTGTGGCCACTACTTCGAGACAGGGTTCCTCTACACGACAGCAACAAATGGACAAGGTTGTTGAGGAGTACGGGGACATCTTCACCTCACCCACAGGGGTGCCTCTGCACTGTCAGGTCAAGAAACCCATTGATATGACCCCAGGTGCATCGCTACCCAATGGAAAGATCTATCAACGTTCTATTCTGGAGAACGATGAAATCAAGGGGCAGATTCAGGAGCTGTTGCAGAAAGGTCACATCCGACCAAGTTCATCGCCCTGTGGGAGCTCGATCGTGTTGGTACAGAAGAAGGATGGGACTTGGATACTCTGTATTGACTGTTAGGCAATGAACAAGATCACTTTCCGGAATAGGTACCTGATCCCACAGATTGATGACCTTTTGGACCAACTCAAAGGGGTGAAATATTTTAGCAATATCAACTTGAAGTCTGGGTATCACCAGGTACCAATTGAAGCCTCCAATGTGTGGAGGACTGCCTTCAAAGCCAAGGAGGGCATTTTCGAATGGCTGGTCATGCCTTTCGGGTTGACGAATTCTCCCCCAACCTTCATGAGGTTGATGGATGACATCTTGCGGCCATTCACCAACTCATTTGTAGTGGTGTACTTGGATGAAATTCTGATCTTTAGCCAGACTTGGGAAGAGCACCTCCATCACATCTAACAAGTCCTCCAAACACTGCAGAAACCTAAGTTGTGTGCCAGTTTGGAGAAGTTCACTTTTGGCATGACCCAAGTTCAATATCTGGGATACATTATTGATGAAAGGGGGCTGCATGTGGATCCAACCAAGATCCAAGTCATTCAAGATTGGCCAGCCCCAACCACTCTAACAGAGCTTTGCAACTTTCTCGGTCTTGTTAATTTCTACCTTAGGGTCATGTTGGGATTCTATCATATCACTTGGCCCTTGAGTCAAGTCACCAAGGGAGGAGCGAAAGAAAATTTATTTTGGTCGAAATCTCAACAGAAGGCATTCGTAGAATTGAAACATCGCCTCTGTTCTGCCCTAGTGCTCACATTACCAGACTTGCAAAAACCATTTGAGATCGAGACATATGCCTCTGACTATGCTATTGGGGTAGTTATTACTCAACAAGGGCATCCAGTGGCATATCACAGTGAGACATTGTCCGACACAGTTTGCAAGTATCCCACTTATGACAAAGAAATGTATTCCATTGTGCAGGCTTATCGACAATGGAAGCATTACATTTTTGGGAAGGAAAAAATTATCCACATAGACCACCGACCCCTGTAGTTCATACAGACATAGGGGAAGTTGTAGAACGATCACCATCTGAAGTGGTCCACATATCTGCAACAGTTTCATTTGAACATCAAGTACAAGAAGGGTAGCACCAATAATGTTATAGAATCCCTCAGCCGCCCACTGATCGTGGTGCTAACCACCGTTATCAACTCTTGTGGGCACGAGACTTGTGATTGGCCACTTCTGTATAAGAGTGATCCAGAATTCGGCCACACATACAAGGCACTCTTGGGGGGTACACAAGTTCCAAATTTTCACCTCCAAGATGCACTGTTATGTCATATGGGACACCTTTGTGTTCCTTCAAGCGAGTGTGCCAAGATGATATGGGAAGCACACTACAGTCGAGTCACTGGAAATTTCAGGGTCGAGAAAACAGTGGCAGTACTGCAAAGGTATTTCTATTGGCCGAACCTTCGACAGGATATCAGGAATTACATTAGATCTTGCACTGCTTGTGCCATTTCCAATCCGACCATCAAGAAGCAAGGCCTATATACTCTGCTACCTACCCCTACTTGACCTTGGGAATCCATCTTCATGGATTACATGTCAGGCCTTCCTTCTACTAAGCATGGAAATGACTATGTTTTCATGGTCGTCGACAGATTCTCCAAGATGGCCATTATGACAGCCTGCAAGAAGAATATCACAACAGAAGCCACTGCTAAAATCTTCTTTGAACGAGTGTGGGCGCACTTTGGGATCCCATAGTCTATCATATCAGATCGGAATACCAAGTTCCTCAGCACATTTTGGTCTAGCCTCTAGTCAATGCTGGACACAAATCTCACCAAGTCCATAGCTTTCCTTCCCCAAACTGATGGCCAGACAGAGGTCATCAACAAGATGATTGTACACATTCTGCACATGTACAATTCAAAGCATCTACACACATGGGATGAGAGCCTCCCCTATGTACAACACAATTATAATCAAGCTCTCTACATCTCAACCGACCACAAGCCCTTTTAGGTGGGCTTGGGATTCCAGTCACTATGTCCCATTGACGTAGCCATGCCATTTGCGGCTACTCAGGCTGATTCGGCTCATCTTCAGTCTTAAGATGACAAAGTGAACAACTTCACAAGCACATTCAGCACATCCGCCAGTAGGTTTATGAAATATTGGACAGAGCTAATGCTAAGTACAAGAAACGACATGATTAACATTAGGTGCCACACAAATTCCAGGTGGGCAACAAGGTGTGGCTACATTTGCAGAAGGAGCACCTCACTGGACCCCACTGCAAGATTCGCCCACTCCGATATGGGTTGTACACCATCACCAAGGTTGTAGGGAACAATGCCTTCGAGCTCAGTATTCCACCATTCCTTAGTCTACATCCAGTATTCAATGTGGACCCCCTTCGTCCCTACTTCCCACATCTACTGGACACCTCTGACATTGCATAACAACTCACACTAATAGAGTTAAACCTAAACTGCATGGAATATGCCACCACATATTGTATCATGGACATGAAAATCAAGAACACTTGCCAACAGAAGTCCAACTGTATCGGGTTGTCAAAGCTTGCCAACTCCTGCACCAAGGCAAGTGGTTCACCAGGGACCAAGTTCAACAGAAGTTTCCTCATCTCATGGAGGAAATCAACGCAATGGGGACCATTGCTTCCTAAGGGGGGAGGAATGATCCAGGTGGATATTGGTGGCCACCTACCTATTCCACTTGGGGCACCACCATTGTCTCTTTCATTTTTTCAGTTTCGACACAACTTACTATTTTTAGTAGCTTTTCGGGTCCTGAACTTCTGAAGCTGTTTTGAGGCCCTAAACGAAGTTTTTTGGGAAAATCGGAAGAAACATTTCATGGACCAATGTTTCTCACATCAAAATTTTTAGTCCTCGGATAAATATTTCTAACGAGGTATGGTGAGCATCAAACGAAGATCGTATGCCAAAGTTATGTCCTCGGGAAGTTGAAACACCAATTTACCCAAACGGGGCCCACAGTTTTGGTGCTTCATATCCTAGGGTGAGGGTTTTGGGTGTCTAGGGTTTTCCATTGTTTCTAAATAATAAATAGGCCCTTGAGCCTCATTGTAACATAGTTCAAAGGCCTGTATCCGCCACATATCTTCTCAGAGATAAGCTACCAGTGCCATAGCTAGTTTATTTTCCATTATGTCTGTAAGCAAATTTCAGTTCTTTGATATTAATGAAATGAAGTGTTATTTCTGCTGCATCTTTGTATTTATGATTATATGTATATTCCATTGCGTTCCTGCATAAATCCAGATCAAACCATTACTTCATTAGTTCAGAGATACGATGAGAAAAACTATTAATTTTATAAGGAAAAGAGAGAATTAATGTATTAATACAAGTGTATATATCAATTATGATTTAAATATAGAATTCTTGATGGGGGTGTGAGAGGGCCAAACAACTATTTCCATGGGAAATAACTCATATCACAAAGGGTTTGCCTCATTTAATGCTCATATCAAATTGTATGGATCTTCACCATGTAATCGCATGAGTAGATCGAGTCTCTATAGAATTTGAAAGGGGAATTTTATGATTGCTTAAAATGTTATAATTCTTCTCGTCATTTTATTTCCCACATAATTTTTTTCCTGGTTCATAATGGAATTTCTATGTGATCTCATTTCTTTATGATTCTTCCCATTAACTCTCTCTTCTCTTTTCCTTTTCTCTCTCTAGAATTTGTTGCATGGAGTTTGTGCTTTTTTTTTTCTATGAAACTTCCAAATTTTTTTTTGTATAAATAGTTTAAAGGTTTTGTCATGGCTACATTCTCTCAAACTTTCATATATTTGGTCCTTCAACCTTGTGTGTTCTTTCTACCTTCTATCACTTATCAACGAGTTAATTGTCATATAGGAGGACTGAAATATGGTACTACGATTTGTTTGCATGCTTGGTTTAGACTAAGTCATCTACTCAGATTTATCATAATCATATCAGTTTCAAGGTGAAGAGTGAGCTCAATGTTGTGAAGGATGATCCCAAGAAGGAGTAGCAGAATCTCATCGATACATAATTGTTGGAAGACTCTCATCGATACATAATTGTTGGAAGAACTTAAAACTTAGATATTGGACATTAGGAACATGAGAGGAAGGCAACACTAATACCTCCACATGATAGACCTAACTAGTAGTGGAAGATACTTATAGGCAATGTTTTACTAGAACTTTGTGACACATGAGAGAAAATTATAATGAAGTTAGATGAGACATAGTTGGATATTAAAGGTCACCTAGCTTGCATTGAGACTATTTTGTTGCTAGTTCAACATGGGAATAATTGGGAATATATGGTCCACGTAATTAAGGTGGAAACCTCACTTTGCTCTTAACTTTTATGATGCAGTTATTTCTATTTTTTCATGAACTCTAGTACTATATTTGATAATCTATTTTGATTGCAAGTTTGTTTTCCTAATAAAAAAACAAATCTTAAACATTATAGTCTATTAAATTTCTTTTCAACACTAAAACTATATCTTACTAATACCCAATATAAATTAATTTATTTTTTATTAAACAAATAAAAAATAAAATCTCAATATATAATAAAATTTTAAAATATTTTATAAATAATAATATATAAAATATAATTAAACACTATGAGCAGTTATTTATAAAACCATTCACAAAATACCTTCAATCATAATACTAATATAGGATAATCAATTAAAATGTCAACTCAGAGATTATTATTTCAAAATGAATTTATTATTAAAATTGTATATAATCATTCTAAACACTTTATCTCTTACATTTATATTATATTTTTCATATATATATATATATATATATATTACTAAAGGAAAGTATTAATGTAGAAAGAAGTTTTACCATAAACATATATTATTATTATCATAAAATCGTTTATAAAAATACATAATTTTTTTAATACACGACCATATTAATATTAATTAGAAATATAATTAAAGAGTGGAAAGAGTGTCCAAAGGGTTTTGGATAGACGGTGATCATGTGTTATGTTAAGGAACTCTTTGATGTGAATTCACCGATTCAATTCCCCGCCCCAATCGGGGTGATATATTGGACATGATTATGTAGTAATGTCAAGCTTACAAAAAAAAATAAGTGGAAGGTGTGTCATGGGGGCGAGGAGTGGGAAGGGATGTGATTTTTCACCTTTCGTATCAATGGGAGTACACCTTAACATAGGACCTAGTAAAAACTATTAATAACCAAGTAGAAGCCTACACGCTTTTACAAGTTCTCCACTTGGTAGAAAAAAGGGGTATCTAAGAAATTAGTATCATGGGCGACTCTGCTTCCATTGGATAAATATCACTATCATGGATAAATCCCTTCTGCTATATTTCAAGATTCAAACAAACATCAGAAGGATCTATCAAGATCTTGAAAGGTTCAAAACCATTTTTTTCCCATGTTCATCATCACAAAAATTGAAAGGTTGACCACTTCGCAGACGAGGGGGGATTCATGGAAAAAAGAGTGTTTAAGTGTGGGGAGGAGATCTTCCACACCCATATCTCATAAAATCTCCATGAATAATTTATTTTTCTAGGCCTAAGCTATGTTTGGCACTATGTGCAAGGATTAAGGGGTGGACCAAGCCTTGGTTGGATCATTTAGTTTGAGGCTTAATTGGAATGAGACAAACTTGTTGTTACACACATTCAAGGATAATTGTTTCATGGAACCATGTGTTGAGGTCTCGAAGAGATAGTTCAAACCATACAGGATAACATCAAACAAATCTAGAAGGAATAGAAATTGAATGTTGGATCCACCACCACTACGTTGGAATCCATTATTGAGTTGCAGGTGAGGGTTATTGGAATGTAGGATGAGTTGGTGAAAATCAAATGAATGATATTAAAGGAATTGAACCACAAGGCAAATCAAAATGCAACTAAATCTAGTGGCATATGTTTCCATTACTCATAATTTCTCAACCATCAAATGGTCAGTGAATGGCATGTTTCAGGACCGGTTTCCTATGATGATGGGGGAAAACAATATTTTTTTTCAATGAAATGGATATGATGGTTAATATTAAAAAATAAACTAGGGATATTTCCCATTACCATTACATTTCTTCAAAGATGTCAATATTTCTTGTGATTTTGAGATTGAACACATCGACTCAATCCAAACCCTCAAGGAGGTACTACATGAGATAAAAAAAAAATTATTCCCTTTCAAGTTAAATATTTTACAAAATACCCCTGAGATCCAAATACATTCCATTCCATTTCTTACTTCTTATCGATATGTCTCTGACTGGCTTCTCATTTGCCTTGGTGAGATGATTTTTCCCTTTTCCCAAATATGATCCAACCCATGTTTTCTATTAACTTCAAGGGGTTGTATATTTTTTCTTGTCTCATTTGGAAGGTTCTTCTTCATCTTCCTGATTTGAACATGGGCCTCCTTTGTCTCTAAATCTAGTGGATCTACTTTGATATGATTCTTTTTTACTGTACTCTTCTTCCTTCTTCTAAGCCATGTCCCTAGTCAAGATCTTCCCTGATTCCCTCGTCGGCTCCTTCATTTTCCTTAGGGTGATTTTAGACGTGTTTTTTGGTCTCATTTATGGGATTCCCACTACTTCCTGCACTAATGGAATATTTCCTTTTTCATGCAATGGAACAAATTTTTTATTTTTTCCATCTAGCTCGTCTTCTTATCCTTTTTTTAGCTATTGAATCTCCCCACCCTCTTTTTCAACGTTTACCACTTCTTCCTCATGGGCTTCTTTTCTAATGTAATTATTTTCTACTTTTTTCTCATTTTCCTCTCGTGATTACATAATCTCAAAAGGATTTGATGGGGTTGAAGCTAAATTCTTACCTTTAATTGATTTAGTTTTACTTGCCACTACTTTCCTCTATGTTTTACACTATTCCTCATGAGTTTATGGTTTTCCCTCACCCTTGCATGGTTAAGCATTGCAATTTCTTGTGAAATGACCATATTCATGGCATATCCGGTATTTGAAAGGAAGTTGTTCATAGTCCAAAAATTAATTGTGGTTCCACCTACGTTGTGTGAGCTTGATCTCCATAGGTAGGCCCTTCTCTAGATCTATTTCCACACAAATATTTGAACATACAAACTAAGAACCCTTGGATTCAACTCTATCCATATATTTCCCTAGACCATTCTCAATCACTCTTAGATAGTCATTGCTCCAGCACGATAGAGGGAGTCTGGGAATATTTAACCAAACAAGCACTACATTTGGAATATCATCATCTAGGTCGAAGTCAAACAACCAATTATTTAGGTACACTCCCTGTATCCCAAATATATATGGGTCATTATTGATATTACATCTTTGTCTTCTTTTTATTTGAACAAGAAAGCAAAGAAATTGTTCCCACAGGAAAATATGCCAATATTCCCTTTTCATCAATGGTTTCCACTTTTTTTCTAGCCATTGATCCATATATATAGGGGGATTCCACAATATAGTTAATTAACCTACTAAGGTCCGACAAAAAAATCCAAAGAAGTTTGTTGAAACCCTATAGGAAGTGTTATAGAGGGAATGGTTTCTACCTTCTTGAAAAATATATTCTGCACGTTTTTCGTTAGATATTTCCTATAGAGTGATGCTACAAGGGCTTGAAAGGCCAATGACACATATAGCAAAGGGGGAGGACCCCCCTCCAAGCTAGCCATTGCAATTTCTCAGTTATATTTTCTAGATCCTTATGCAACACAAATATGAACAATGGCTATCTTAATCGACGACGACACAGGTCAAACCACAAGAAGAAAATGACATGGCACTAAACAATCTTGGATTGGGTATGAAGCAAGGTGGAAACAAACTTTTTTTATCCTCCAAACCCAAACTCCTAATGAGTTAAAAGCTTCCAACCCATCACCAATCAAACATTCCCACAGATCAGCATGCATATTCTTCAGATGGGGACTTGGTAGTGTAGAGTGATGAAGGCAGCTAGGGAAAAAATGTTGGGGCTAAATAATATTAGTTCTTATGTTATATAAGGTTTTACGTATTGTTGGTATATTCTAGAGATCATATAAGTTAGTGGCTCTAGAAGATTGTAATGCCCATGTGTCCATTCTTGGAGAAATTTTTACTTCAAGCCATAGCTTTGATTTACGTTATGTTTCCATCCAATTTGGGTAAGAAAGTTATTTTGTAATGGTTGTACAAATCTACGTCCTATAAGAGATTTTATATAATATAATAAATTTCTTGTTTGGGTTAAAAAATACAATTAAAATAATATAAGATGTACAAAGTCCACTATGATTAAAATCCAAACAAGAAAATTTTTAAATATGCTAACCTAAATTCAAAATTTCCCTAAAATAATATAAATAAAATTCAACATGATTTTAAAATGTTGACCTAATTATGTTTTCCCAAATAAAATGTTGTAAATATAATAAAATGTTGAAAATTTTGATTAATTTATCACCAAATTTATCATAAGATGATGTAATAATATCAATATAAATCTTATGCTCACTAAATAAAATGTTATAACAAAGACAGTCTTGAAGGAAATATTAAAAGCAAAAAGAAAACTATTTATGCCTACATTTTATGTTTTAAAGATAATGATGATGATTAATGTTCAATAAGGTCAATACAATGTAGAAAACCTTAAGGAGGTAAAAGATTACTTACAAATTTTTAGTATTTTATTTCTATGCTCAAAAAGCATTAAGAGAAGTTGTTGGGTAATTTAATTGTACTTTAAATTACTTTATTGTCAATCTAGGTACGTAGACTTGTGAAGTATAGGACAAAGTATATGCTAGGAGTTTAGCTTTAAAATTCTAATAGAAATAAATTGAAATGAAATACATTTCTACTCTATGAAAGTGAATAAAATGACATGAAATGAAATACTAATCTAGAAATTCATTGGATAAAAAATCTAGGAAAGATTGAATCTTTCAAAATTTTCTATTCCAAGCAATTTGGTGAAGAAACTCTAATTATGAATCAACAAATATTTGGAGAATTAATCTAAGAAAGCATTTAATATTTCAAACTTTTCTCTTCCAAGCACTTTGGTGAAGATGTCTTCAATCTGATCATTTGTGGAACAATGCCATAGGTGGATTGTCTTTGCCTCAACATGATGTCGAAACAAATGATACTTTGTATTTATGTACTTGGTTCGATCATGGAACTTTGGGTTCTTGGACAAATTTATTGCATAAGTGTTGTCAATCAAAAGAGGAGTTGAATGCACTTGTTTCTCCTACAAATATTCCAGAATTTTCCTAAGACACACAATTTCCTTCATTGCTTTAGTTGATGCCACATATTCTGCCTTAGTTGTGGAATCTGCTAGAACTGATTTTTTTTGTGACCTATAGGAGATACCTCTTGATCCAAGCCTCATAACATAACCTGAAGTAGATATTCCGGTTTCTTTATCTCCATCAAAATCTGAATCAGAGTATCCTCTGTGAAAGAGTATCTAAATCAAAGTCATCCACCTGTGTATACTTGGGTTCAAAATATTGAGTTCCCTTCAAGTAATTTATAACTCTTTGAAACATACCAATGACCCTCACAAGGCTTTTGCATAAACCTAGATAGGATTCCAATAAAAAATTAAATGTATTGTTTGGTATTAGTCAGGTAGTTGAGACTTCCTACGAGTTGTCTATACTTCATTGCATCCTCAAATTCACTTTATTTAGTGGATGCAATATTTAAACTATGTTCCATTGGATTAGTGAAAGGATTGCACTCAATCATGCCAAACCTATTCAATATATCTCCAATGTACTTCTGAGAGAGGAATATAAACTTTGGATGTTGGGTTACTTCAATACCAAGATAGTAGTGAACATATCCCAAAACTGTCATTTCAAAACCTTTCCTCACTTCTTTGTTTATGGATGCAATGTAATTCTCATTGCTCCCTGTCATTAAAATATCATTTACATACACCAAAATATATACAACTTTTTTTCCAACTTTCTTGAAAAACAAAGTTGCATCATCAAGATTATAGTGTAACAAAGCTAGTGAAAATTCCATGTAATAAAGTTAAAATAATAAACACGGTTGATGGGACATTTGTTCCAAGCTGAATGTTGGGAAAAACATCCTAGTGTGGGTGTTCACATGGTTTGTTATGGCTAAGGAAATTGGAAAAGGCTATGGCTAAGGCATCAAAGAGGAAAAAAGTATTTTTGGCACATTTATTTATGAAAATAATGGAAATTAGGAGAAAAGGGAGGCAAAAGGTCACATGTTGCATGTGAGGAGGAAAATGAAGGAAAATAATGGAAACGTAAGAAAATAGAGGCCTCATTGATAAAAAGGCCTTTGAAGATCAATTGGTACCTTTTGTTGGTGCATTTTTTAAGCTCTCCCATTATTCTCTCTCTCTCTCTCATAGTCTTGGATACTTAGAGTTTTCATGGAGCACTCATGGAGAGTGTGGATGGTGATTTGGAGCAAGAAGGAAAAGGAAGAGCAAGAAAGCGCAAGCATACATCGGTATCAACAACTACAATGATATTTGATTGCAGGCACTGATTTGCATGTTGTTTTCCTCACTAGTTTTGGCATGCATGGTGTATGTATGTGGATTTTCCTAGCCTTGCCATTTCCTGGATAGCCATGGTGTCGTGGGATTATTTCCATTGATTTTTTCTATTTGGTTCTCATGATTACTTTAGCTATGGGTTGATTTATTAATTCCTTGAAGACTTATTTGGACAAATGCTCTGGAAGCCCAACAGACAATTGTGGGTTGAGTTATTAGTCCTAGAAGCCTTAGTTGGAAAAACACTCTTGAAGCCCCAGGTGGGTTGAGTTACTAGTCCTATAAGCCCTAGGTTGAAAATCGCTCTAGAAGCCCTATAAAAATTGGGGTTGAGTTACTAGTCTTGGAAGCCCTTGTTAGAAAAAAAACTCTAGAGCCTTGGAACAACTTGGATAGATACCAATCTGTGATGGTTGTGATGTCCGATCATGAGGTGGAATCACTGGTTTTAGGGTTGAGGTGGTTTGGTCTCTGGAAGCCTTGCATTGGTTGTGATTGATGTCTTTGATGAGATCCCACATTCATGATTGGAATATGGCACGGGGGTGATTGGATAAAGTGAGATTTGGCTCAGCCAATATATGGTCGGGTGGAACGTGGAAGTCCCATCTCCAGTTGGTTTCTACATTAAATAATGAGCAATTCATTCCCTTCGTATTTGGTGTGAAAATTTATTGATTTATATGTGGATTCTATTGTTGTTGTATCCATGGTATTTATGTTGTTATTATGGTGGTTATGAGCATGTATTTTTATAGTGATGATGTATGACTCTTCCCATGTTTTTACTTGTAAATGAATGTGCAATGTATTTATGGTCAAATAGATAGTATTGCAGTTAATGATGTAGGGGAGAAATTCTCCTTAGCGATTCTTAGATAAGTATGAGACCCCTTTTTTTATGTTTGGTTGTTTACACCTGTAGATTCAATGTTTGTGACATGATTGAAAAAATGTTTGTCATGGCTAGGAGGGTTCTAGATGAGTTCTTGATGATGTGATTTCTTCCTTATCATTGTAGTATTTTTATTTATCACCTATAAACTTTTCATGAAGTTCTTGGTAAAGCACTGGGTTTTGGGCCTGAAAAGGTGGCTCAAATCCCAGAGATTCAGGCACAGAACTGAGTTTTTGGGGCCCTGACCGCTGGCATGTAGGGTTACGCCCGCAGATATAGCCTCCTGGCCACTGACATGCAGTTTTATGCCTACTGATATGGTTCAAAGGGGGTTAAAACATTAGTGTGACCCAAGGATAAGAGGCTTGAATGGTTTGGTTACCTCATTGGGGTGTTGTAGTTGTTGTACAAGGTATGTAGGTTGTGGTTTCCATCTGTTCCACTTCCTTAAGGTCACATAGGAGGTTGAATATCATTATAGTAGCCTCTCATCACATGTTGACCCCAGTTGGCTGGTTACTTGGGTAGATGTGGGAAGGGGGTGTTATAGAGTGGTATCAAAGCATGGTTCAACCTTTGGACTAGATACATGGTGTGCTGGTCGTGATTTTATATTGGTTGCATAAGTGTTTCTCATATCTATGGTGTATGTTCTTGTTGCATCTGTGTTGTGTTGGCCATGGTGGTAGTGGTGTCACCATGGAAGGGTTGATGGTGTTGTTGTGAACATTTTTTCATGTGTGTATCACTGGTTATGTGTTGTTCATGCTTATGTATTGTTAGTGCATGCTTGCTTACATGTTGTTACATGGTGTATATGCATTTTTTGTTTATGCTAGGTCACATATTGGTCATGTTTGTGTAGTGTCTGTGTATGCTTGCTTGCGTGATGCTATATGTTGGTCATGCATTGGTCGTTCATGTTTGGTTATACATGTCAATGGGTGCATATGGTCAAGTTTGTGTTGGCATGGTTGAGGTTGTCATCTATTAGGCCATGGTGTGTATTTGGCATGATTATGCATTTATGAATGGAATCCAACTAGAGTGATGTTTATGTGCTAACAAACAATGTTTTATGAGATTATATGCTGTCATGATTATGTATATACATGTATTTCGCTAATTGACTGATATTTCAGGATGTATCCTCCCTAAATTACACTAAGGTATGCTGCTTTATTTATGATTTGTTTTACCTGACATATTGCACATTACAGGAAGAAATCAAAGATGAATAACAAAATGGTAGACTACATATATTCTCCCTATGAGTCATATGAGCAGAATGGTGTTGGGAATTCATCTAATTTGGCATATACACTTAGAAGTTTAAAGGAAGAAATAATGAGTTACAAGGAAGATGATGACCGATTCATACATACATGGGAAAAGCAAGCAGATGGCAATGCAACCCTCCTTCAAAGTTTGTTATAATTGCAGAGACAGGGACCACTTCGGATCAGCTATGGGTAGGAGGATGGGACCAATGGAGCATATGATAGTAGGTCTCCCAGTCATAGGTAAGATAGAGATGACATGGTTAGAGATGACAGATTATTGGACACTCCGGATAGGAGAGGTGATAGACAAAAGTGTCATTCTAGTTCTGGTTCTGACATGCATCGTGATCACCATCATTATCATACTTACAAAAGGAGCGACAGGGGCTATTTTCTGGATGAGTTTAAAAAAGGAAAAACACCTACATTTGATGGAGAGATGAATAAACCATAGGATGCAGAGGCATGGTTGCTTGGTATGAAGAAGTTTTTCAGATTGCATGATTGATCAGAAAATATTGAATATAGGATAGTTACATTTAGCCTTAAAGGTAGAGCAGATATTTGGTTGGAAGATGTGAAGAACGCCATAGATATTTCTAAGGAGGATTTGACTTGGAATGAGTTTGAGAGGCTATTGTGAAAGAATTATCTATCAGAAATATACTACGATGACAGGGAAAAGGAGTTTTATGAGTTGAAGATGGGTTCCATGACATATGAGGAGTATACTAGCAGGTTCTTGGAGTTACTGAGATATGTTCCTTACCTCAAAGAGGAGAAGGAAAATATTCAAATATTTATTAGTGGGCTAACGATTGAATTCAGAGATAGGATTGAGTTCGATGAGCCTAGATCATTGGAGGAGGCCATATGGAAACACAATCATTGTTATGAGCAATCGAAGTGTAGTTCAAAGGCAAATCTAGATTGGAAAGTTAATGATAAGAATAAAGGAAAATGGGACAAGAAGAGAGAAATGCCTCAAGATATAGGTAACAAGGAGAATGTTGCCCCACATAAGAAGTTCAATACATCTGGTAGAGGACATGGATTTTGATTTGAGGAGCAGAATAAGGATGAAGGCTGGAAGCCTATACTGTGTTGGACTTGTGGAAAAGATCATCATAGGAGATATTTTCCACAACATTAGGGTGGTAAGCCACATATCTACAATGTGTAGGAGGCACAGACATTGGGAGATGTTGGGCATAACATTCCTCAGATTTATGCAGCTGTGTACATTAGGCAGGCAGATCATCAAGCTTCTATCATTTAGATGGATAGTAAGCTTTGTAATCAAGTTACTTCTATTTTGATTGACCCTGGATCTAAATATAGTTATATTAATCCTGAACTAGTGGTTAAGTGTGGGGATACGTGTGATTTGATTAAGGAAATGCATGCATGATCTTGGTTAATGCAGTTGGCTAAAGATACGAAGAAAAGAGTTCACCATTGGGTAAGAGCTTGTGCATTTGAGTTAAATGGTATGCCTACAACAACGCACTTGAACATATTTCCATTGGGTTCATACAATATGTTATTGGATATGGATTGGTTATATCTTTAGAGGACCAAGGTATATTGCTATGAAAAATCTATTGAATGCTTGGATGACAAGTGTGAACCAAGATTATTATAGGGAAAGAAGAGAGCCACATCAGTTAGGATGGTGAGAACCATGCAAGCGGCCAAGCGCATTCATAGGAAAGGGTGTGTAATATTTGCAATCCATATCTCTATTGAAAAAGTTATGGAGGCTGAGAACATAGATGTTTTTAACAGGTATCCAGTTTTACAACAGTTTCAGGATGTTTTTCCAGCATATATTTTAGATTTTCCACTGCACAGGGAAGTAGACTTTTCAATTGAGTTGATGCTAGGGGCAGCTCCAACATCAAAGGCACCTTACATGATGAACACACTTGAGTTGGTAGAATTAAATTTGTAGTTGAAAGAGATTCTTGAAAAAGGGTACATTAGGCCAAGTGTATTTCCATGGAGTGCACCAATGTTGTTCGTGAAGAAGAAATATGGAACTCTTAGATTTTGCATTGAATACAGGAAGTTAAACAAAGTGACCATCAAGAACATGTGCCCATTACCGAGGATTGATTATTTATTTGTTTAGTTGAAGGGACCATCAATGTTCTCTAAGATCGACTTGAGATTGAGATATCATAAAGTATGTAACAAAGAGAAGGACATCTGAAGGACCACATTCAGGACCAGGTAAAGGAATTATGAGTTTTTTGTAGTTCCATTCGGTTTGAATAATGCTCCAGCTAAATTTATGTGTTTGATGAACAATGTGTTGCGTCCTTATTTGGAGAAGTTTGTGATTGTGTTTATTGATGACATATTGGTGTATTCTAAAAATGAGGAAGAGCATGTGGATAATTTGACAACAGTACTGAGCTTATTGAGAGAACATCAATTGTATGCTAAGCTCTACAAATGCAGTTTCTTCTAGACTGAGGTACACTACTTGGGACATGTCGTCTCCAAGGAGGGCATTGCAGTAGATCCAGAAAATATAAGAGCCATCGTGGAGTGGGTAGCTCCTACGAATGTAGATGAAATGAGATCATTCATGAGATTGGCATGTTATTATAAGAGGTTTGTTAGGAACTTCTCACAAATTTATTATCCTATTACATCATTGTAGAGGAACGGTAAGAAGTTTGATATGACAGAGGAGTGTGAGGCTAATTTTGAGTAGCTCAAGAAGTTGTTGACACATGCTCGAGTGTTAAATATTTCTGATCCAGACAAGGAGTTTGTAGTGTGTACAAATTATTGCAAGAGAGGACTTGGTGGATTCCTTATGCAGGATGGATAGGTGGTATGCTATGAGTCGCAAAAATTGAATGATCATGAGTAGAACTACTCGACACATGATATTTTCCTAGTGGTGATCATAAATGCACTGAATATGTGGATGCACTATCTTCTTAGCAGGAGGTTTGTACTTATAGGTGATCACATTGGATTGAGGTACCTTTTTTACCAGCCAAATCTGAATGCCAGGCAGGCTAGATGGTTGGCCACGATCAACGAGTTTGACTTCGAGATCAGGTACATCAAGGGAAAGGAGAATAGGGTCATAGATGCTCTTAGTAGGTGGGTACAAGTAAATCACATAACAACTATGATCTCCTATGGGATAGACTTATAGTATAGGATCTTGCAGGCTAGTCAGCAGGATCATAGGTATATGGAGATTATGCATAGGTTGCAGCAGAGTACAGGTACAGGTAATGGCATAGGTATAGGTATAGGTGTTGGCACAGGTACAGGTACATGTGTTGGTATAGGTACATGTATAAGTGGTAGTATAGGTACATGTATAGGTGGTGGTACAGGTACATGTTGTAGTACAGGTATAGGCGTAGGTGTGTAGGGTTTGGACTACCGTCTCACAAAATATAGAATGGTTATATTTAGAGACATGATATATGTGTCAGACAACAGTGAGCTCAAGAAGGTGATCTTGTGGGAGTTTCATACGAAACCATATTCAGGTCACCCAAGCTACCAGAAAACATTGACTACAGTAAAGTGGTTCTATTATTGCTTGAATATAAAGAAGGATGTGGCAGATTTTTTAGCCAAATGTTTGGATTGTAATATGGTTAAGGCAGAGTGAAAAAATCCAAGTGTACTGATACAACGAATTGTGATTCTAGAGTGGAAATGGAAGGTCATTTCCATGGACTTCATCACATGTTTTCCTAAGACAACTACAAAACATGATTCCATCATGGTTGTGGTGCACAAGTTGAAAAAGGTTTCACATTTCATTCCAGTGAAGACTACATACTCAAATAGCGATGTAGCACAGGTTCTCATCAGAGACATAGTCAGATTGCATGGTTTTCCGAAGAATATTGTGTCAGAAAAGGATGAAAAGTTAACTTCCAAGTTTTGGAAGGAGTTGTTTGCAGGTTTAGGCACCAAGTTGGCCTTCAGCACAACTTATCATTTGCATATAGAAAGAGAGACTTATAGGGTCAACATGATATTAGAGGATATGTTGAGGATGTATGTGACGCATCAAAAATGCAAGTGGGAAGAGTATCTTCCACTGGTAGAGTTCGCTTACAACAATGGGCAACAAGAGTCATTGAGGATGAGTCCATTTGAGGAATTGTATGGGCAAATTTGGAACACGCCCATCAGTTGGAGTGATCTAGTTAACAGGGTACTGATTGGAACAAATATGTTGGTAGAAATGGAATCGGAAATGAAGGTGATCAAGAAGAACTTGAAAGTAGTGTAGGATAAGAAGAAGAGTTATGCAAATAGGAATAGGATTTTCAAGGAGTTTCAGGTTGGTGAACATGTGTATTTTCACATGAAGCCCAAGAAGAGATCCTTGCCTATTGAATCATGTTCCAAGATAGCACCAAGGTTTTGTGGACCCTTCAGGATCATTGGGAGGATTAGGCGAGCAACCTATCGACTTGCACTGCCTTCCACAGTGAAATTCCATGATTTTTTTCATATAGCATTGCTTAAGAAATATGCTAAAGATGTTGATAATGTGATTGACTAGTTTGTATTGCAGGTGGAGCCACAAGGAGAGTTCCAGTCGGAACTACAGTGCATTTTTTATAAAACGAGGATCATGCTCCAGAATCGATAAATCAAGAAAGTTAAAGTTCAATGGAAGAAATTTGGGCCCGATGAAGCTACATGGGAGATGACAGATCAGATGCAGACAATGTATCCTTCCTTGTTTCGCAGTTGAGGCAAAGAAATTTTGGTGTGATGTTGGTATATGCTTGGTATATTATTTTGTGATGTTTTGATGTGAAGTTTGGCTATATGTACATATGTATATGGATGTAAATACCACAATGAGATATGTTATAAAGCTCCAATAAGCGGTATGGTTGTCATGTCATTATAGTTTTCATTTTCTTGTGATGTCATGTTGGTTTGATTTACAACAGGGTGATCATTATAAATATTTCATCGAGCTATGTTATAAAGATCCATGGGAAATATGTTTTCTTTTCAATGGTGTTTCTGAGGCATATGTGTGATTGAACACCGAGGATGGTTTACCCCAATGTGGAGATTTCCGTAATAGCCTTGGCGAAAATTCCATGTAATAAAGTTTTAAAAAAAACCACGATTGATGGGAGACATATTCCAAGCTGAATGTTGGGAAAACATTCTTAGTACATGTGTTCACATGGTTTATTATGGCTAAGGAAATTGGAAAAGGCTATGAATAAGCATTAAAGAGGAAAAAAATATTTTTGGCACATTTATTTATGAAAATAATGGAAATTAGGAGAAAAGGTAGGTAAAAGGTCAAACGTTGCATGTGAGGAGGAAAATGAAGAAAATAGAGGCCTCATTGATAAAAAGGATTCTTAGGATTAGTTGTTACCTTTTGTCAGTGCATTTTTGGAGCTCTCTCATTATTCTCTCTCTCTATCATACTCTTGGATACTTAGAGTTTTCTTGGAACTCTCTTGGAGAGTGTGGATACTTGGTGATTTGGAGCAAGAAGGAAAAGGAATAGTAGGAATGCACAAGTAGACATCGAGATCAATTGCTACATCAGGATTTGATTAAGGTACCGAGTTGCATGTATGTTTTCCTCATTAGTTTTGGCATGCATGTCATATGCATGTGGATTTTTCCTAGCCTTTCCTTTTCCTGGATAACCATGGCGTTGCAGGATTGTTTCAATTGATTGTTTTATGGTTTTTTATCATGATTCCTTTAGCTATGGGTTGAATTATTAGTTCCTGGAAACCTTGGTTGGAAAAGCGCTCTAAAATCCCCGCAAACAAATGTGGGTTGAGTTACTAGTCCTGGAAGCCTTGGTTGGAAAAACACTCTGGAAGCCCTAGGTGGGTTTAGTTACTAGTCCTGGAAGCCCTGGTTGGAAAAATACTCTAGAAGACCTCTAAGATTTTGGGTTGAGTTACTAGTCCTGGAAGCCCTGGTTGGAACAAACACTCTGGAGCCTTGGAATAGCTTGGATAGAGACCAATTTGTGATGGTTGTGATGTCCGACTGTGAGGTGGAATCACTGGTTGAGGGTTGAGGTGGTTTTTCCTCTAGAAGCCCTGGAGTGGTTTTGATTGATGTGTTTGATGAGATCCCACATTCATGCCAGGAATATGGCACGGGGGAGATTGGCTGAAGTGAAATTTTTCTCAGCCAATCTATGGTTGGGTGGAACGTAGAAGTCCCATCTCCAGTTGGTTTCTACACTCAGTAATGAGAAATTCATTCCCCCAGTATTTGGTATGAAAATGTACGGATTTATATGTGGATTATATTGCTGATGTATCTATGGTATTTCTATTGTTATTATGTTGGCTATGAGAATTTATTTTTATAGTGATGATGTGTGGCTCTCCCCATGCTTTTACTTGTAAAGGAATGTACCATGTATCTATGGTAAAATAGATGCTATTACAGTTAGTGAGGTATGGGAGCAATGTTTCTTAGTGATTCTCAGATAATTATGAGACCCCTTTGCTGTGTTCTATTGTTTACACCTGTAGATTCAATGTTTGTGACATGTTTAACAAAATTCCTGTCATGGCTAGGAGGGGTCCAGATGAGTTATTGATGATTTGATTTATTCCTTATCATTTTCTTGTTGTTATTTATCACCTTTGAAAATTTCATGAAGTTATGGGAAAAGAACTAGGTTATGGGACTAAAAAGGTGGATCAAATCCCAGAGATTGAGGGACAAAACTGATTTTTGGGGCCCTCGCCACTGGCATGTAGTGTTATGCCTGCGGATATAGCTTCCTAGCTGCTAGCATGCAATGTTATTCCCGTGGCTATGGCTCAAATTCGGTAAAAATGTTAGTGTGACCCAGGGATAAGAGAGCTGAATGGTTTTTTCACCTCGTGGGGGTGTTGTGGTTGATGTACAAGGTTTGTAGGTATTGTTTTCCTTCAGTTCCACTTTATTAAGGTCACATGGGAGGTTTAATCTCATTATAGTAGCCTCTCGTCGCATGTTTACCCCAGTTGGCTAGTTACTTGGGCAGATGTGGGAAGGGGATGTTACATATAGTGTTTGAAATTGAGATTCAAAAGATGCTCAGTCAATTTCTCGTATGAGGTTCGCAGTGCTTTCTTGAGGCCATACAAGGATTTTACAATCTTGCATAATTTTTTTTCCTCACCCTTCACAACAAATCCTTCTGGTTGTGACATAAAAAACATTCTCATTGAAATCTTCATTCAAGAAATCAATTTTTACATCTGTATTTCCAACCATTTTGAGTTGCCAAGGGAAAGAGTTCCCGGATGGTAGCCCATAATTTGTTGTGGGGGAAAATGAATCATCATAATTTAATCCTTATATGCAAAACCTTTTTCCATGAGCCTAATTTATTATTTTCAAGTGATGCATCTGCATTATATTGAAAACCAACTTGCAACCAATCAGTTTGCTTCCTGATGGAAGATAAACCAGCTTAGAGGTGACATTCTTTATCAAAGCATCATATTCTTTTTGCATGTATTATTTCCATTCATCATGAGAAGAAAATTATTTGAAAGAAGTGGGTTTGAAATACGTAGACTAATTTAATTCACAATCATAAGAAACATCCATATCAACAGGTGAATATGACTCATCTAGATCACCTACATTTTGTCCAACAGAACTTCTTGTCCATATATTTCCAACCTTATCAAGATGAACACTTTCAAGTGTCTTTGTGAGCCATTTTGGATGACATTTCTGAGATAGCCCAGGCTACTCAGTTGATTCAAGTAATATCCCAGAAGGGAGAATGCAGTAATAGAAAAAAAAAATATAAGAACTGCACCAATGTAAACATATAATCTAAATATACCATACTAATGCACATAATAACTGAGCCATTTTAGTAATATGAGGTGGATAAAACAATACAAAAGTGCTCAAAATATGAGACACTTAAGTGAAAGAGATGGCCTAGAATGACCTTGAAGTGCTCCCACAAGGGAGACTGCGTAACTGTTGGATTTCTGGAAGGAATACTGCGTTGTCACTGTTGCAAATGTTGGGACTACAACTGCCGAAAAAATATAGAATTGTAGATCTGGAAGTTCCGAAGCTCATATGATTCTGAGATTTTAGATCTGGGCTCTATGATGAATGCCCAAGATAACCCAGAAAGGATTTCCAGTTCTGACAATCTTGGAAAATCACCCTCTTAGGCCTGCAACTATATGACTGTTGGGTATGAAAATCTACTGCATGAGCTGAAGATATGATGGCTGCAATCAGGCACAACCAAATCGATGCATAGAGGGTTGATCCCTCACTTAAGCTAGAAGCTCAAGATCCGTCTCCTCCAACCTCCTCCATTAGATGCAGCTGCTAAATACACAAGAGCTGAAGAAAACTGCATTTTCAGGGATGGAGGCTTTATAGCTTGCTACTAGATAATGAAAATAAGCTCCTAAATGATGGAAACAATGGATACAAATTGAGGAGGTGGTCCCTCACAAGAATTCCAGCTGAAATACTGGAAAGTTCCTTCCTCCTTTAGATCTGCAAGATTGGACTGTGCGATCCCTTGGGGAATTTTTGCTGCATGGAGGTATGAAATGATGGCCTCAATGCCAGATATAAATATGCTTCTCTTGAAAGGATGATATTGAAGCACAAGGTGGAAGGATGAATCCTCCATCGGTTTCCTAGTTGAAATGCTAAAAAAACCTCCACATCTCAAACCCTCAAACAGGAATGCATAATTCCTGAGACTGAATGTGCGTATGAGAGTGGTTGAATGTGGCACCAATTCTTGATGATGTATGGTAGCTCAAAGAAACCTTCATAGAGTAGGCACTTGAAGTCCCCCATGGGTAAGGGTGGGATTTCCACTCTGAAACACTTGTGTGCTAAACAACACTATAAACTTAGCTAAACAGCTGAAGCATGCATAGAAATGTCCGAAGACAAATCTTGATCTAAATAGATAAGAAATAATAATATAAATATTTCCCTTTATTGTTGCATTCATCCCCCTTATATTATTTTTGAGCCTTCCATAGCCTTGGCCGACCTCATAACTGTGCTGCACATGTGACCACTATCCTCCTTGAAGACTGCAACGTCTCTCCATGTTCTCCACCATCTTTGCATTTAATCCCCACTCTCTCCATCATGTATGCATTAGATGCATAAATTCCTCCAATCTCATCATTAGTGCTCTATGATCTTACTTTTAATGCACCATGATCTCATTTGACTTCCTCCATGATCTCCATTATCTTATCTTTCATAATGCATGATCTCCACTCCTTCTTCATTAATGAGCTGCTCCACTACTCCATAATGAAGATCTATCTATAAATTATCCACATACACAGATAAAAAGTTGATTTTATTCATCTATGGGTCCCTCCACCCTCTTATTTAATTACTTAATTAAGAAAAGTAAGAACTCTAATATTCCAATTAACTGATGGAAAATTGGGAATATTATAGTCCTCCCCACCAAAATGTTGCTTGTCCTCAAGCAACTGCAAAAGTGGATGCTACAGCAATCCATGTCCCTCCAAATGGCATCCTCATATGGAAGGCCTCCCCATCTACTACAACGTGTAATGCATGCCCAACTCCAAAGTTGCCTCTCTATAATGTCTAGAATGGCCTCCAACTGAAAATTTAGATGCGTCTCATCATCAATAAGTCTCCAAGTGGCAACCATAGGTTGTCCGAGATCCTCGTCTTTGCATGAGATACATAAAGTGAAGTGGTCTCTTCCCAAAGTGGAAAGTCCCAACTCATAAACTATCTCTCCATCCCATTCTACATGAAGTATATTGTATCTCTCCATGATTCCATCCTTGGCCCTGTTGGCCTTGTTGGATCCGAGCATCATCCCAACAATGTGAAAAATAAGAAGTAGATACATATGGATGAACATGTACAATGTCAAACCATACTCTCCTAATAACAACAACCGCAACAAAGCCTTATGCTGTTGTTGAGCATGCAAATACCCTCTGTGGACAGAGGTGATCCCTTTAACCTTAGGGTGGGTCTAGCAACAAGGGAACACGTTGGACTCCTAAATTCCTAGCTTATAAATGAAATATGGACCGGAACATATATCCTACCTCGATCCAATGCTTTTGTCATGGCATGCGGCAGTGATCCTTCGATATTTGTCTTCACGCCTTGCACTCCGTGTTGGTGATGATGTTCATGCGTCTGCACAAAGATCAAACAAATGATGACAACATACAATAATATACATTCATCTACAACTATTTATCTAGTCCAAGAGAGCTAAACACTTTGCATATAAATGGAAACAAAGTTGGAACCAGAAACCAGTCATGTATTGATAAATGAAAAATAAGTTTAAAACCTTATGCCTTAACGTTGGGGATCTCCTTCGACGGGTTTAGTTGGGAACGTCTCAAGCATTCATTCAACATTTGACTCAATGAGGCAATGTGCTTAAACTCTCTCTCAAAAATGGATTCTTCTCTACTTCTTCAACACACCAGCTATACTAATGACTGTTCAACTAGCTGAATCAATGTGAGAAGGAAGAATTTATACAAGAGGAGGAGGTGGTTTTGGATCCCACATAAGGTGGAGGAGAGGTTTATCCCTTTGGGGAGTTGCACAATTATAGGAACTAACAAGCCAAATGGAGTAACTCGACATGATTCAGTCGAACAAACCATGATGACTTTGCTCGCGAATTTGTTAAGCATGGAAGCTTTGTTTCTATTTTAAAAAAAATTCCAAAATCAGCTCAGTGTGGGTGCCCTTTTGAGACAAAGCACCAAAGGGTGTGGTGCCTAGTGCTAATTTATCCATGGATGCGAGGCCATAACTGCCTACCAGTGTTGACCCAAATCATATGCTTTTGAAGGTATGCTTAAAGAATGATCAACGAAGATTATGATCTTAACATGCCAAGGGATGCAATGACATTTATGGCAATGTATGAAAATACACAGGGGTCACTGAAATAGTCCTCCGATATTCTGGATGGGGATTGCAGGGATGGTGACAAAATACTGCATAACATATTTCCCATAAAGCATGAATTTCGAGAGAGAAGGAGGGGTGAAATGATTTATGAGAACATGACAAAACCAAAACACCACCATCAAAAGACCTGCAAGAACAAGTATAATTGATATCTCTGATACATGAGTATGTGGTATGGGCGCAACTAGCCATCTAGTGAGAAGGATCATCAAATAGACTCAGATATGGTCGCAGCCATCCAATCAAAAGATTCATGTATATAGTCATGGTAAATCAAATCATCCTGCAACGTGGATTTTATCAGAAAAAACCCAGGGTCTTGTGCTCCATCTCAACCTGAGAAAGTACAAATTCAAGCATGTGAATGAATGAGTTGAAATTGAACATGTAATAAAATGACCCGATTACTAGCCAATGATGAGAGCTGTTAACAGGCGTGAGAGAAACCGCCAACATTGAAAATGGTTCTCAAGTTACCACTAGTACAATTCACGATATGTGATCAATGAGCTAGAGTTGAACATCCGCGAAATCACTCTATCGAAGGTCAATGATGAGAACCTGTCATCGAATGCGAAGAACGTGCCATTGACGCATGCAAGCTCTAAGGTACCAAAAGGGAGTATCTAGATGAGATTCCTGGATAACGAGCTGAAGTCGACAAGAAGTGACTGGTCGAAGAAGGGCCATAATTTTTCCCACATCATCGACACGAGACAGAGGAATAATATGACAGTGAATTGGGACTGCACAAAGGATCAGGGGTGAAAAATGTAGAAGGAAACTTCTCTTGAACATATCGGCGACACGACTCTGGAATTTGGTAGTATTTGACATCAAGGGATTTGAGGTGATGATGACGTGGAAAAGAGAAAATGAGAGGTCAAAATAGATAACCCAAACCCATGGAGGAAAAATGATGAATGTGGGATGTCCCTAACCTGACAAGAACTGCAGAAAAGTGTCATGTTCAAGAGTGACATACTTCTGACATGACTAAGAACTGATTCCATTTACCCCAACATCTCTCGTGAGTACCCCAATCATTTTTGGAAACAGTCTTGAAGGGGATAGCATATGCTTGTCATATAAGTTTTCCCTTCAGACAAATCCATCCTAATACAATTTACGAGCCCTAAGAAGGAGGAACTTAGTAATGCCATGGTGACGATTTCTGATGTCACTAGGTTTTAATAGGTCTGAAAAAGGAAGAAATCGACGTCTTTTCATGTTTAGAGAGTTTAAAAAGAAGCGGAAAAGAAAAATACAGCATGTCTCTTTTCTTAAGTAGTCCCACAGATCTAAAAAGGTAGCAAACAATATCTGGGAGAACCTCTTAGCCATGTTCGACTAAGGTATTTCTTTTTCGTAAATAATCTGTCCCAGCCTGAAAAAGGGCTAAAATTATAATTGGAAGATGATGTTTCACAGCCTTTAACAAGTTCAGAATGACAAGAGTCTCAACAATATTTTCAATTTTCGAGATTCAAAAAAGAGCTGAAAAATGACTCCAGTGGATGACTTTTTCATGTTTTTATCGAGTTTGAAAAAATAATAAAATAAAACTCGTCGCTTCATCGTCATCATGTTTAGGACTTGTTGCTGCACAAGAAACAAACGTAAAACCCATTTTTTGAGACAAAACAATAAAATAATCGAAAAATTAGCTTAAAAACCTAATTAGGGTTTCGAAAAGGTTATAAATGAGGGAAATAGTAAAAACAATTTACTTTTCACCTTTTCGCCTTCTTTTGAGTAGTCTACCATTTTTTATTGTGAACTTGTGGAGCTAATAGTAGGCGATCCAAGAGGTCATTTGCGAATCTGTTTTCTCCAGGAAAGAGCTCTCATATTTTCCTACATTTTAAACCATGTTTAATTTCCTGCATTTTAGTTTTTGAGAAATTTTGGGGGGAATTTTGTAATGGATTGGTCACGGCGGTCGGCACGGGTTCTGGGCATGGAGTCATGCCATCCATCCTAAAATTTTAAAGGGGAGGCAGCAATCGACGCTGTTGTTTTCAAAATAGTGGCGCCAATCACCGCGACAAAAAATTGCATAAGATTTCTCCTAAAATTCTCAATTTAAACGATTCAAATTTCAAAATTGTGGCTAATGGGAGTCTCAATTATGGTTTTGCGGGGAAATCAGTAGCCAAAATGGTCATTGAGTGGAAATAATGAGAGCACGGGGAGGAAGATGAACAAGCCATGGGAAATGATGATTGCATGGATGCCCTAAGAGATTGTGGGCTGTTGAAATTCTTCCTAGCACCGTGTTTACGAGCTCAACTGGAACTATTGCAGTATCTAGTCAGTGTGTGGGACACCGATTAGGAAATATTCATGATTCACAACCAAGAGTTGGAGATAGAAGTCTCTGACATTTATTTTATCATGGGATTGTCACGGAGGGGAGCGAAACCGAACCTGAAAGGTACCCGACCCCTTGGCGAGAGCATGGACATGCTAATAGACAAAGTTTGCCCAGGAGCAAATAAAGGATCAAATAGCGGCAAAGTGGATATTCAAACAATACTTGACTTGGAACTATGGGTAGTGCTACACACTATAACTCGGGCCGATGGATGTCAGGCTCCTCACTGAGCTACAAAGACACAGCTTCAACTTGCCGTGGATTTCATGACTCCAAACATTTACAACTGGGTGGAAGCTGTAACAATCAACTTGAAGCGTCAGTTAACAAAGTGCAAGAATGGAAAGCTAAAATAATTTGGATACAAGTCCATATTAATACCGTTCATCCTGGAACGGTTGTCAATATTCTAACGCCAGGAGGTGACAATACCTACACCACCAGCATGAGAGCCACAGATGGTCCGTTAGGTGAAGTTGATGCCTCGATCAGGAGGTGGTCAACATATGTCATGGAAGCCATAATTCTTTGACTGGCTCCACCGACAACTCATCATGGTAGAGGACTGGCCATACATCGACACTGATTTCATGGGCGATCTAGACCTTCCACTCCGGGAAGGAGAGGATTGGGATGAAGCTTTGGGTAAAAACTCATTTTTAATTTTGATGAGTATTATGTTTTTTTTGTTTATATATGTTCTGATATTTATCCATGCATTGCAGATGTTGGCCCAGAGAGACCTGCAGGGATTTCCCCCATAGCACGGAGGGTCCCACACGACTTCGAGATGACCCCTCAAGGTGAGGGCAGCGAGGAAGAATATATTGCATGCAACTTGGAGGGACTCACAAGCGGGATCCCAAATTACGTGAGATTCAAGTATGTTCCTTGTGCGTATCAGAGGCACACTATAGGGGTGTCTAACCGCATCCACCGATTACTGAGGCGGGTTGTGCGTGAAATGACATGTTATCATGAGCACCATGCTCATTAGATGCCTAGGGTTTATTTCTGCATAGTTTTTGAGAGAGATGATGTCTCAGGATGTAACCAAAAACAAATATGTTTTTTGAACTTATGATGCACATGGATGCAAACAATTGCTTATATATATATATATGGCTATTTTCATGTGTAAATCTTATCATGCAATGATGAATGCGTTTACAAATTTCACAAATGTCTATCTAATACAATATTGGCTACTGCATCAGTTAATGTGTTCATTCTTCTAGGAATATGCTGATATGTGATATAATCAAAATTCCTTTCTAACGGATGAACATGAAAATACAACCTTAAAATCTAAGGGTTTCTAAGAGAGTAATGCCCATTGAGCTGGAGAAAAAAAATCTGAGGGTCTAGGTTCATGATTAATTCATGAATATCAAGAGTTATCACTTCGATTAAGAGTTCAATGACTGCACTATATTCAAGAATATTTTTGGTTGCTCATCCTAGAAAAATACCTTGAATGTCTATCAACTCACCGTTAGGATCATAAATCACCTAGGCTATAGAAGATAGGTTCTGGGTACTGCGGGAGGCACCGTCAGTGAAACCGATGTAAGGTGTGACAAACATCTACACAGTAAGAAATGACATAATAAGTAGGAAAAACTGCTCGCAAAGCACACCAAGCCAAAAAATGCACAAAAATGAAAAACACCCTTATGTACAAAACAACATGCACAAGGGACTCATGCATAATATTTTTTGAGGTACAACCCATTTCTGGGTTGATTCAAAGGATAGCCTTCATAGTCAGTCAACTGATAGGCCCATGCCACATGGGTTTGAATTTTCCTGCCCCCAGCTTATTATGAGCTTGGTCATACAAGAGGACTAAGTCTCCTTCTACAAAGGTACGAGTGGAAACCGTGTGGTCAAAATGGACTTTGACCCGCTTTTTCTGCGCTTCTATAACTAGAGCAGGAAAGCGGCGAGTTTCCTCTAACCTCTCCAAATATAGGAGACGTTCTTCCTCCGATGAGGTGTTAGACAGTAATTCAACAACTATTTTGAGAGAAGGGATTTCGCATTCAATCAGAAGGGTAGCTTCCATGCCGTAAACAAGCTGAAATGGGGTGAATCTGGTTGCATCCTTCACCGAGGTTAGGTAAGCCTAGAGAGATGAAAACAACATGAGATGCCAATTGGACTTGTGTATCCCAATCGTACGCTCACTAGTACATTTGGTCAAAATTCCGACACTTTAGTTCTGACACTTTTGTCGTGTTGTCGGAAATTTCCCCAAATTTTATCAATTTTTCAAATCCCGCCAACAATCGTCGCTATACTAACATTTAGGGACATCGTCACTTTTGCGACATTTATGAATGTCATTGGAAATGCAACGTTCTAAACTATTCGTCGGTATTATGACGTTTTTTGGACACAATGTCGGAAATGCGACGTTTCTAAAATATGCGTCAGTATTGCAACGCTTTGGAGAAAATGTCAGAAATGCGACGTTTTGCTCCAAATCGTCGCAATACCAACGCATATTTTAGAAACGTTGCATTTCTGAAGTTTCTAAAATATGCGTCGGTAGCCAAACCTTACCATACTTTTTGACATATGCCATCGTATTTGATAAGATAAGTGCCATACCATTATATCCAAAGTTTAATTGGAATGTGTCTCCAATAAATCACATATTCAGACTTTGCAATAGCTAACACCACCATTGTAATTTTTTTGCACCGTATGGTATACTTTGGAATATGATTTTCCACCATAATTAAACCTTGGAACTTTGAGTTAATATATATAATGTGTGGAATTATATAATAAGGTTTGGATTAAATACGAATATATATATATATATATATATATATATTCGTATTTAATCCAAACCTTATTATATAATTCCACACATTATATATATTAACTCAAAGTTCCAAGGTTTAATTATGGTGGAAAATCATATCCCAAAGTATACCATACGGTGCAAAAAAATTACAATGGTGGTGTTAGCTATTGCAAAGTCCGAATATGTGATTTATTGGAGGCACATTCCAATTAAACTTTGGATATAATGGTATGGCACTTATCTTATCAAATACGATGGCATATGTCAAAAAATATGGTAAGGTTTCCGAAGTTTCTAAAATATGCGTCGGTAGCCAAACCTTACCATACTTTTTGACATATGACATCGTATTTGATAAGATAAGTGCCATACCATTATATCCAAAGTTTAATTGGAATGTGCCTCCAATAAATCACATATTCGGACTTTGCAATAGCTAACACCACCATTGTAATTTTTTTGCACCGTATGGTATACTTTGGAATATGATTTTCCACCATAATTAAACCTTGGAACTTTGAGTTAATATATATAATGTGTGGAATTATATAATAAGGTTTGGATTATATATATATATATATATATATATATATATATATATATATATATATATATTGCAACGGTTTGGAGCAAATGTCGTTAATGCATTAATATTTCATTCAAACATTTTTGTATATAGTTTTAAATTATTTCTATGTAAAAATATATATAACAAATTATGTATCTAAAAATAATCCATATTTTTTAAACTATAATTCAAACACATACATATAATTAGCTCAAATTTTAATTTAAAATGCAAATTATATTAATATAATTTCACATTTAAATATATTTTTTCTCATTAATATATAAATACAAATTTATTTCTACATATAATGTTATAATATAGTTTCAAAATAAACATCACATTAATAATTTCACATTCAAATATATTTTTTAAATAGAGTTTTAACTTACTTTTATATATAAATATAAAATAGAATAAAAAATTTGAAAAATAAATATCTAAAATTATTATAGAATTCACACTGCATTTCAAATATATTAACAATTATATTTTAAATATATATTTTTATATAGTTTTGAAATAATTTATTAGATTGGTGAATAAAATTAATTACATTTGAATTTTGTCTAATTTCTTTTTTGGTAAATTAATTTGATGAGGTCCACATGAAATCTCAAGTCAAATTTAACCCAGCTAAACAAAAACTCTAATAATTTCATGAAAATCATCTAAAAAATTATTGAAATATCAAACTTGACAGTAGACCAATATGGGTTAAGTTAGTTTTATGAGGATCATGTTGGAAGTTATGTTGTTAATTTTCAAAATCAAACTAGCCATTATCCTAACGACTAGTTTAGCCAATTCTAAAAAAAATGTTATCAAACGTTATGGCTTATCAAGGTCGTCCTCGCGGTGAAGGTACTAATATTGTACTTCCACCTGGAATGAAATGTTATCCTTCTCAATTCGCGAGGTTGCCCTACTATGAGGACCTAAAAATAGCTCATTTGTTTGATACAATGCATATCGGGAAGAATTTGATAGAAACGTTATGGCAAATCATAGATGGTGCACATGATAGAGATAAAACTGACAAAATTTGTGCTGACATTGAGAAATAGAGTCATGCAATGAAAAGTGTGATCGATAGATCAAATAACAATGGAGGTCGAAATTATAATAATATTCCATGGTTATTAACAGAACAACAAAGCAATGATGTAAAAGAGGTCGTTAGAAGAATTAAATTTCCAACATGTTTTGCTTCAAACATAGATAATATCTTAACGAAGAAAGGTGACTTCAGTGGGGTGAAAACACATGATTGGCATACCTTTGTTAAGGTATTTGTTTTGGTATACGTTTTTGTATGTTATTTCTTGAATACATCTTTTAAATTTTCCTTTTTTCTGTTAAATTTGGAAACCAATAACGATTCATTTTTTATTGTTATAGTATGTTCTACCTGTATCTCTCCCAAACGACTTCGACAACAATGTCAAACAAGTTATATATGGTCTTAGTAAATACATGAGGTAAGTAGTTTTGATTTATATGCAAAATCTCGCTACAATTTCTTTTTGTACTTAATGACATGATGTGTTAATTTACTTGTAATGAAATATATATTATGTTTCATTGAAATAAACTTGCGTAATGATTTGCAGATGGTTGTCATTGAAATAAATCCATCAAGATGAAATAAAGTATTGGAAGAGAGAAATTCCTCGACTAATGTGTGAAATGAAAAAGTATCGACCTCCAACATTTTTCAATGCACAAGAACACTACTTGATACACCAAGTTGAGGAGATTGAAATGTGTGGACCAGTCCACACAAGGTCAATGTGGATGGTGGAGAGGCACCTGAAATCCTTGAAGGCTTTGGTTAGACGAAGAGCATGACCCAAGGGTTCTATGGTGGAGGGATATGTGGTATATGAATCCATGGTGTATATTAGTCATTATCTTCCTATATTAGCTGTGCCAGCTATGAATGCGGTGGATTGCATTTGGGATGTGAACTCCAAAAAATTTGAAGTGGAGCACCTGTTGGGAAAAGGTAGAATGAAGAAAGTGAGAGGTAAACGATTTATTATGTATAATACATATAATCTTTCATTTTTTTACATCAGGTATATGATCATATTCATTTAGGTCTTATTCTTTCATCATTTATTAATTAATATAATTTACCATGGTTATAAGTTATATTTAATATTGGTGAATTATTGTTTTTTTATTCAGGTGCTCAAGATTATGAGGCACTACTTTTATACATTGCAAACAATCTTGAGTGGATGAGTGAATGGATTGAAACATGTAAAGCACGTAACGACGATAGGTTATCATGGCAACTATTGTCTGAATTGGTTAAAGAAGCGTATCGTAGTGGAGATGGAAATGTTACAGACAGGGAAATTGATTTAGCATATGGTTTGAAAGATAGAAAGGTATGTAATTAATTCACCTATTTTATTCATTAATTATTTTATATTATATTTATAATGTGACAACAAGTTTGATTTTTTAGATAATTTTCAAGCTGTGTAAATTATATGATTAATTATTAATTAAGAATGCATCTTTTTCATGTTTGGCATATTGCAGTTGAAACACCACAAGGCTATGTGGTGCAATGGTCGTAAATTTCGCATTAAACAGTTGGATGATAACAGGAAAACTTCTGATAGTGGGATAATTGCAGTATTCCAGGTCACTAATGTTTCCTCCAAGAGTGACAAACATCCTCAAGAATCTAAAAATAGATATTATGGGTTTTTAGATGATATAGTTGAGTGTGACTTTAATTCCTTCAAAATAGTTTTGTTCGACGTCAAATGGTATAGGCTACGAATGAATGTACGTGATGATGATAGAACTCTTATTCAACATGAAAATGGATTTCCAATGGTTAAGACATCGCAGTTTGAAGCAGGAAAAGATCGCTATGTTTTTCCAAGCCAATGCAAACAAGTCTTTTACTTAGAGGTTCCACGTGAGAACGGATGGTAATTTGCTATTAGATATGATCCAAGAGGAAGGCCAGTAAAGTATACTGTAGAGGAAGAAGATGATATTGATCAAGAAGAAGATGATGCAGTGGCATATGAGTAGGAAGATGCATTAACAGACGAAGAAGATATATTAGAAGATGAACCAGGCATAGGAGACGAGGCAAAAATTATTGATGATGATGTCGATGAGGATATTATTGAAAATGACATAATTGATGATGATGATGACATGGTCGATCATTTCAACACCGTTTCTGAATCAGATGTTGGTATAGATGTCGATTAGTAGGATGAAGATCAAGAAGATACAGAAGAAGAATATTGATACAGATGTTATGTTCAAGTATGAGCTGGTATGTTATAACTTTATATTTTAATATGTAGGAATTATTGTCTTTAAATAATTAACTAATTATGTGGGTTTATTGCATGTTGTTTATTATTTCAAACCAATAAATAATGGCCTTACTATTGTACAGGCTAAACTAAAATTATGTATTTATACAAACACATATTGAAAAGTTTTTTTTGCGACCTTAATTAATTTTTGGTCTGTTCATATTCTATTTCATAGATTTGGTATTGGGAAAATGAGAGTGATGTGAGGGGGATGGGAGGGGTCATATGAGCTTCCACCTTCACATGGTTGGCCCTGTTCAGTACAAAATAAATTATTCTTGAAACCAAGAGAAGCTCATTCATCTTTATTTAATTTGCATTATCGTAAATGTCATCATTGTTGTCTGATTATTGCAGCGCCAAAATTGCTGAAATTGTTAGAAAACATTAAAAGTGCATTTCTTTTAGGAATTGTCCAATGAGGCCATAACAATTTTGTTCGGATGACCATTTTCTTGCAGCCATGTCGTTTCATTTTAGGGCACCCGCCCAAACGCCTTCGGGTCGGGTTGTTTTGTTTGAGGGTGCCCACCCAAACCCGTTCGAGTCGGGTCGTTTTGTTTGAGGGTGGCCGTATCAAATTTGCTAAGTTGTGACCACATGGGTGCCTTGTGCACGTTCGTGCGCCCCATTTTCCATTTTGTTTGAGGGCGCCCACCCAAACCCGTTCGGGTCGAGTCATTTCGATTAAGGGCGCCTGCCCAAATGTGTTCGGGTCGGGTCGTTTCGATTGATCAGGGCGCCCGCCCAAACGCGTTTGGGTCAGGTTGTTTCGGTTGAGGGTGGTTGTATCAAATTTGCTAAGTTTTGACTACATTGGTGCCTTGTGCACGTTCGTGTAGCTCGTTTTCCATTTTCTCTCTTGTGCCTTTGTTCGGTCAGGCGTGCCGTGTGATCAGGGCTCCCGCCCAAATGCGTTGGGGTCAGGTCGGGTCATTTTGTTTGAGGGAGGCCGTATCAAATTTGCTAAGTTGTGACCGCGCGAGTGCCTTGTGCATGTTCGTGTGGCCTATTTGTCATTTGCTCGCTTGTGCCTTCATTCGGTCAGGCGCACTGTGTCGTTTCATTTGAGGGCACCCGCCCAAACTTGTTCGAGTCGGGTTGTTTCGTTTGAGGGCGACCGTATCAAATTTGCTAAGTTGTGACCGCATGGGTGCCTTGTGCATGTTCGTGCGGCCTGTTTTCCACTTTGTTTGAGGGCGCCCGACCAAACCCATTCGGGTCGGGTCGTTTCGGTTGAGGGCACCTGCCCAAACGCGTTCGGGTCGGGTCGTTTCAGTTGAGGGCGCCCTCCCAAATGCGTTTGGGTCGGTTCATTTCGGTTGAGGGTGGGCATATCAAATTTGCTAAGTTATGACCACATTGGTGCCTTGTGCACGTTTGTGAAGCCTATTTTATGTTTTCTCTCTTGTGCCTTCATTCGGTCGGGTGTGCCGTGTGATCAGGGCACCCACCCAAACACATTCGGGTCGTTTCATTTGAGGGCGGCCATATCAAATTTGCTAAGTTATGACCGCATGAGTGCCTTGTGCACGTACATGTGGCCTATTTTTCATTTTCTCGCTTGTGCCTTTAACGTTTGGTTGGGCGCGTCGTGTCGTTTCGTTTGAGGGTGCCCGCCCAAACCCGTTCGGGTCAAGTCGTTTCGTTTGAGGGCAGCCGTATCAAATTTGCTAGGTTGTGACCGCATGGGTGCCTTGTGCACGTTCGTGCGGCCTGTTTTCCATTTTTTTTAGGGCGCCCACTCAAACCCATTCAGGTCAGGTCGTTTTGGTTGAGGGCACCTGCCCAAACGCGTTCGGGTTGGGTCGTTTCGGTTGAGGGCGCCCGCCCAAACGCGTTTGGGACGGGTCATTTCGGTTAAGGGTGGTTGTATCAAATTTGCTAACTTGTGACCGCATTGGTGCCTTGTGCACATTCGTGAAACCCATTTTCCGTTTGCTCTCTTGTGCCTTCGTTCGGTCGGGCGCGCCGTGTGATCAGGGCACCTGCCAAAACGCGTTTAGGTTGGGTTGGGTCGTTTCGTTTGACGGCGGCCATTTCAAATTTGCTAAGGTGTGACCACACGAGTGCCTCGTGCATGTTCGTGCGGCCCATTTTTCATTTTCTCGCTTGTGCCTTCGTTCGGTCGGGTGCGTTGTGTCGTTTCGTTTGAGGGCACCCGCTCAAATGCGTTCGGGTCAGGTCGTTTCATTTGAGGGCGGCCATATCAAATTTGCTAAGTTGTGACTACATGGGTGCCTTGTGCACGTTCGTGCATCCCATTTTTTGTTTTGTTTGAGGGTGCCTGCCCAAAACTATTCGGGTCGGGTCATTTCGGTTGAGGGCGCCTGCCCAAACGTGTTCGGGTCGGGTCGTTTCGGTTAAGGGCGCCCGCCCAAATGCATTTATGTCAGGTCGTTTCGGTTGAGGGTGGTCGTATCAAATTTGCTAAGTTGTGCCCGCATGGGTACCTTGTACACGTTCGTGCGGCTCGTTTTTCGTCTTCTCCCTTGTGCCTTCGTTTGGTCGAGCGCGCCGTGTGAGGGCGCCCGCCCAAACGCGTTCGGGTCGGGTTGGGTCATTTCATCTGAGGGCAGCCGTATCAAATTTGCTAAGTTGTGACCACACGAGTGCATTGTGCATGTTCGTGCAGCCCGTTTGTCGTTTGCTCGCTTGTGCCTTTGTTTGGTCGGGCACACCATGTCATTTCGTTTGAGGGCGCTTGCCCAAACCTGTTATATGACAAAATTTGCATGTTTATTTTTTTTCCTGCATGAAGGATGCACTTGGTTTTTATGACCAAGTTGGGTAGAATTCACCCTCCCACGAAATTATTCACTTCTATCACATTCGCAATGTTGAATTCCTCTGATACTACTCCTAGAAATCTGACTCTGCTCTATAGCTAGAATGATTTAATGGAATAAAAACTTATCACTATGACATGTTGTACTTCATAAGAGACTACTAAGAAGCTTAAGTATGGTAAATCCACCTTCACCTGTCATTTGGACATAGAGCATAGAGTTATCTTAATCATCAATTTTATGGATAAGAGACATTTGAGCCCTTTTTAACCCTCTGGGATGATTAATTAAATATTTATGAATCTTAATATTTATAAATTAATATTTATGAATCTTAATATTTATAAATTATTTAATTTTCTATTTGTCACTTCAAAATTTTATTATGAAAACCATTTTAAATTCATTTTTTTCTTTTATTGTTTGTTCATTTAATCTTTTAAAAAGTTTGTTTGTTCATTTAATCTTTTGAAAAGTTTGTTTGTTCCGCAGAGTCCGTTCATGCTTCAAACCTCCGACTACAGCCACTTGGTTTCTTTGACACCGTTTATCTTGTAACATCTGATCCTACAGTGCAGAGAGGCCGATGGATAATAAGGGTTTCTTCCCGGCCATCTCTTTCATCATTTCGCGCTATTCCACTCAATTGGATGTCGAGGGTTCTGGAGCTGAACTAGAGGGTTGCTTCTGCGGTTGGTTTCACTAGCTCAATCATGGCCTTCCCTATTTCTGAAACTCATTACCACGAAGCTCATGTCACATTTTGCCTAAATTTTGCTATCTTTCGATGAGGGTTTACAAGACAGGGTCCCCTTCAGTTTTCTGGTATCTCAATTCCTCCTTCCACTGGAGTACTTCTACGACGACTTCAACAAACTACAGTAACTCAGCATGGTAGGAACAGATAATCCACTCAGATGTCTCTTATTATCGATCATTATTTTCTAGCCACTATGTTTTCTTTTTATTCTAATTAGATGGGTAACTCCAGGTGATTACATACTCTTTGCAGGGTTTGGGGAATTTGCAGACTTCGAGCGGCCATAATCTAGTTGAAAGGATGCAAATGAAGTCAGCTTTCGCAGGATGCACGATGGCATTCCCTGGCAACAGGTACTCATGAAATTACTACAGTGCTTCCAATTCTGTGCGTAATTCCCTTCGACGATAGTTTATAATACTTCAGGGTTTAAGGGTTTTTAGTGCCGCAGATGAACTGGGCTCGTTTAAATGATATTTCTAGTTTTCGTTTTAGTCTACTATCGAGGAAAGTATTTCTTCCTACATGATATTGCCAACACTTTCGGGCAGAAAATTTGATTAACTATTGTTCATATGGCGTTCTTTGATTTTTATTTCGCAGTACTGTTGATTAGGATTTCGGGTATATATATAAATAAGAATGGAGCAACACCAACATGCGAGTAATATCAGTTCTCTCCCATAGTATTAAGGGTTAGGATGAAATATGGAATCTTCCTGTGATTTTATGGAAATGCCTTATTCCTTGATCCTAGACATTTTAACTGCAGTCTAGAGAAAACCTTGTGCCCTAATATTATGTATCTTCAAAACCGATTCGAATCAGATACTAATATCTCTAGGTTTTTCAAAGCGTGATCAAACTCTTCGAGGGAGTTAGTGAGGAAGAAGAAATACTCAGCCTGAAAATGCCCTAATTGAGTGCCACCCCTGCTGCATACATGTAACAACCATTGCAATTCCTTCCTTCCTTTTATACGATTTTCAATAACTTCTGCCATTTGTTATCTCTATCCCCCAATTCTGATGGTAGCCCCACAGCTACACAGAAAAATCTGTAATCCAATGTATGTTTTGGAATGTAGAGGTAGGTCTTGCATATCAATATCTAGGTTTTAAATGCAGCTAGACATTGCTGATGTATATAGGCTAGAAATTGAATCTGCATCAATTCTAGACCAATTTTTCATAAGACAATTTTAAAGTTCTTCATTTATATTTTGTGTTATTTGGGTTGGTTTTCCATAGCATATAATTTCCAACATATGTTGATATTTAGACCAATGTGAAGGAAAAAATAAAGAAGTGGTATCTCCGATTTGTTGCATCCCTACCCTCTATTTCTTCCATTTCATGCTTGAAAGTACAGGTTATAAAAATCATCTTCTTATCGAATTCAGAGTTTCAGTGAAACATTCATGGACAAGGCTGTAAAGCATGTGATTCTCCTCAAATTCATTAGATAACACACAAAAACTTGGTCTATTTTCTTCCATCTTCGCCTTGACTGTACAATAAAATAAATAAAATCTCATCCTATTTTCTAATTGAGCGTTTTAATATGGAATTTGTACATAAGGTAGTAAAGCATTGAATTCTCCTCATCTCCATTTGATAGTGCACAGAACCCTGATTCACAGTCTATTTTCTTCCATCTTCCTCCCTGACAGTAAACCAGGGAAAATCACATCCTCTTGTCTAATTGAGCATTTCAATCTGGCATTTGTACATAAGACTGTAAAGCATGTGATTCTCTTCAACTTCATTACATAACACACATAGGTCTCTTTCATGGTTTATTTAGTTATTTTCTTTTATCCTGTTGTTTGACAGCAGCCTTTATGCACCCCTGAGAAATCTTGTTGGAACATTGAAGTGACAGGTTCCTACCTGGTTTCACACAAGAAACCTATCACCTCATGTTTGCTTCCTATGATAATACTTTTTAAAGACTCACCCTCGTTTGACTGCGAAACAAGCTCGCTGATTTGATGAATCTTTGAAGGATTTTTTTGTTACTCTGTCTAGGTGATCATTAGACTTGTTACTCTGTTCAGGTGATAATTGATTTATAATACTTTAATTTTGTTTTTTGGTTCATTCTTTAGATTCTTTGGAGGAGATCATTGAAATCACTGTTCTGCGTTGGTGATTTTTGAATTAATGTTTTCAAAGAATTTTACTTCATTTCCAGGTTTTAATTTCTTGGTTTTCTACTACATTTATCATTTCCACTTTGTTTCCAAAAACATATCTGGGGATAAATAAATTCCTTCAATCCCCCTTTCTTAATTCCCTCGACATGTTTCCAATGGCAAACCATGCTTTTATTAATGAAATCACTGTTAGGTGATTTTTGAAGTAATAATTTCATAGAATTTTATTTTATTTCTAAGTTCTTTAAATTTTCTAGAATTATTTTCACTATGTTTAAAGCCCTAGGGAGGCCTCCTTATCCTTAAAATGATGAGGAAAATTAGCAAACTAGAGGTGAAAATAAAGATGATTCATTGAGTTAGGGGTGAATGCCAAGGATTTAGGACCCGTGTCTAGCTATTGGGAGAGCTGGAGTCAAAAATATCTTGATTTGATAACTTCGCTCTTCAAGGAGTCCTAGAGGCAGCTTCGGTAGCCCTAATGAGACAACTACAAGAAAACTACACCGCTACTCTAGAATTTTATACTTCGTTTGGAAATAATTAATGGAATTTTAAGGATGCAATATGCAAAATAACCTCTCAGAACATTCATTCATTATCCTATCCTTGAATAACACATGAAAAATTTCAAATAACTTCAACGCTCTACCAAAATTTCATTAATTAAGGCACATTACAAACCATAAGACAAGATTCCATGCATTAGAAATTTAGTAGATTAGAAATATAGCATTAAAAAGAACTTACAATATCATGAAGAATATATCCATCCACATAAATGCAGCAAGAAGCTCAAGGGAGATAGCAGAATTTTCAAAATTCAATCTCCTCAATCTGGGGAGGTAATACATTAATCCTAGTTTTAGATGGGTTTGTTGGATGTGTCAATCGTTGCATCAAGAAATTGCACTATTACACGAAATTGTTGCCAATACAATCTAACACATTGAAAATCCAATGCTGACAATTCCAATGAATTTTCAATTGCACTAGCATAGGTTTTTCATAGTCGTTTCACCAGAAAAAATTCCTTTAATATTTTCTAGTCTTTCTGCATAAACAATTTCTACTGCATCCAATTCATTATCAGCTCCGTTGGGAACAGTAGCACCATCTATTATTTGGACATCGTCAGATGTATCCATTACAACACGTGTTTGAGCGAAAGAATTGTTTCCATTATTAGAAACATCATCCGGAATAGCTAAAGATTGTCTGGCATCTGCACTTCTAGTGCCCTGCTGCGTGGGCTCAGGAAGTTGGTTTCTAACATTTATCAGGAAAGCCTAAAAAAAATCAACATACTCCTAAAAGCTACAACATTGGAAGAAGCTACAACTTTAGTGTGTGGAATGTTTCCTTTCTTGGGTATCCAGCTAGGGCTATCTTGCCATACACTAAGGCTCTGGAGAAGTTTGCACCGCACATACAGCAGCTTAGCATGGAGAGTAATGGGAAGGAAGTTTCTATTGATGGTGTGCCCCTCAATTTTGAGGCTGGTGAAATAGATTTTGGAGAAATTAGTACAAATGGCCAGCACATCTTTTACCAGTTAATTCATTAGGGTCGTGTAATTCCTTGTGATTTTATTGGCATCATCAAGAGCCAGCAACCCATTTATTTACAAGGGTAAATTGTGAGTAAACACGATGAGCTCATTTCTAACTTTTTTGCACAGCCGGATGCTCTTGCTTGTGGGAAGACTACTGAGGAGTTGAGGAATGAGAAATTTTCTGATCATCTTATTGCACACAAGACATTCTCTGGGAATCAACCATCACTAAGCATCTTACTACCATCATTGACATCATATAATGTAGGCCAGTTGTTAGCAATGTATGAACACAGGATTGTAGTTGAGGGTTTCGTTTGGGGAATTAATTCCTTTGACCAATGGGGCATGGAGCTTGGCAAGTCATTGGCATCTCGTGTACGAGCTCAGCTGAACTTGTCTCGCACTGAAGGGAAGCCAGTTGAGTGCTTTAACCCCAGCACCACAATGTTGATAAAACGATACTTGAAGGTAATCAGATACTAAAATATATTGTTCCCTTTTTAAAGTCTGGAGAAAATGTGAATTCTAAGAGGTTATATTAAATTTATAGTTACAAATACGCTTTTCAGAACTTTCCATTGAAATACATTCATATCATACCAACAAACCACTTGATCTAATCAATGTTCATTTACAGGAAAATGCTCCAATTACTGTGGACTTTCTCCACTCAAAATAATAATCCATACTTTTCTATTTGTTGAGCACCATTCAGTCTTTTGATTTTGAATGGAAGTCCTTATTTTGTATTTGAATGAGAGAGCTTCACTTATGTAGAAAGATTTTTGTTAAAGTGGAGGCACTTTTGATGATCAGGAATCGATATTTTTTTGTTATAAACTAGGAACCTAGTGTTTGTTATAAATCGAGAACCATTGAAAGGCTTTCAGTTGCGAGGGGGTAACCCTGTGATGTTGGAAGCGAGAGGGGGTGTCTGCACTCATACTTACACCTAATCCTTGGGCATACTTATGTTCCTCTCCTTTGTTACTTTTTATTCTAGAATAAAGGACTAAAATTGTTGGGCGACCAAAAATTTGTAAAAGGACTGAAATTGTTGATTGTGTCAGTGAGAGTTCTACCAGGACACCCGAATCAAATCAGGTTTGTTTCTTTGTGCATTCTTGTATGGATCTTTACACAGTTTTCAGTTCAGTTGATGAAAAATGAGGTTCAAGTATGTAGATTTTCAGAACCAGTTAATATTGTAACTTGTTAGAGTTTTTTGGGGAAATAAATTGTACTCACAGTTTTTAAACTTATAATCAATTGAATTGGGTGTTTGTATGTTATAGTCTGGTTTTGAATTAGCAACAAACTTTAAATTCAGGGGAAGGGACTAAAATTTGATTCTTCATCGCCCGTATATATTTCACCATATAAATATATATATAGAATTTCCTTCTGGCTATACTCGATGGTCTATTATATTAATGTATTGTGCCTTATTGCTTCAATTAAATATATGTTTTGTTTAACCCTTAGTCCAAGGGTTTGTAACTGGTATTTGTAGATATTTCAATGGTTTTGAATGTACTCTATTTTAGCCCATGGTGAATTTAAGTCATTTCTAATTTTTATTACGAGCAGATTATGCGGCCCTCTATCATACATTATATTTTAATTTTTAATGTAAATAATCACTTTGACATAGTTTTATTCTTCTTTCTTGTTGTTTCACTTCTTAATGGCATTACAATGATGTTTATTTAGTGATTTCAGTTTTTTGTCTAGCATTTAGAATTCTTCCACAAAATTTCCCATTGGGTCCTTATACCCACTCGTATTTCTTATAATTATTACCAGTGTTGGGTCTTATACCCACTTGTATTTCTTATAATTATTACCAGTGTTGGGTCTTTATACCCACTCGTATTTCCTATAGTTATTAACAGTGTTGGTCTTCCTATGGGACTTTCTACTCACCCTTCTGAAACAAATAAGTATATATAGATTTACAAAAACATGAATTGTTCCAATAATGAACTTATATTTATTAAGTTGGAACTAACATGTTTCAATATTCACCTTATATTCTTAAGCATAATTAATTATCATATAACAGTGTGATAGCAACATTATTTTTTTTTAAATATTTCCTTTTCGTTGGAATACCGACGCTTTAGTCGGTTGTATATACGTCGAAATTGCGATGGTGTAAACGTAGGAAGAGAGTCTCTATATCCATCGAAAGAGCAACGCTAAAGCCATCGGAAGCGCAGTGCCTTAAACGTCGGAAGAGCTAACGTTAGACTTGCGATGGTATTAACGTAGGAAGAGAGTTTCTATATAATGTCGGAAGAGCGATGCTAAAGCCGTTGGAAGAGAGGCGCTTTAAACATCGGACGAGCGATGTTTAATGACGTTTAATGATTTTTAATTTGCATCGGCAAAGCGACATTGTTAATTTTTTTTGGATAAACGACATTTTTTTCCATTAGTAGAGTGACGTTTTTTTCCGTCGGTAGAGCGATGTTTTGTTTTCGTGAGAAGAGCGACGTTGTGTTTTCGTCGAAAGAGCGACAGTTTGGATAATGTCGGAAGAGTGACAACATTCTGGAAATGTCGGAAATAGTGTCGCTCTTCCGACACTTTATTGAAGTGTCGGAATTGTGATGTAATGGCTAACCACGTTTTTCCCCGCCTCAAACTGTCACTCTTGCGACGCCTATGTGTCGGAATAAAAAAAATTGGCCGTCGGAAATTGGGCCAAATGTGCTAGTGGCTGAAGCATGGTGACTAAAACCTTGATCACGGCTTCAACCTGGCCATTGACCTGGGGGTAGTACGACGTTGAGATGTCGTGACGCAGAACCAACTTAGTAGTCAACTCAGCCACCATATAATGGTGAAAATGAGAGCCATGATCGGTGAAAATGGCTTGAGGGACACCAAACCTGGTAATCACATGATTGAAAAGAAATTGTGTAGTCGTCTTATCGTTAGATGTGAGTGTAGGCATTGCTTCGGCCTATTTAGTGAAGTAGTCCACGACTACGATAATATAAGAATTCCCCCCAGCTGAGTGAGGGTTACATGTCATAAAATGAATTCCCTACTTCACAAATGTACCAATGATGATGACAGGATAGAGGTGTGTGGGTGGCGCGCACATCTTGCGCTGGTAAATTTGGCAATCGTGACATTTATGGACAATGAAAATATAGTATTTGAAAATGGTAGGCCAGACATATCCATCACGAAGGATTTTTGGGGTTGTAGCATACCCATACATGTGACCACCACATGCGCCACAATGGTAGTCATTGAGGAATTTTTCAGCTTCCTTGAGGGTTAAACACCAGCAGAGAACAAAATCAGCTCCGATGCGGTATAGAGTATCTCCGACTATATGATAAGGTTTTGAATGATGATGGACACATCGATGATCATCCTTCCTCGGCTCAGACCAGAAGGTGGAAGTCTGAAGATAGATGATGATATCACCATACCATGGATCGAGGGTGCTAATGAGAAAAAGAGTATCGTCTGTAATGCGTTCCTCAGAACCAGATGGAGTAGAGGCAGAAGTTAAACATCAGATCAAATTGGAAAAAACCAATGATTTCTTCGATTTGGCAGTAGTGAACTCCAAATCGAACTCTTGGAGGATAACTATCCATTTTGAGTACTTTCCCCCCAACAATTTTCAAGTCAATATATAATTCATAGGGTTGCAATCAGAAATCATAGTTACTGTGCAGCCAATGAATGGCGAAAACGTTGGACAGATTGAATAGCAACCAACACTAATTTTGCGACATGAGCATAACACGTTTCTATATTAAGAAGATTGTGGCTCAAATAATAAATGATGTGCTCATCACCATCGTCTTTGTCCTGTACCAGAACCATGGAAATAGTGTTAAATGCAACAACCAAGTAGAGGGAATAATCGCGATGATAATTAGGTGGGAACAATAGAGGAGCATTGACGAGAAATGTCTTCAATGCATCGAAATATTTTTGGGAAATATCATCCCAGAGGAATGGGCTGCCTTGCATAAGAAATCACGTGAATCCTTTTGCTACTACAACATAATTCGCTATAAAACGACGCAGGAAGTTAGCTTTCCCTTGAAAAATCTGCAACTAATGTAAAGAGGTAGGGGAGGGGAGATTGACAATAGCTTCGACCTTAAGAGGGTCAAGATGAATTCCATCTTTAGAAACGATAAACCCAAGGAGTCTACCAGAATCGACGCAGAAGATACATTTATATGGATTGAGCTGAATGTTATAGCATATACAACAAAGAAATATTTGATGAAGATGATCTAGGTGGTCTTTACGCTTAGCGGAATGAGCTGGAAGGTCATCTTGGTAAGGTTGAACAATGCGCTTAATATCATGGAAATCATAAGACATTTCTCGCTGAAATGTGGCACCAACATTATTAAGGGAAAAAGGGAGCTTCTTATATGTGAAGGTGCCCCAAGGATAGATGAAGGTGGTCTTTTGTTGATCAACCGACAGAATATTAATCTGGTTGTAGCCAGATAACGCATCCATAAGGGAAAATATCTCACTCCCAGCACATTAGTCAATGATCTAGTCAATGAAAGGAGTGGGATAGTTATCCTTAGGACAAGCACGATTGATGTCACGGTAATCCAAATAGACTCAAATAGTACCCTACTTTTTATCTAGAGGGACAATGTTAGAAACCCAATCTATCAAGGGGATCACATAAATGAAGCTAGCTTTGAGAATTTTTTTAACTTCTTCCTTTATGGCGGCTGCCTTTCTACGGTGCATGGGACGAAGACGTTGGCAAATAGGCTTCATGTCAGGATAAGTAAGGATCTCGTGTACGACTATATTCAGATCAATTCTGGACATTTCTTCATAGGACCAAGCGAAAACTTCTTGAAACTCTTTGAAGAGGCTAGTATATACCTCGATCTCATCAGGAGAATAGGTCACCCCAATTTGGATGTTCTCTATTTTACCCAATTTAACGGAGATGTCAATAGGCACCGTTTGCGTAATGTTCCCCATGTTACCTTTCGTAAAAAATTCATGTGTCAAGATGGGCATTTAAGCAGATGGGAAGGAGATTGGGGAGAAAATTTCTCAAGAAAAGTAGACATGGCCCCAAGGCCAGGCATAAAGGAGGAATGATGATGACTATCATCCCAAGGAGGATCCTTAAGAGACATCTTTTCCACGATGGCTTCATCAGTGGGAAATGTCTCATTCAAGGGATCAGGAGAATTTGAAGCGCCAAGCCAAGGGGATTGAGAGTACGTGTCGAGAGACACACTCAAAGGAGTATGATCGGAGGGAGGAGGAGCCGAAGCTGAGATAACTTCAAAATAATAAATTTCTATTAGGCTTAACAACATCGCGTCACCAAACGAATCAATATTCTCAGGCGAAGGGATGATCCATGGATCAGAAGACGTGGAGATCATGTTGACCTGAGCAGTGTTGGGCGGAGGAAGAGAAAAAAGACCCATAAGGGCGGGATATTTGAAAAGTCCTGGCCCTATGCTCTCATAAGGCATAGGAATACGATCTACATGTGGAGTCTTGCTCTCGGAGGACGTGGAAGTAAAAAATAATATCTGATCGAAAATAATGATATTTCCTTCATGTGGAAATTGAAGAACATGAAAGAGATTGGACGGGATGCATAGTATGGCATGAGTCCAACTGCGACCGAGGAGAAGATTATAATTGAGTTTGTCGTCAACGACTTCAACCTCAACATTAACCATTTTTCCTTCCAACGTGATGAGTAAGCTGGTGAGAACACCTAGAGGGTGAGATTCCCTTCCGTCAAAAGCTTCTAAAGTGTTTGGAGACTGACTGAGAGTCGGAGAACCAATGGCTTTCCAATATGCAAAGGACATGATGAAAGTAGATGCACCATCATCCACGACCGCTCGATGGATATTCTTTCCATTAATCCCAACTTGGATAATCAGTGCAAGATGGTGAGGGAGACGTGGAATGAAATTTTCCAGATCAAAGGTGATAAGGTTTGAATTGGCGGGGTCCACCCCTCCGATAGCGGATAGAAAAGTCTTTCGTTGTGATGGAAAGCTCTGAAGTACTTTCAACGCAGACATAGCGGATGAAACCTGAGCCAAATCCTCAATAATAGTATAATGATGAGTGGCACAAGCGTTTGGGTTATAGGAAGACTTACGGAGCACACCTTTAGAGGGTGGCCATACAACGGGCTCAGTACTGGGCCTTTAAATGTGAAGAGGGCCAGAAGCAGGCGGGGGAGGAGAACCATCTGCGATCTCTTTCCCTGCTTCCTGACGCTGTTTGGTATAATCTTTCAATCTGGTAGCAATGGATACTAGTGAAGCACCATTCATCATGAAAACCTGAGAGCTAAAAGGGGCAGAGGACTGAGGTTGCTTCACCATCTGGGTTTGCTATGATGGGAATGGCTCTTTAAGAACAACCGAAGTGCCTTGAGTGCCTTTGAGCAGTCGACTCACCTCGATCGGTTGTGGACAGTCCTTGGTGCAGTGCTCATCATCACATATCAGACAAGAGTGTTTATGTTTCGAACCATCATCAACATTAGGTTTAGGAGAATCTTGTTTCGAGGTATCGACTTTGGCCTTACCTTTCCCATTTTTCTTACCTTTGGAAGCTTTATCAACCAGGTTGGACTGAACGAAATTCACTTCTGCAGTCTTATCAATATTTAGAGGTGGATGAGAAGCAATATCAATGGAAGAAGTAGATTTTTGCTTCGCAGGATTGGGATAAGACTTACGAGAAGTCTGAGACACAGAACCAAAGATATCGTCGATGGATGGCGTCACTAAGGCTTTGGAAGTTCCATGTCACGAAGCATTGGGTAAGAGTTCATACAATGTTCCAGATTGAGTGTACACAAGATCGAGGTATTGGGCACGAGCGATGGCTTGTTCCTCAGTAACACATGCCCCCATAGCAATGTCCTTGGAAATCAGACTAATAAAAGAGGTATTGAACCAATCAGTCAGAGGTTGATCAAGAATCTCAAACTTGATCAGACGACAATTCTACCTCCATCATGAATATGATTGAAGATATGAGTAGCCTGATCCTATTTCAAGGATGTTAGGAGGTGTGACCCAGTTTCATAATCTGGTAACTGAAAGTGCGTGAGAAATTCCATGGCTAGAGAGTTGAAATCTTGAAAGATGCCGCAGGAGAGCTCAATGTACCACTTTGCAGCGGCACCAGTGAGAGTCCTTTGGAAAATACGTAAACGAATCGAATCATCGACCCAGGAGTTAGAGGAGCACAATAGATGGTATTTCATAACATGTGCCTGGGGGTCTTCTCTGGACTTGCCTTCAAATTTGGGACAATCACCAGGAATATTGGTAGGAACTGGAGCTAATATGGATTATGAAGGATGGGATCATTCGTTAATTTTGTCACATCGAGTAGTTCCAGTGTAGCAAGGAATGGAAATTGCAGATTGAAAGGAATTGCAGGCCTTTGATAAAAATCAGCATTGGGATTCCAACCAGGTCGGGAGAAATTTTGAGCCCATATGTTCTGTCCCGGAGGATTTTTTCCATAGGGGTTGCAATTTTGATAATTCTACCCATAAACTAGTTGAGGACCAAGGTACTGATTCTAAGTGAACCAATGAGGTCCTGTTTGAGAAATATATGGATTTTGTTACGGAATGTAAGGAACGCCTTGGGGCATACCTTATACCGTTGAAGGTTGACCTTGAGGAATGAAATGTGGGCCCTAAGGCTACACGAGTTGTTCCTAGCGTGCAGGTTGATCTGGATACTGACGTTGAACAGGTTTCCCCTGGGGTGCAGGTTGACCTAGATATTGAGGTTGAATAGGTTGGCCCTACGATGCAAGTTGACCTGAAGGAAGTGGACCAGGCTGCCCCTGAAGACTAGGTTGACCTGAAGGTTGAGATGAGCCAGGTTGCCCCTGAAAACTAGGTTGGCCCAGATGACCAGTGGAGGGTTGGCCTTGTTATACAAGAGATGGGCCTTGCTGAACATAAGGCTGGTTTGGTTGCACAAAAGGTAGTCCCTGAGGTGGGCAGGTTTGCCCCTAAGGAGCATAAGGTGCTCCTTGCTGAACATAAGGTTGACTAGGAGGATTGTTGTCCGTATTGGACCGAAGGTTGTCCCTGAGAGGGTTATCCTTGTGGACCATAGGGTTGTCCCTGTAGGAATGTAAAATCGTTGGGGTTAACCGGTATCTGTTGCATTTGAACATACAATGGACTGTGTGGAATGGGCCCATGGTAATAGATGTGATTTCCATGCTCATCATAGCAATGTGGAGTATGAATGGGAGCTTGAACCTGCTGAGAACCCTAGGGGAAGTAATTATTTTGTTGAATGGCCATCATATACTGGTCGTACATCAAAAATCCAGGAATAGGATCAGAGGAGATAGGTGTACTATCAGTAGATTGATGGATTCCCGATACGTGAGGTTGTGATCCACTCACAACATGCCCAACAGAGATCGCAGAAGCAATAGGAAGTGTTCCACTAATGACAGAAGATGTCAGCAATGACGGAATCACACTAGTGGATGGTGTGGAGGAAGCCACACAAACAATAGGCTAGGTTGGGACAGATATAACCATCATTGAAGCAATAGGATTCGAGGAAGATGGACTTGACATGAACAACCCTGCAGAAGAGGCTATCGTACTCGACCATAGTGGATTCTGATACAAAGATGTAGCACTAGAAATTAACTGACTCAATGAACGATAACGAACCGGGAGAGTTGAAGTCTATGAAGAAGGCTGACTCGAAACATAAAGAAAGTTCTCCGGAGGGAACGAATATTCTCATGTAGAAACATAAGTCTCTTCACTACTAATAGGACTCATGGCATCCATATCGGATGAAGAAGTGGTGTCAGCGAAAAGACGACGAGCGGTAGCAAGTTAAGCACGTGATAACGATGACTCAAGTGGTTCCGAGGGTAAAGGGGGATCTTCCCTCAAAAAGGCCCAAGCTTCCAGAGGTTTCCAATTGATATCAAATGGTTCCTCAGTAGGAGATCGAGTAGCCAGAGGTTAAATACTCAGAATAATAGCACGCCAGTAACCTAGAGTCCTAACAGATTGAGATCTCTTTGAAGAAACTTTGGGGGAAGGTTCCTCACTATGAGGTAATGAAGAGGATGACAAAACTGGTGCTTCCGCCACTTTGAATTTGTCTCAAAGAGAAGGAGATACAAATAGATAATCAATTCGAGGCTTTAAGACCAATCACTTAAGGAATTACCTATGATCATGCCGAGAAAATAAATTTAATGGGCGTGTGATCGTGGGTAATTAATTTTATGACATTGAAACAAAACTTTGCCTTTTCATATTTTAAGAGTCAAGAAAAGGACACAAGGTGACTCTAGTCACTTTCAGTTTGGACGAGCTTGAAAGGACAAGTGCTCGATGATCTTTTCAAATTTTTAGAGAGGCACGGAAAGATCAAAATGACTACTCAGGAACTCTAAGCAAGAGGGTGCACCAAGCTCCCGTGAACTGCAATATACACCTTGGTGATCAAATGAAAGAGAAATGACCAAGGACTTAATGTACATGCATGCAGTCTCCCCAAATGTTATGTTCGTTGTATCACAGTTACAGGGCGACAGACTTGGATTCCTATGGATAAAGGATTGCAACCTATGAGGGTCTCCCTTTATATACTCGATGGTATAGGGAGCACAAGTCCGGGCTAGTGCTATCTAATTCCAGATGGCGAACGACAGCTACTAGGTTTAATGATGCCTAAACACGTCACTAGCTTAGACCTCTAAATGCGAGTGTTAAGTTTCAATGCTTCCTTAGGTTGATTGAGTTCATTTTAAAATTTATCTTAAAATTATGTTTCAGTTTCAAGGCCTTACCGAATGTAATCTCAAATCCTTAATTCACAACTACACAAGAAAGAATATCATTCCAATTCGACGAACATCTAGCTAAGAGAGGGCTAGAAGTTCACAACAAAGAAACAATCAATCGAATGCAAGAAGGAATTTCCTAATGCTACTAACATAGCCAAAGAAGAAAACGAAAGAATTTCTCTCTTGTTGTTCAATTTTTAAATGAGAAAGATACTAATGAAAAAGAGTACTTTTTCATTTTCAAATAGAGATAAAGAATGAAATTTTTTTTCTTTTATATGAATGAGAATTAATAATGCAATGTTACATTAAAAGGAAAAAACAAACACTAAATTTGAGCAACTCGAATGAAATGATAAAACACAAAGAAACCAATCTCAAAACGAAAATGAAATAAACTCAAAAATAGAATGGAATTCCTTCACGCAAAGAAAGGAATTTCAGATCGACTCAATAAGCAATGTGATATGTGCTCAGGGTGACATATGGAGGGTCAAACAAACACCAAGATGATAGTTCGACAATCCTACAACATGTAGAATCGAAAGAAAAGAGCAGGAAATCAGACAATAAGTTGAAAAACTGAAAGACTAAACTGACTCATACACAACTCGAAAGCTCAGCAGACATGTGGCCAAACAAGCAATAAAGGACACCTAGAAACCTTAGGATGAAAAAGCCACACTGATCACATGAGAGACAATCAACTGAAGAGAACGAGACAAGGAAGTCAGAAACAATCCAAATGGAATAATCCAGAAAGGAAAAACCAATCCAAAGGGTAATATGTACTGGAAAACTCAGGAAAGAGGCCTAAACCCAAACCTACATGATTCAGCGCGATTTTCCAGTCGTAATCCATGCTAAACAGGGGAAATTGCACCCGTAACACAGGAAACCCATGCCAATTGGCGCGACTATAATGAAAATAGCAACGCCGAGTAGGGAAAACCAATAAAGGAGAAACGACAGCTAAGAAAGGACCATGCTTATCACTCTGAGAATAGGTAAGTGGCTTAAAAGAGTCAAATAAGAAAAAAAAATCAGAGAAATGGCAATACGACCAAAGTCGGACAGACAAGAAAATCTCTAAGACAAATCAATGAGAGACGACATACATACTAGATCCCAGTGGAGTCGCCAACTTGTTGAGTAGGAAATTCCCTCTGCGGACAGAGGCGATCCCTCTAGCCCTAGGGTGGGTCTAGCAACTAGGGAACATGCCAGACTCCTAAATTCCTAGCTTATAAATGAAATATGGACTGAAATAGATATCCTACCTCAATCTAATGCTTTTGTCATGGCACGCATCAATGATCCTTCGATATTTGTCTTCACACCTTGTGCTCTGTATTGGTGGCGATGTGCATGCATCTACACAAAGATCAAACAAACGATGACAGGATACAAGCATATACATTCATCTACAACTATTTAGCTAGTCAAGGAGAGCTAAACACTTTTCATATAAATGGAAACAAAGTTGGAACCAGAAACCAGTCATGTATTATTGATAAATGAAAAATAAGTTTACAACCTTATGCCTTGAATTTTTGGATCTCCTTCGACAGGTTTAGTCAGGCATGTCTCAATATTTTTCTCAACATTCGACTCAATGAGGCAATGGGCTTAAACTCTCTCTCAACAATGGATTCTTCTCCACTTCTTCAACACACCAACTATACTAATGATTTTTCAACTAACTGAATCCATGTGAGGAGGAAGAATTTATACGAGAGGAGGAGGTGGTTTGGGATCCCACATAAGGTGGAGGAGAGGTCTATCCCTTTGGGGAGTTGCAAAAATGTAGGAACTAACAAGACAAAGGGAGGAACTCGACGTGATTCAATCAAAAAAACCATGATGACTCTGCTCACGAACCTGTTAAGCATGGAAGCTTCATTTCTATTTTAAAAAACTTTCCAAAAGAAGATCAGTGCAGGTGCCCTTCTGAGACAAAGCACCAAAGGGCACGGGGCCCAGTGTTAATTTCTCCATGGGTGTGAGGCCATAACTTCCTACCGGCGCTGACCCAAAATAATATGCTTTTGAAGGTCTGCTTAAGGAATGATCAACAGAGATTATGATCTTAACATTCCAAAGGATGCAATGAAATTTATGGCAATGTATGACAGTACACAAGGTTCACTGAAATATTCCTCCAATATTCAGGATGGGGATTGCAGGGATGGTGAAAAAATACTATGTAACAACTTCCATGCCAAATCATCATTAAACCTAGTAAGAGAGACATATTCTCTCAATAGAAGCCACCACAACAATGCTTCTTGTTGCCATGCCAAATCAACATCAATCCAACTATGAGAGCCATACTCTCTCAAAAGAAGCCATCGCAACAATTCCTCTTTCTTCCACACCACATCATTATTGTACCAATTGTAGTGGCCATATTCTCTCAAGAGAATCCACCACAACAATGCCTCTTGCTACCCCATCACAGCATCATCATACCAAGTACAATGACCATAATCCCCCAACATAAGCCAATGCAGTAAGGCCTCCTGTTTCCATCCTCCATCAATATCATGAAATTTATGGGGAGAAATCAGCCCATACTCTCCCAAAAGTAACCAAAGCAACAAGGATTCTTGCTGCCATATTACATCATCATGATGCAAGTCATGGAACAACAACATAATGATTGACATGTGGGATGTCATATCAGAACAATACAAACAAGCTCCCTTCTGGCACATCATGTGAGAGTTATGCCATGCCCCAAACCCAAGTACATACATGAATATAAGATATATCGCAAACAAAAGTGCATTCATGGACATGAGACATATCCCAAACAAAAGTAAATACATGGAAATAAGATACATTATGTGATGGCCAAACTTTCTCAGCAATAACCAGTGTAGCCATGCCTCTTGCCACTGCATAACATCGGTGACATCCATGGCATGGACCACAAAAATGTGATATGTTGGGTAGTACCCATACTCACCCAAAAGAAACCAGTGCAGCCATGCTTCTTGCTGCATTGTATCATAGATCTGCAAGAAGGTTGACAACCTCTTGCTCCTCATCCGGATCCATTCATCCCAATGTGGATGATGAATCATGCCAATCTCAAACTTGGTATCCACCCAAGGTAGAATACCAATCTCCTCCATATGATAAGCTTTTCACTCCCTGAAATGTTGAAGTGCACCTCCTTTGAGGTCTCTCCATGAGATCCTCTCATCAATGCCCCAATAAGACCCATAAGGCTCCATACATGATGTAGGTAGAAATTCCTCTTTGAGTTGTGAGGTGCTCATCAAGGAAACTCCATCTTGATAATGGGGAATGATTTCCATCATAATATGTCTACCATCCATCATCTGTCCCTATAGTGCTTCATGAGTGAATTTTCCTCCGGAATGCTCCAAGAATAATGGGGCCCTCATCTCATCGCTACTACTTAGTGACAACACTGTAGATTTGCATGGTGATAGATTTGTTCTCTCCTGGCCATACACAATGTTGAACTCATGGTTCGACACTGTACTGAATAGGATTGTGCTCCTCCCGTCTTCTGCAACTCCACACTTCAACACAAAGTATTAGGTGTAGCTCAACCATGATAAACTAGGATAGCTATACATCTTCTCCTTGATCAAGTCAAGGGTTCTCTATATAGTGATAATTTACTGCTCCAAATCAGCAAGGTGCTCTAATCCTTGGGTATGCAATTTCCCTGATGGCATGGTCTCACAAATATCAATATGAGGTACTGATATAACATGGGATGAATTTTTTTGCAAACCCTCGATAAGATGAATCTCAATAACATCTTGGATAGCTACACGAGTCCCTCCAACCGATGCAATGGCCTTCTCCTAGCCATACACAATGTTGAACTCATAGTTCGGCACTGTACTGAATAGGATTGTGTTCCTCCCATCTTCTGCAACTCCACACTTCAACACAAATTATTGGGTGTAGCTCAACCATGATAAACTAGGATAGCTATACATCTTCTCCTTGATCAAGTCAAGGGTTCTCTATACAGTGATAATTTATTGCTCCAAATCAGCAAGGTGCTCTAATCCTTGGGTATGCAATTGCCCTGATGGCATGGTCTCACAAATATCAATATGAGGTACTGATATAACATGGGATGAAATTTTTTGCAAACCTTGGATAAGATGAATCTCAATAACATCTTGCATAGCTACAAGAGTCCCTCCAACCGATGCAATGGCCTCTCTAACTGCTAGTAATCGTGATGGTTGCTCTTCTTCAACTGTACTAGCGTTGGTATCTGCCTCGTCTTCCTTAGGCATCTCATGAATCATGCATGGGGCTCCTAATGTCAAGAGCTCAAGACCATCTTGCAAAGATGCAAGTCTTCCTCCTCCTGATGTAAGTACATCTGCAGCTGGTGATGGTGGTAGAGGCTCCTCTTCCAGAGTGATAATGAGGAAATTTTCCTTGGGCTCTTCATGTAATATCTCCTCAATGATGGAAAGTTTCTCTATGTGATATGTCTCCGATTTCTTTCTACCAAACTTCTTCTTCAGTATTTGCATGAAATCTGCATAAGTAGTCACTTTGACATGTGACAAATGACTCAACCACCAATCTTTTGCTTCACCCTCAAGGTGTAGTGTTGCAATATCAACAACCTTTCTTTCTGCTACTGGGTACAGATTGAAGAATGTAGCTAAATCTTCCCTCCAAGACCTCAATGTGCTTGTGGATGATCCATCAAATGTAGGCAAGAATAATCTATGTCTCTTTCTTCTATTTCTACTGCGGGATCTCCTTTCTTCTTTGAGCTGTAAAAAATGTTGGAGAGATAGATTCTCCTTGAGTGCTCTAGGATGTGCATTGTACTTAAACATATATTTACTTAGGTTCTCATACCCCAAGTCTCCTTCATATTCACACCATTTCCCTTCCTTCTCAAAGAAAGTGGATCTAGTAGAATGATGTGGAGATATTTTCCTTTTCAGTTGTTTCTGCTGTTGATAGGAAGTGCTTGGACCTTCCTCTTTTTGAAATCTTCTTGGATTCTCCTTTTGCCTTTCTCTCTTCATTTGATTGACCTCCTTGGAGATATCTTGCATAGATATAAATATAAGTGAGGCAAAACTGCAATCCTCGTTCATTTTATATCTCTACTATATATTTCTTCTTTTGATGTAAAAGATCAAGTGCCCACAAGATGATCCAAAGGTCATGCTCTGATACCACTGTAATATCCTAGAAGGGAGAATGCAGTAATACAAAAACAAAATATAAGAACTGAAAAAATGTAAACATATAATCTAAAGATACCATACAAATGCATAGAATAATTGAGCCATTTTATTAATAGGAGGTGGCTAAAATAGTACAATAGTACTCAAAATATGAGACACTCAAGCCAAATAGATGGCCTAGAATGACCCTGAAGTGCTCCCATAAGAGGGACTGCGTAACTGTTGGACTACTGGAAGGAATACTGAGTTGTCCCTATTGCAAATGTCGAGAGTGCAGTTTCCAACAAAATATAAAAGTGTAGATATGGCAGTTATGGAGCTCATATGATGCCGGGATTTCAGATCCGGGCTCTATGATGAATACCCAAGATAACCCATAAAGGATTTCCAGATTTGAGAATCTTCGAAAATCACCCTCTTAGGCCTACAACTATATGACTGTTGGGTATGCATATCTACTGCATGAGCTGAAGATATGATGGTTGTAATAAGGAACAAAAAAATCAATGCATAGAGGGTTAATCCCTCCTTCAGATCCTTAAGCTAGCAGCTCAAGATCTGTCTCCTCCAACCTCCTCCAATAGATGCAGCTACAGAATACACAACAGCCGAAGAAAACCACACTGTCAGGGATGAAGGCTCTATAGACTATTGCTAGATAATGCAAATCAGATTCTGAATGATGGAAAAAATGGATACAAAGTGAGGATATGGTCCCTCATAGGATTTCCAGCTAAAATACTGAAAACTTCCTTCCTCCTTCAGATTTGCAAGACTAGACTTTGCAATCCCTTGGGGAATTGCTGTTGTATGGAGGTATGACATGATGGCATCAATGCTAGATATGAATATGCTACTCTTGAAAGGCTGATATTGAAGCACAAGGTGAAAGGATGAATCCTCCACCTGTTTCCTAGCTGAAATGCTAGAAACAACCTCCACCTCTCAAACCCTCAAGAAGGAATTCGTAGAATGAATGTGCATATGAGAGTGGTTGAATGTGGCAAAAATGCCTGATGATGTATGTCAGCTCAAAGAAACCTTCTCAGAGTAGGAACTCGAAGTCCCCCGTGGGTAAGGGTGGGATTTCTGCTCGGAAACACCCGTGTGCTAAACAACACTGCAGACTTAGCTAAACAGCTGAAGCATGCATAGAAATGTCCAAAGACAAATCCAGATCTAAACAAATTAGAAATAATAATCTAAATATTGCCTTCTATTGCTACCTTCATCTCCCTTATATGCTTTTTTAGCCTTCCATAGCCCTGGTCCACCTCATAACTGTGCTGCACATGTGGCAACTAGCCTCCATGAAGACTGTGTTGTGTCTCCATGTTCTCCACCTCTATGCATTTAATCCCCACTCTCTCCATCATGTGTGCATTAGATCCACAACTTCCTCCATTCTCTCATCATTAGTGCTCTATGACCTTACTTTTAATGCTCCATGATCTCATTTTATTTCCTCCATGATCTTATCTTTCATAATGCATGATCTCCACTCCTTCTTCATTAATGAGCTTCTCCGCTACTCCATAATGTAGATTTATCTCTAAATTATCCACATACACACATAAAAAGTGTATTTTATTCATCTATGGGGTTTATGGGTCCCTCCACCCTCTTATTTACTTAATTAATTAAGAAAAGTAAGAACTCTAATATTCCAATTAACTAATGGAAAATTGGTAATATTACAATTGATATGGGGCTAAATCAAGATTTAGCTTCAATTCTCTCAATCACATCACTCAAATTGTATTCTTGATCAGTGGTTGGAGCTTCATAAGGGGGAGAGAGTGATTTAGCAGGAGATTCCACATATTGATCCAGTATAGGAATGCCCCTTCAAGATGTGGGATATCATTATCAAACTCTTGAAAAAAATTTGTATGCCCGAATTTGTCAAAGTGATCAAGCTACTACTAAACAACATTGTTAGTCTTGGAAGATTCAAGAAATATCACACACACACACACACACACACAAACACACACACATATTATAAACTTCTTATTTACTTCAACATAGAGACGATATTCTTTAGAGGTATCTGAGTATACCAAGAACTTACATTTTCGAATCCTTGCACCGAGTTTGTTTCTATGTTCCTTAGGTATCAAGGCATAAAATATGGAACCAAGGAACCTAAGATTCCTCACTGAAGGAATGTGGACATGCCACATTTCATAGGGAGCCTTGTTTTTTATAGCATGAGACAGGCATCTATTATTTATATACACAACATAGATAATTGTGTTAGTCCAAAACATCAGCTTAACATTCTTGAAAAACATCAATACATATCATATTTAAGATTTTCATGTTCATTCTTTCAACTAATCTATTTTGTTGGGGATTATAAGGAACAATTATTTGATGTTTGATCCCATACCAGTGAAGATAATTTTCAAATTAATTTGAAGAATATTATTTTCCATTATCAGTATGAATATATCCAATATGAGATTGTGCATCACTTTCAATCCATGCATGAAAGTTCTTGAATGTTTCAAAATATTCATACTTTTTCTTCAATAAATAAACCCAACACATTTTGGTGTAGTAATCAATAAATGTCACCATGTCATCATTGTGACATATTTCTAGCTAACCTTAACATCATCAATGTAATCTACACCTATAATAACAACAAAAGAGGTAAGCACCAGGTTGCCAATAGATTGGGACTTTTCTAGTTTCTGAAGCATTATTGGACTATGGATTTTTTTGCAGAAGAAGCCATTTTTCCTAGTTTAGGTTTTTATCATTGGCCAATCCACCTAGAGATCGATCTAAAATATTCCCCTCATAATTTCCCAAATTTGATAGGAGGATATTCAGATCAGAGTCTACAATTGCGTACATACTTTTCAAGTTGAGCTCAAGGAATTCAAATTAAAGCTAAAATAGTGGAACAAAATGGAGTTTGGTCACATCTCCATTGAGAAATAGGTTTTGGAGTCATGCATGCAATTGATCCAACAACATGTTATTCAGAATGGGTGCATGAAAAACTTGATTCTAGAAGGACAATTGGTTAATCAACTTGAGCAACGACATAAACATGAGGAGACTCTTTGGAAAAAAAAATCCTCAGTTTAATGGTTTTAAGGATGGGGAGAGGAATTCTAAATTACTCCACAAATAAATGATTAAACATCATCATAACAATCAAATATTCTCCCTCTCCTTCAGGGAGGGAAATTCCTAGTTCATCATGAAGAGATGGAACAAGGGTTGGTTTATTATTGTCAGCCCTTTCTTACTGACCCCTCTCCAAACTGATCAATGGTTATTCATCGAACCACTTCACATATTCCTAACCTTGTATATCCCAATCATAATATATCTTTAATGAGAGAAGTCTTGTTTATAGAAGTGACATAGGTGGTAATGGTGATGCCTAAGAATAAATCCCCTAGTGTTGATAGCTTTACAACATATATCTATTAAGCTTGTTGGCCATTTATTGGACATGAAGTACATACCCTGGTGGAAGAACGTCAATGAAATTAGAAGGTATGGACTGTTATTAATGCCACTTTCATTGCTTTAATTCCCAAATCTGGTAGGTTAGGGTATCCCAGTGGATTTCATCTAATAACTCTTTGTAATTTGCTTTACAAAATCTCAAGGCTCTACTTAACATCATCGTCTCTTCTGAGAAAAATGGCTTTGTGGAGGGTCGCCAAATCTTGTTGGAATTTTAGTTTCCCATGAGGTTATTCACTCTTTGAGGAAAGAAAAACAAGTTGGGATTCTTATAAAGTTGGATCTATCTAAAGCCAATGATAAACTAAATTGGGAGTATCTCATCCATACCCTTCAAGCCTTTGGATTCTCTTCCCAGTGGATTAATTGGATTAGGTCCTTAATATCTACCCCCTTCTATTCCATTATTTTGAATGGATCTCCAACTATGACCTTCAATCCCTTAAGAGGTATTTTTCAAGGTTACCCCATCTCCCCATTCCTTTTTATTTTAACAATTGAAGGGATGTGACGATATATTAAAGGTGAAAGATGTCAAAATATCATCAAGGGCCTCCATTTTTATGGAAATCGTCTCCCCATCACTCATCAACAATTTTTAATGATATATTTCTTTTTCCTTTCCTTCTATGAAGGAATCCTTGGCATTTAAATCCATTCTCTATGATTTTATGGAGGCATCTAGGACGTTAATTAATGGTACAAAATCTAACATATATATTTTTAAAAGTAATGAAAATTTCAGATATACTTAGCCCAAATCCTAGACTTCCATATTAGTAATCTCCCCTCTAAATACTTGGGACCTCGACAAGTGGAGAATTCCTTAGGATCTAGATGTTGGCAAGGTATTATTTAGAGGATATCCAATAAGCTTGATAGTTGGGAATTTCGATCTCATAATTTGGCCAACAAGCTTGTATTCAAATAATTTCCTGAAGCCCTTCATGTATATCAAATTTCAACTTTGGCTTCTATGAAATGAATTTTCAATTCCAATACCTCCCTCTATAGATATTTTCTCTAGTGAGAGGCCAAGAAGGAATAGAAGTGGTCTCTCATTTCTTGGGAGAAGCTTTGTATCCCTAAGTTGGTAGGGGGATTAGGTTTACAATACTTGGAAATGTTGAATAAGTCCATGGGAAAAATATTATGGTGGAAGTGGCTTAAAGGTGGTGAGGAACTGTGGAAAAGAATGCAGGATAAAATATACGACCCCTTCTTCTTCTAATCAGATAAGTTACAAATAAAAAGGTTTCCTCCGAGTTCCTCCATATGGAATTTGGATCAAGCTAACCAACATTTCATTCAAAGTCACAAATTTTGGGAGATTCGGGATGGGTGCACTACATGTTTTTGGAAATATGGGTAGTAGTAGTTACCATGGTTGGGGGATCAAGTCAACCTAATAGATATTGAAGTATTTAACTTATAGAATGTGAATCCTATGGTAACAAGTTTCTAGAAGCCATCTCAAGGAACAAGGCTATGGAGGGAATGTAAAATAATTGAATATCTACGAGCTCATCCAAGTCTTTTGGTTTGCACAAGACTAGCCCATAATATACAACATTGAAAAATAGCCATTTCTCTGGAGTTGGAAAAAATTTAGTGGGCATATCAACCTATGGGGATGTTCACTCTAAAGGAAGCATATTCTCTCATTGCAAGTCACTAGAACATGAATTGGTAACTTATATGGAGGCAGATTTTGACAAACAATCTTTGGCGAAAGGTTGCTCAATTCCTTTGGTTGGTGGGTCGGAAAAGGACTCTCACATGGAATAAAATTAGAAAGAAAGTGTTCTAGGTACCATCACTATGCACTTTATGTTGGAACCAAGAAGAGTCTATGGAGCGTCTTATGAATACATAACCTTTATATGATCACCTTTCACAAAAGAATCTTCTTCTCTTTGGAGCATTGGACAAAAAACACAATAGTATGGTGGAGATGGTGGAGAACCAGAGGCTCGATATTTCAAGTAATCTAGAGGTAAATAGAGCATGGAATCTAGTCCCTGGTTTTTTTTTATGTGGGTATTATAGAAATAAAGGAACGGTAGAGTCTTTAAAAAAAATAAGAATGATGAAGGATCACTCTAGAGAGTGGTGAAACAAAACATCTGAGAGCATTTTATCTTAGTCGTGGTCCCAAGATGACTAGAAGATGACTCATTAGGAGTCAGAGATTCTTGGAAAGTTTGAACTTTCCTCATCAATTATCTCTTCCCTCCATCCCAAGCCCCCCATGCTCATATATTCTTCTTCATATTCTTTTACTACTCCACTTGTGGGATTTATGAAACTAAATTTCGATGGTGTGTCCAAAGGAAATCATAGACAGGTGGGATTTGGTAGAATTTTCTGTGATTGGGATAAGATACCTTTGATGGTCTATGCAACTAGTTGTGGTGTGGAAAGCAAAAATGGTGTATAAATCCTTGGTGTGGAAAGAGCTCTGACCTTAGTAGTCAACAAAGGATATTCAAGACTATAAGTGAATGGGGACTCTCTACTAGTCATAGATTCAATTAGGAAAATCCTTAATGGCATGCCTATAGAATTTCAATCAAGGAGTTGGAGAATTGAACACATCGTCTCTTGCATCCAACTATTGCTTCACTCTATTTTTTATGTGATGGCATCCCATTCTAAGTGATATGGAAAAAAAGAGGAAAATTTCTTGGAAAATTTGGGATGCCAAAATAATGAGATGTTCCTTTGAAAATCATTGTCAAATGGGGGATCATTTGAATGGAAAGATTCCTTGCAATCTATTTTAGAATCTCACAAAAGACCCTCGATCGGGGTGGATGAAAAAATGGAAATCGAGCTTGGGGGGGCACAAATGGGTGGATGAACAAATGGAAATCCCCTTCTTTATTCAATGGAGCACATGTATCCTTCCTCTCCTCCTGTATATCAATCATAGGTTGGCGGGAATTTATGTTGTAGGTGGGAATATTATCTTGGGAACTCTTCTGCAATATCCTAGTGATAGGAGGATGCTTTAATTGTTGGGTGTGGAGCCTGATTATCTTGTTTACTTTGTATCACAGCTTTGGACCCCTGTACCTGAAAAGGGGCGGCAACGCCGCCCGAAATTTAATCGCTGCCGTGGGGGGTCCAGGGGGGGGCGGCAGCGCTTTTTGGAGCCCCCCCCTAAAGCGGTTCGGGGGCAGTGCCCCCGAAGCTAAAAAATAGATGTAAATTGCCTTGTAAAAGTATAGTAATTTCTAGTCAATCTGGGCCGTTCATTAGGCGAATGATCTGACGGTAGAAGTTATGTTTAGATTAGGGTTTTTTGCCCTAGAAGGCAACCCCCTTGTATATATGGGGGCATTGTATTATGGCTATGCATTATGTGTGTATTCTCGGAGCGAGAAACAGAGAGGGAGATTGTGAGGGAGAACAGAGGATATTACAGCGGATCTGCTGTAGGTTTTGTCTCTTCATTTTTGCTGGATAATAGAAAGGAAGGACTGGCTGTTCGGGGTGGACGTAGCCCAAACTGGGTGAACCACGTATATCTGTGTCTCTCTGGTTTTATGTGTTTTGTGTGCTTGTATTTTCCGCATATTTTATGTGTTTCATTGCTCTGTAATATTTAATTTTCTAACATTAATTTGAAATGGTGTAACATTAAACCTTATTTTGTGCCCATGTAATTTGTCACCAGCGTTAGGGTAGAAGAGGTCTGGGAATTCATGCACCTCATTCCAACCTACATGCTCAAAAAGTCTCGCAACATGACTTTGAAAATGTTATTTGGGTCGGTGACTGGTTTGGATTTCACTATGCATCAATCCAATGATTTGTTACAGAGTAATCTGGGGTTAATCCTATTCTTCGATGGTGGTGCATCCTTTCATGTTTCATCAGAGTTAGATATGGATTAGGATAATAGGTATTCTAGTTTCAAGCTCCTTCCTTTCCTCTTTGGTTATGTCGTCTCTTTTGGTGTTGGGTATTGTGGGTTTAATGATGGTGTATTCTTCATAGCTCTTTCCTGGGAGCTTTGATTTTGGTTCTATCATATCTAGTGGTGGGAACAGATTGTTGCTTAGTGGTGGTGTGTTGTGTTTTCATTGCAAGGGAGTTATCTCTTCCATAATCCCGAGCTTCCTAGTTTCTGCTACCCCTCTCTACTTGTATTTGGCCTCAGGTTGGATTATTCTCTTTCTCTTCGCCAAGGGTCAACATTTGCTTTTAATATTTCCCTATGCTTTTCCTCTGGAGGAACTATCCCTCGAAAATGCATGCTCAACTTAAGGGGTAGCAGGGGAAGAGGCCATCGAGGTAGTCTAAGGGCCCAAGCTTAAGTTCAGGAAGCCGCAACTGTGTTTCACTCAGTCACCCCTCTGAACATCCGTGATGAAGTCCTCCAGCTAGAATCTCACGTTGTGAATTATTTTCGGGCATATTATGATTCTCAAACAATGGAGGAAGTTTATAACTGGCTTCCTTACATTGGCAATACCAAGGGAAGAAGGAACCAATATCTAAACTTAATCACCTTACATTGAAAGCTAAAAAATATTTTAGGTAGAGTCCTAAAAGATAAATAATACAATTAGAATGACATTATAACTTCTTTGGATGAGATTCAAAGGGTGCAACATCATCAACATTCTTATTTTTCCAGTATGGATGCTTGTTTGGATCATCTAGAGAGCCACCTCCAATGTGAATTCAAGCCTTATGCTTCTCATAGTTCGAATGCAAAGGACCCTACTCTGGTGACCTCATTAGATGCTTGAGATCTTGTCATGTTATGTTATAGCTTTTTTTTTACTATCATTGTCATATATAATTTTTATTAGTCATAAACTCTATATTTTGACTCCAATAACACATTATCGATCAAAAAAATTTAATTTCCCACATAGAGAATTGAGATAAGAATAAATTGAACTATGTTAATATGTGAGATACATAAAATTATATAACTTTCCATATTTAAATAATCCAAATATATATATATATATATATATATATATATATATGCATGCAACACTATTAGTGTGAAAATAAGGCTTCCTTTTAGTTTTTCTCCTTTTTCGGATTTTGTTGACATCCATAACATTATTCGTGTGAAAACATGTTTTTCTTTATATCCTTCTCTTTTTATATTATATTATTGTATAGATATGTCACAAAACTATTGGTATTAAAATAAGGTTTCCCTTGTATCCTCTCTTTTTAAATTAGATTAATGTATAAATGCACTAGTGAAGTGGCTTATCCAAATTTAAGGGTTCGATTAAATGGAATATTCAGATTTAAGAGGTCAATGAAATGTTTCCATAATGGTTTTCATGTAATCATTAAAAAAAAGAAAAATTGGGATATATTTAATTATTTTTATGAGTTTTATGGATTAATATAGATTTATTTTAAGTATAGATTTAATATAAACTGAGAATGATTTCTTTACATGTAAATATTTTTAGAGTGAAAAATACAATGTGATATTTTTCATTATTTAAATTGTATTTTTGAATGCTAAAAAGAATATATATAAGACCAAATAAAAAATTTAACCATAAAAACACACACACACACACATATATAAAGTTTATATGGACATAAATTATTTAACATTTGATTCACACATTTTTTTTCTTCTAATTACTTTACAACAAATTCTATTTTTTTAAATTATAGGCTACATTATTTTTCTATTTAGAACATAATTTTTATTTTTATTTTTAATTTAAAGGAGTTAACATCTGATTCTCACATTTTTTCGTTTCTAATTACTTTACAACAAATTCATTTATTTTTAATTATAGTCTACATTATTTTTCTATTTAGAACATAATTTTTATTTTTTAATTTAAATTAGATTAATGTATAAATGGACTAGTGAAGTGGCTTATCCAAATTTAAGGGTTCAATTAAATGGATTATTCAAATTTAAGAGGCCAATGAAATGTTTCCATAGTGGTTTTCATGTAACCATAAAAAAAAATTGGGATGTACTTAATTACTTTTATGATTTTTATGGACCAATATAGATTCATCTTAAGTATGGATCTAACATGAGCCTAGAATGATCAAATTTTTTTAAATGCAAACATTTTTAGAGTGAAAAATACAATGTGGTGTTTTTCATTGTTTAAATTGTATTTTTGAATGCTAAATAGAGTATATATAGGACCAAATAAAAAATTTAACCAGAAAAACAAAACTGTGTAGAGCCATACATGAGTGAATACAGTAAAACACTATTACTGGTTATAGAAGCAGGATTCTATTTAGAACATTGTACAGTAAATAATCATTCTATTAATAGACAAGAGAAAGAACAGTAGAATATAGAAGTGAAAGAAAAGTTATTTAATCCATGTAAGCTTCAAAAAACTCAAGCAGGACTATCTTAATTGTCGGAGAGAACTGTCGATTCTGGGTAAGAGAATAAACCCAGAATGCATCGTCCCTCCTACTCTAGCTATACTCGGACAACTAATTGGGTGGTCCGGTCACCAAACCCTAGAATAAAGGAAAACCCTTCCTGTACAGAGTTATACAACTAGTCTATAAGTATTAAATCTTCAAGTAATTCTATTAAACCAATATGCATGTACATACAAACTAAGGAGAAGAAAATAAAACAATCCTACTAGAGTATTAGATATCAAGGAATACATAAGAAAGAATAACCATGCGAATATATATATTAACTACTATTGAGCATATCTATAACTATAGAAAGTAAACAATGAAAGTATTTATATATAAATGCAACCATAATTCTTTTGGAACACATTTTTTCATAACTCAGTGCTCAAATACCAAAGATGAAACAAATAGAAATCTAATCCAACCATGACTATTTATAACGTTTCCAGAATATTAGTCTCCTCATAATTCTTAATTCATAAAGGAAAGATCAGAGGAAAACATCCAAGACCTGAAGATTGGGTCTGGTGTAAAAACTTTAAGAAAACAAAACATAATCATTGTCCTTTAATACAGTAAAATTTCTTAGTAGTAAGATTCAGCTTGGCTCTTGTAAGCCAGTATGAAATTCTCTTATACAAATACTGATTCAAAAAAATAAACCTAAAGACTAATAGCTTATCAGCGAAGAACATAACTCGCAAGCGAGAAGGAAGAGTACATGCGGTCAAGCGAATCAACGCAGAAATACCTGTAGGGAAGCATGGATATTTCAGTCGAGAACCTATTAAACGATATTTCTTTAAAAAGACAAATTTGGTTATTCAGTAAGGATGATACCTGAAAAATAACATGGACCTATAGTTTAGAGATAGTAAAGAAGATAGACCGAATAAAAAACAAAACAAGTAAAATAAAGGGGTTACTATATCGACAGATACCTAGAATTCATAAGCTCTTTGAAGGTTGTAGTACGCCAACCTGTAGAGGGTAAAACACAATATCTATATGAGTGAGTTAAGATTATATGAATCTATCATAAACCCGAAATAGGAGAGCTGACTTTAAAGGCAGTAAACTGACAGAAAATAACTATTTATCCAAGCAGATGAGGTTTACCTGCTTGTAGACCGAGGAGTTGGAAAAAGGAACCCACATAATGAGCAAAGGGCGGAAGCAGAAGTCCCTGTCGGGATAGCCTCCGAGGTTTTCCAGTTTCAGACTACGATCTGAGGGCAACTTGGGCCTGGGCAAAGCTCTGTTCCTCTATATATAGTTGTTTCATCAGAGTTTGCAGCTATCCAACCGAACATAGGCTTTTTCGTTGGAAACATTACACAGTAGTAGAGTATACAAGTGCCATAGCAGAACAAATGAGGACAAGCGAGCTAGTAGGTAGGTTTTTCCAAACTCTGTTTCTCGCCGAGTGTTTACCACCGTTGATCGCAAGAGATCGGACGACGCATGGAGGGGCAGGTGGCCAATAAAAATTCGGATCCAATCTCAAACGTATCACACAACTAGCACCACATTAATATTCCAGTACCATGACATCTACAGCTAGGTGCAAACATAATTCGAGACATTTAATGGAATCGAGAAGTGTGCAACCAAATCGGAATGAAAATTGGAGTTTAGTTGCAAGCGAACCATATAAGTTATTATGTATGGGTTAAATCTTCAAAAAAATAATAATCTTAAACCTTGGTTAATGTAATTTGTGATGGGGTAATACTTTTAATAATGTAAATGTCAAGGCAAGGTAATAATTAAGATGTGGAGTAATTTTATTTTATTTATTTATTTACTTTTTTCGTTTGTTACAAGTGGTATCAGAGCAGCGTTTGCACGCTGGGACCCTAGGGGTCATCTAACAATTTAAGTTGTGTGTATACTGATGCACAGAAAAGAAGTAGTACTGTAAGGACAACATGAGAAGGGGATCAACACAAAAACCACCCCAGAACACCGGGGAACCCTAACCACAACCATAAATGAATCTTGAGATGTGGATTCAGTTGAGTGTGGATCAACACCAGAAAACAAGTAGACTGTTGGAGGAACAATGACATCAAAATAGCATGCTATTAAGCACAGTACAAAAGCTACAGGAACAAATGGTGTGGGTTTGGAGTGATAATGAGCGCTTGATGCAAGAGTAAGAAAAGATACTCGAGAGCCTTGTAGATAAGAGAAATTAGGGAATGGAACAACGTAGTCCTAATAGAGACATGTAGGAGGGTAACGAGTGATATATTGGAAAGAATCCCTTCATAGCGAAGCAACAAAAATAGAAACTATAATGAAGCAGAGTCTGGCAATGTGTTCGATCAGCAAGAATTTAAGAAGCAAAAAGTGGAGCTTCAAGGTGAGTTTCAAAAAATAAAACCACCTACATTTGATGGAGAAGCTGAGGAAGTGGCAGAGGCTTGGTTGATAAATATGAATAAATATTTTCAAGTGTATGATTACAGAAGAAACCTAAAAGCCAAATTGGCCGTATACCAGTTGAGAGAAAAAAGCCACCTTGTGGTGGGAGGGAGTAAAGAATGTTCGCAGCATTAAAGATCAAAATGTTAAATGGGAATCAATCCAACAATATTTTAAGGATAAGTATCTGATAGAACGTTTTTATGATAAATCTAAAGAATTTCATGACTTGAAGCTGGGGCAGATGACCATGGACGAGTATATTACCAAGTTCACCTCCCTGTTAAGATATGTTCCATACCTCAGAGATGAAAAGGCTAAGGTTCAAAGATTTATGAGCAGTCTACCAACCCATATGAAGGAGAAAATTGAGTTCGTAAATAATAGGACCATGGAAGAAGCAATTCGTAAAGCACGAATGTGTTATCAACAGTCCAAGGCAAAAGGGGAAGTGGGTAAAAGTTGGTAGCCAAGAAAAGGATAGAAAAACAACTCAAACTTCAAAGGTACTAAAAGTACTAATTTTAAGAATTCTGCACAAAGTTCTGTAAGCAAGCAGTTGGGTAGAAATCATCAAAGAACTTGATGGCTAGCTGAAGAGAGGCCTACAGAGGCTTCTAGCAAACCTGAACAAGTACAAGTGTCAAAGCCACCTCTGCAGCATTGGAGGTGTGGTGAGGCACATTATTATAAAAATTTCCCACTGCGAGGGAGAAGTGAAATAGTTGCAAACTTGAAGGAGGCATCTACAGTAGGTGATGTGGCTCGAAACATCCCTCGAATCAATGCAGCATTGGGGGATCAACAGGAAAATTATCAGCCAACAATGATAGAGTTGGAAGGTAAGTTTCTGTCTCAATCTATTTCTATTTTGGTTGACCCAGGTGCAAGTCTAAGTTATGTTAATCCAAAATAGTGGAAGTATGTAAATTAAAAGGTCAGAAATTCAAAACTCCTTGGTTGGTACAGCTAGCCACAGGAGCAAAAAGTAAAGTAACTTCCAAAATTCCAAACTACACTTTGGAAATTGCAAACCAACAGTTAAACGTGGACCTGAACATTTTTCCATTAGGGTCCTATGATGTTTTGCTAGGTATGGATTGGCTAGAAAAACATTGGACCTTGGTGGACTATAAAGAAAAGATTATTTATTATAAATTGCAAGATGTAACACTCAAGGAGATTCAGGGAATCAAAAAACCGCTACAGCTACGTCCTATTACAACATCCCAAATGAATAAGTGTATGAGGAAGGGATATTAGATTTATGCTATGCAGGTGGGATATGCCAATTCCAAGGAGAAGTATCCTATGATGGAAAACATACCAGTGGTACAAGATTTCATCAATGTATTTCCAAAATATATACCCGGATTACCACCAAGAAGAGATATTGATTTTACCATTGAATTAATGCCAGGAGCATCACCTGTGTCAAGGGCTCCTTATAGAATGAGTGTTCCAGAATTAATTGAATTAAAAATGCAGTTACAAGAACTGTTGGACAAGGGATACATCCATCCAAGTGTGTCCCCTTGGGGAGCACTGGTGTTGTTTGTAATGAAGAAGGATGGAACCATGTGAATGTGCATGGACTATAGACAACTCAATAAATTAACAATAAATAATAAATATCCTTTGCCGTGGATTTATGAGCTTTTGACTAGGTGAATGGGGCCATAGTATTCTCAAAAATAGATTTAAGGTCTAGATACCACAAGATCTGAATCAAGGATGAAGATATTTATAAGACTTCTTTCCGTACCAGGTATGGGCATTATGAGTTTGTGGTGTTACCCTTTGGGTTAACAAATGCACCAACGACATTTATGAGGTTAATGCATGGTATATTTCATCCTTTCCTGGATAACTTTGTACTCATATTTATTGATGATATTTTAATCTATTCTAAGAACCAGGAAGAACATAGAGAACATCTAAGCATTGTGCTGGAAATGTTAAGAAAACACCAGCTGTACGCTAATTTCAGCAAATGTGATTTCTTCAAAACAGAAATCCAGTATTTAGGCCATGTTATTTCAGCAGAAGGGATTGTTGTTGATCCAGAGAAAATAAATAAAATCATGGAATGGTGAGTTCCATAAAATGTGGTGGATAGCTGATCCTTTATGGGATTGGCTAGTTACTATCAAAGATTCATTAAAGGATTATCCAAAATTTCTTTTCCAATCACCTCTTTGCAAAGAAAAGGAAAATTATTTAAGTGGAATAATGAGTGCCAAATAGTTTCGAGAGGTTGAAGAAACTATTGAACAATGCACCAGTGTTGAGGGTAGTTGACCCCAATAAAGTATTTGAAGTTTGCACAGACGCTTGTAAAGAGGGTTTTGGGGCAGTTTTATCTCAGGAAGGGAAGGTAGTGCCCTATGAGTCAATAAAGTTAAAAGAGCACGAGCAAAGATATTCAACCTATGATTTGGAGTTAAGAGCAGTAGTACATGCACTCTAGGTATTGAGACACTACCTGCTGGGAAAGAAGTTTGTACTAAATACTGGTCATAGTGGGCTAACCATTTACTTCAAACAAGCTAATTTAAACTCCCGACATGCAAGATGGAATGCCTTCCTAAGTGAGTTTGATATGGACATTCAAGATGTGAAGGGTAAGGAAAACCGGGTGGCAGATTTCTTAATTAGAAAGTTGCATTGTGTTTATGAGCTTTACTATAATTAGCTTGAATTCAAATTCTTGGATCAAGTGAAAGAGGAAGCACAGAAGGATCCTAAATATCAATTCCTATGGCAGCAAATGGAAGAGGCCAGAAAGAAATAAAATACTTCTGAATATGGAGTTAGTAAAGAACAAATGCTAACCTTTAGAGGAAAGATATATGTACCAAACCGTGTGGATTTAAAGGAGCTAATCATGAATGAATATCATAAAATAATTATGGAGGACACCCAGGATACCAGAAAATGTTAAAAGCTATTAGAAAAATATATTTCTGGCCTTGTATGCGTAGAAACATTGCTGAATATTAAAACAAATGTTTGGAGTGTCAACAGGTCAAGGTGGAGCATCGACATCCTGCAGGATTGTTGTAGCCCATACCAATACTTGAATGGAAGTGGGAGGACATATACCTAGACTCCATTATGTGTTTAGCATGGTCAAAGAGGTACAATGACTCCATCATGGTGGTGATCAATAGTTTAAGTAAGTCTGCACAATTTATACTTGTACAGTCTACTTACTGTTGATCAGCGTTTGTCATTGATGTCAACTCAAGCAGCACCAGGGGCTAACCCAAAATTGCATGGGAATTTTTACCTACCAAATTAATATATTTTGGGTCAATAATGCTTTTGATGGTTTCTACTTGTCGATATGTTTCTGTTGATATATGGCACGCCATGTAATTCTTCACGGTTTGAGAGATATTCATGTTTGAAGTTTTTACCCCCAGTTAGTGGGCTAAAACCCCATGGGGTTGGGGCATGGGTCATTGAAAAGTCATAATTAATATTTTTTAAGCTCCTAAAATCCCTCCCACGTTCACTTGTTGAAGCCCTCTCAACTTAAGCATTCATATATATTGTGATCTTCATTTCCTCCTTAGGCAAGGGATTTCACTATCCGAAATAGGTCATCGGGAATTTTCGCTCTAACTTTTTTTCTAAAAAGGTTTAGAAGCTAAAATTTTTAAGAGGTGAAGCTAAAATCCTCCGGAAGCTGTTGTGAAAATTTAATATCAAGATGCACAATATTTTCGTAGATATGATCTGTGGAAGTCAGTGTTTTTGCAGGCTCCTAAAATTCATCTCAAAGAAGTGACCTTGGGAAAATTGTTATAAATCTCTCTTTGAGTATTGGATTATAATTCTATAAAAATTTGTAGATATTACATAGTCTATAGTTTTCTCTCTATCCATTTTAGGGCCAAATGAAGAAACAATGACACGTGGCATGCCATACAAGTTTGCTCTGCTGAAATAGTCCATAATTAGGGCATTGTGAGAGATTGAGTATAACTATCTCTTGAAGAATCCAAATTGGGTCATACCTATGGCATTGGAAAGATGACTTAGAGGACTACTACAAGACCAAAAATCAGATATTGAGGATCTGAAATAACCGAGATACACAAGATTCAATATCAAGCTCCTAGAAGGCAAGAAAAAGCTAGATCATGTGTAAAGGGACCACATTTCTACGTGCCAGCCAGTGCTGGAAGAAAGGTGCAACAGATAGTAGCATGACAAGAGTAGAAACCAAGGTGCATAATAGCAGCAATAAATTCATCATATGAAGTCTTCAAGTGGGCAGCACTGCATACAATCATTGTAAAGGTATCATTGTACTTAGTCATTGTAAATACATTATTGTACAAATTATACTAGTGTCTATCTGCCAAGGGTTGAAGAGGCAGTGTTGGGAGGTCTAGGATCATCATTAGGTGGTTGTGTAAAAGTTGGGGTTATGGTCTAGTATATCTTCTTCTTCTACATCATTCTATATCATTGTAAAGTGGACCATTTTCCCTGGTACGGGAGTCCATTCTTCTTTTATTCTTCTATAGGGTGCTAGGGTGGTGCTAGGGTGAGTTGTAGCTCACTGGGTGTTGGGGCATCCATTCAATGACTACTGAAGAATCTCAAGCATTGGAGCGTCCATCCAGTGGGAGCTGGAGAAGAATGCTTTTCTAGATTCTAGGAAGTTGGAGCTTTATTTTCAATTGGAGTTGAAAAGAATTATTAGAAAAGCATTAGGTGGTTTTTGTCCCGGAGTGGGTTTCCACCTTAAAAACTGTGTGCATTTTTTTTCCTCTTGTTTGCTGCTATCATTGTACAAACACTGATAATAATTGAAGATTAACTAATTCTCTAATTGAAAGGAATATTGATTCACCCCCACTCTCAGTATTTCCAACAATTTGTATTAGAGCTTGGTTCCTTCAATAGCAGTTTAACAGCTGGAAGGAGGTCATGGAGCATACCAAGAATGGTGTACCTCTATTCAATGAAAATAATTATGCACTCTGGAAAGGAAGAATGGAGGTCTATCTCTTGGCGCAAGGTTACGAAGTATGGGACACTATTCAAAATGGATTTACATCAACCGCGTATGAACAAGGTAAGAAGAATTTGGTAAATGATGCAAAAGCAAAGAATATTATTATCAGTGGACTTATTGAATCTTCTTATCATAAGGTGTTGGGTTGTAAAACCGCCAAAAATGTATGGGACAATCTTGAGAATATATATGCAGGTGACTCAAATGTCAAAGAAGCAAAGCTTCAAATCTATAGAGAAAAATTTGAGCAACTCAGAATGAAAGAAGATTGCAACATTGTTGCATACTTCCAATACGTTGATGAAATAACCAATACTCTGGAAGGATTGGGAGAGCCAGTTGACGAGAAGACTATTATATGGAATATTCTTAGAATGTTACCAGGGAGATTCAACCCAAAGGTATCGGTCTTAGAATACAGTGCAAATCTGGAAAAACTCAGCAAGGAAGAATTAGATGGAGTTCTCATAGCATATGAAATGAGACTTGATGAAGAAAAGGGTACTTCAAATCTAGAAACTGCGTTCGTTGCATCTAAGAAAACCAATAAGGACAAACAACCTTCAATTGAAATGACATGCACCTGCAAGTGTGAATAAAAGGGAGATGATGGAGAAGGTCTTTCAGATGAATAATATGCTTACTTTACGAGAAAACTAAAAACTGGTAAGGGAAAATTCAAAGGTAAACTTCCATTGATATGTTTCGGTTGTGGTGAGGTTGGGCATTTCGCAGCAAAATGTCCGAACAAAAGTGATGGAAACTCAAAAGGAAAGAAAGGCTTTAAGAAATTCAACAAGCAAGGAAAAAAGAAAGGATCCAAAAGGAACTTTCTCTCTAAAGAAGATAGCTCATCATCTGATGAAGAAAGTGACAGCAAAGAAGAAGCCAATGAGAAAGTATTGTTTATGGCCAAGCACAATAAACAAGAAGTATCAAACAATGAAGAAGAAGGGTTGATCATAGAAGAATTTTATGAGGAGGCAATCAAGCTTATAAAAGAGCTCAATGCTGAGAAGATCCGTTCCAATACTCTTGAAGAACAAGTTCAAGGTCTCAAAATTGAAGTTGAAGAACACAAATGTATTGAAGAGTCACTTCAAAAGAAGTTGGAAGAAAACAACCAAGAAAGGGAAGCATTAGAAGACAAAGTAGTCTCGTTGCGTAAGGAAGTGAAGAAGGGAAAAAATATCCAAAACTATGCCAACAGCTCAAGAGCATTGGAAGAACTCATCAACAATCAACGATCTTACAATGACAGAACTGGCCTTGGTTACAAAGAAGAAGAAGCAGGACCTTCTACAAAAAAATACAATGAACCTATGAGATCTGACATACATGTAGACTTCATTGGACAAGATTCGCAAGCACATCCTTGGAAGACGATTCCTCGATGAATATTTTCATCTAGGTACCAACATATTTTTCATGGCTATTGTTATTCATGTGGAAAATTCGTTCATAAAGCTGTAGAATGTCGCACGTACCCTAGGAACCAATACAATTCCAAGAGATTCTTCAAATATGAACCTCCCAGGGCTCAATGAAACATCAATAGATTTGAACATTTAAGAAATAATATGGAATGTTACAAATGTTAGAACTTTGGACACATAGCCAGAGACTGCAGACTTGAAAATCCTCCAGAAGAACCTTCGAAGCCACAGAATGAACAAACATGGAAGAAGAAGAAGACTGATAATTGTGCTCTCGCTCTCAAGGCTCAAAAAAATAAATATGTGTGGTATGTTGACAGCGGTTGCTCAACGCATATGACTGGAGATAGAAGGAAATTTGTATCTCTAAAAGAGAAGAAGGATGGAACCATATCCTTTGGAAATGATGGATCTTCAAATGTTATAGGATCAGGTACCGTCACTCTCGAAAGCAAAGATGTTATAGCCAAGAATGTTCTATTGGTCGAAAACATGAATCACAATCTGCTCAGTGTTGGACAAATGTGTGATCAAGGACACACAATGTTATTCAACTCCACAAAATGTGAAATTAGGAAAGGCAGGTATGGTAAAATTGTGGCTACAGCAAGTCGAGCTCCAAATGACATATATGTTCTGGATGAAGCAACTAAAGCATGTCTACTAGCTAAAGAAGATGAAAGTTGGTTATGGCACAAACGAATGGGTCACATAAAATTTGACAATCTTGTCAGGATAAGCAAAAAGGAAGCAGTACGAGAAATGCCAAAAATCTCAAAACCTTCCAACACACTATGTGAGGCATGTCGGCATGGCAAGCAGACAAAATTCCAATTTAAAACAAAAGAACACTTTGCATCACATCCATTGGAATTGATACATATTGATCTATGTGGTCCTGTGAGAACAAAAGGCTTAGATGGAGAATTATATTTCATGTTAATGATAGATGACTATACTAGGATGACAGCCGTCAGTTTCCTAAAGAAAAAATCTGAAGCATTTGAGTGCTTTAAGATCTACAAGGAGTTGGTTGAAAATGAAACTGATTTGAAAATAAAGTGTTTAAGATCATATAATGGTGGAGAATTCACTTCCAAATTATTTCAGCAATACTGTGACGAAAATGGAATAAAAAGACAATTTTCAACAGCACGAACACCTCAGCAAAATGGAGTTGCTAAAAGAAAGAACATAACTGTATAGGAAATGGGTAGAACAATGTTGAAGGACTCAAAATTGGATGAAAAATTCTGGGTTCAAGCAATTGATACGACAGTCTTCATTATCAACCGAAGTCTTCTAAAAAATAATTGCAACAAGACTCCATATGAATTATGGAAAGGAAAACTAGCTAATGTAAAATATTTCAGAATCTTCGGAAGAAAATGTTATATCAAAAGAGAAGATCAAAATTTGGGTAAGTTTGAATCACGTGTTGATGAAGGTATCTTTGTTGGTTACTCATGCAAAAGAAAGGCCTATAAATTCTATAATCTAAGACGAAAATAGATAGTGGAGAGCATAAATGTTACATTTGACGAAGATGGTGTTATAGCGAGTAATGATGAGGATCTAGAATCTTTGAAACTTGAGACAGAGGCTGAAAAAGACACAAATAAAATTGTAGAACAAGAAGCAACTATCAACGAGGAAGAAGTAAACAATGATCATCAAGATATACCAGAACAACAACAAGAAGCTCCTCCGAGGAGAACAAAAGAGTGGATTCAAAAGAACCATCCATCAAATCAAATCATTGGTGACATAAATGAAGGTCGACAGCTTCGTTCATCACAACAAGCTCACGTTGCTTTTCTAGCAACCTTTGAGCCTAGTAGTTTTGAGGAAGCCAGCCAAAATGAACATTGGGTAGCAGTTATGAATGAAGAATGGGATCAAATTGAGAAGAATAACACCTCGGAATTAGTTCCACGACCAAAAGATAAAAAATTAATTGGGACTAAATGGGTGTTCAGGAACAAATTGAACGAAGATGGGCAGGTTACCATAAATAAAGCAAAATTGGTTTGCAAAGGCTATGCACAAGTGGAAGGAATTGATTTCGACGAAACATTTGCACCAGTTACCAGAATGGAATCCATCTGAATGTTTCTCGCCGATGCATGTTCAAGAAAAATCAAAGTCTACCAAATGGATGTTAAGTCAGCATTTCTAAATGGAGAATTAGAAGAAGAAGTTTACATCGAACAACCTGAAGGTTTTCTACTATCACAAAAAGAAGACTATGTCTGCAGGTTAAAGAAGGCTCTATATGGTCTCAAGCAGGCTCCTAGAGCATGGTATGCTCGTCTTGATGGATATCTACGTCAACAAGGGTTCAAGAAAGGTACCGTTGATAGCAATATTTATGTACAAATAGATAAAGATAATTTAACAATCGTTGAGGTATATGTGGATGATATAATATTTGGTAGCAATGATGATCAACTAAGTAAGAAATTTTATACAAATATGCAAAGTGAGTTCGAGATGTCTTTACTTGGTGAGCTAACATACTTCTTAGGGCTTCAAATATATCAGCAAGAGAAAGGAATATTTATATGTCAAGCCAAGTACATCAAGGAAATGCTCAAGAAATTCAAAATGGAAGATTGCAAACCCGTCCTTACTCCGATGGTAACAGGTTGCAAATTGAGCATAGATGACTCATCTAAGGATGTGGATTAGAGGTTGTACAGATCTATGATTGGTAGTCTTCTATATGTAACAGCCTCTCGGCCAGATGTTATGCAAGCAGTTGGACAAGTAGCAAGATTCCAAGAAGCACCAAAAGAATCACATATTATTGTCGTCAAAATAATTCTTCGATATATAAATGGCACAAAAGAATATGGCTTGTGGTATCCCAAGGGTAACAATCTCATTATTCAAGCCTTTACAGTTGCAAATTGGGCAAGAAGCGTTGATGATCGTAAGAGTACTAGTGGAGCAGCATTCTATTTAGGTGGTTGTCTCGTATCATGGTTGAGCAAAAAGCAAACTTCAATCTCGTTATCTACAGCGGAAGCAGAATACATTGCAGCAGCATCATGTTGTACTCAAGTCCTTTGGATGAAACAAACTTTGCAAGATCTTCAAGTACAATTCAGTGAGCCTATTCCCATATTCTATGACAACACTAGTGCCATCAACATCTCCAAGAATCCTGTCATGCATTCAAAAACAAAACACATTCCAATCAAATATCATTTTGTTAGAGAACAAGTCGTTGAAAAGAATATCAAACTTGAGTATGTTTGTACAAAAGAACAAATTGTTGATATCTTCACTAAACCTTTACCTCGTGAAGCATTTGAATATCTTCGTCAAAAGCTTGGGATACTCCCAATTTCTCATTAGATTACAGGTCTGCAGGACGGTTGTGTGTCAGTGGGAGTGGAAGTGTGTACAGGTCTACAAGATGGTTGTGTTTCAGGGGGAGTTACCCTTTTCCATTGATGTCAAAGGGGGAGATAATGTTGTAGGAAGAGGTGTCATGATCGCAGGGGGAGTACTTGTGTTTCCATCAATGCCAAAGGGGGAGATTGTTGATCAGTGGTTGTCATTGATGTCAACCCAAGCAGCACTAGGGGCTAACCCAATATTGCATGGGAATTTGACCTACCAAATTAATATATTCTAGGTTAATAATGATTTTTATGGTTTCTACTTGTCGAGATGTTTCTGTTGATATATGGCATGCCATGTAATTCTTCACGGTTTGAGAGATATTCATGTTTGAAGTTTGTACCCCCAGTTAGTGGGCTAAAACCCCATGGGGTTGGGGCATGGCTCATTGAAAAGTCATAATTAATACTTTTTAAGCTCCTAAAATCCTTTCCACGTTCACTTGTTGAATCCCCTCTCAACTTAAGCATTTTATATAAATTGTGATCTTCTTTTCCTCCTTAGGCAAGGGATTTCACCATCTGAAACAGGTCATCTTGGAATTTTCGCTCTAACTTTTTTTCTATGAAGCTTTAGAAGCTGAATTTTTTATGAGGCGAAGCTGAAATTTTTATGAGGTGAAGCCAAAATCCTGAGGAAGTTTCAGTAAAAATTTCAGATCAAGGTGTGCAATATTTTTTGAGATATGATCTGTGGAAGTAAGGGTTTTTGCAGGCTCCTGAAATTCATCTCAAAGAAGTGACCTTCGTAAATAGCTACAAATACTTCCTTCCAGCATCTGGATGGAATTCGTAAAAGTGGCGTATAGTGAACAATATTTAATTTTCGCTCTATCAATTTCAAAGCCAAATGAAGAAACAGTGAGACATGGCACGTCGTAAAAGTGTGCTACGCTGAAACAGTCCATAATTAGGGCATCGTGAGAGATTGGGTATAACGCTCTCTTGAAGAATCCAAATAGGGTCAGACCAGAGAATTGGAAAGGACGACTGCACGAATTCTTATGACAAGATCGAAATCGATATTGAGGATTTGAAATAAAATAGATACACCAGAATCAATATCGAGCTCCTAAAAGGCAAGAAAAAGCTAGATCATGTGTTGTCAAGGATTGCAAAGGACCAGACTTTCTACGGCATAAAAGAAAAAAAAGGTGCATCAGAGGGTAGCATGACAAGAGAAACAACCAAGGTGCATAATAGCAGCAAGAATCTCGTCATATGAAGTCTTCAAGTGGGCAGCACTGCATACAATCATTGTAAAGGTATCATTGTACTTAGTCATTGTAAATACATTATTGTACAAATTGTACTAGTGTCTATCTGCCAAGGGTTGAGGAGGCAGTATTGGGAGGTCTAGGATCATCATTAGGTGGTTGTGTCAAAGTTGGGGTTATGGTCTAGTATATCTTCTTCTTCTACATCATTCTATATCATTGTAAAGTGGACCATTTTCCCTGGTACGAGAGTCCATTCTTTTTTTATTCTTCTATAGGGTGGTAGGGTGGTGCTAGGGTGAGTTGTAGCTCATCGGGTGTTGGGGCATCCGTTCAGTTGACTATTGAAGAATCTCAGACGTTGGAGCATCCATCCAGTGGGAGCTGGAGAAGAATTATTTTCTAGATTCTAGGAAGTTGGAGCTTTATTTTCAATTGGAGTTGAATATTAAAGAATTATTAGAAAAGCATTAGGTGGTTTTTATCCCGGAGTGGGTTTCCACCTTAAAAACTGTGTGCATTTGTGTTCCTCTTGTTTGCTGCTATCATTGTACAAACACTGATAATAATTGAATATTAACTAATTCTCTAATTTAAAGGAATACTTATTCACCCCCCCTCTCAGTATTTCCAACACTTACAAAATTGTACAAATATCAGATATTTTTATGAGAGAGATATTCAGACCGCACAGTATTCCAAAGACTGTTATTTCAAACAGAGACATGAAGTTTACTTCAGCATTCTGGAAAACTTTGTTTATAGGTCTGGGGACCCAAATAAACTTTAGCACCACTTATCATCCCCAGATGAATGGTTAAACAAATGGGTAAACCAAGTTTTGGAAGACATGCTGCACATGTACGTGATGCAGCAGCCTACTAAATGGGAAGAGTATTTACACCGAGTTGAATTTGCTTACAACAATGGTTATCAAGAGTCCCTTAAGATGAGTCCTTTCTAAGCTCCATATGGGAGGCAATGTCGCACTCTCATAAATTGGAATAGCCTCGAAAAACACTAATGCTTGCACCAGAAATGCTGGCTGAGATGGAATTAGAGGTAAAGAAGATCAGGAAAAACCTGAAAGCTGCACAAGATCGATAGAAGATATACGTAGATAAGAAGAGGACTTATCGAGAATTCAAGGTGGGTGACCATGTGTATGTGAGGATAAAACCCAAGAAGAGCACCTTGAGGTGGGCCTCTTGTGCAAATTTAGCCCCTAGGTTCTGTGGACCCTTCCAAATATTGGAGAGGGTAGGACCTATGGCATATCGGTTGGCTTTACCTAGCCACATTCGGGTGCACAATGTGTTTCATGTGTCCCTGTAAAAGCGAAATATGCATGAACCGAAGCATGTAATCCATTGGAAGAATATTCAGGTAGGTAGAATTAGAAAGCCCTAACTTGAAGCATGATTTTTTTATGAAAATTTTGACAAGAAACTTTATTGTTTGCAGGTAGAGCTGGACGACGAGTTTTTGGTCGTGCCTCAACGCATAGTCGACAAGAGAGAAATTATGCTCTCGAAGCGAGTCATCACCTAGGTTAAAGTGCAGTGGAAGAACTTTGGCCCGGATGAGGCTACTTGGGAAGATGAGGGATTTGTATGTGAGGCTTACCCATAGCTATTTCTTGAGCTGGAGTGAAACATAGAGGACAGTGTTACTTCCAGGGGGGAAGTTGTGACAGCTGCATTTAGTATTAACTAGTTTTTAACTAGTGAAATGACATTTTGTTATTTTTTTTTTAAAGAAAAGGCTGAGACATTTAATGTTTTCTAGAAAAGTTTATTTTCTTTATTTTTAATGTGAAAAAAAAAATTGGTTATGGAAAGTGGTTCCATGAAAAGTAAAAAGGCTGATGGTAAAAGTCTTCCAAGAAATGAAAGGTGGTTGGACAGTTTGAACAGTTACCTGCTCCTCTGGGGATAAGAGACTGATCCCAGTGAGGAATGGGGGTTCTGTTGATGGTCAAAGGAAGAGAGTGGAGCATTTCCTGAGCTGGTAGAGACTAGTGCAAATCACTCAGCGTTCCTGACAATTTATAGTATTGACTGGACAAAGGTCTTGAGGTCACAATAGAAACTACCGTTAACATGTACCTCTTCAGGAGTGGAGCAAGGGGGAAAGAGGAGGACTTAATAGCCTCTCTTGAAGTTTGGGTGGAACATCATCAACAATGTTCACATTTAGATAAGTATATGGCTATTTTTGGTAGTTAAATATACAGGAACAATCTTATAGGATATGTACATAGGTATTAATTAAATTTCTTGAAAGTTGTACTGTATTGGTTCCATGTCAGAAATGAAGATGTGTTGTGATTATTTATGGATTTATTAAGTTATTTAATGTACTGTAAAATTATGATAATAATTTTACAATAAGAATCTATGTTAAGATAAAGTGGTAAAACAGAGATGCATAATGAAAAACAAAACTGTGTAGAGCCATACATGAGTGAATACAGTAAAACAGAGTTACTGGTTATATAAGCAAGATTTTGTTTAGAACATTGTACAATAAATAATCATTCTATTAAGAGACAAGAGAAAGAACAATAGAATATAGAAGTGAAAGAAAATTGATTTAATCCATGTAAACTTCGAAAAACTCAAGCAGGACTATCTTAACTTTCAGAGAGAACTGTCGATTCTGGGTAAGAGAAGAAACCTGGAATGCATCGTTCCTCCTACTCTAGCTATACTCAGACAATTAATTGGGTGGTCCGGTCACAAAACCCTAGAAGAAATAAAAACCCTTCTTGTACAGAGTTATACAGCTACTCTACAAGTATTAACTATTCAAGTAATTCTATTAAACCAGTACGCATGTAAATACAAACTAAGGAGAAGCAAATAAAACAATCCTACGAGAGTATTAGATATCACAGAATACATAAGAAATAATAACCGTGCGAATATATATATTAACTTTTATTGAGCATATCGACAACTATAGCAAGTAAACAGTGAAAGTATTTATATATAAATGCAACCAGAATTCCTTTGGAACAATTTTTTCATAACATAGTGATCAAATATCAAAGATGAACGAAATATAAATCTAATCCAACCATGACTATTTATAACGTTTCCATAATATCAGTCTCCTCGGAATTCTTAATTCATAAAGGAAAGTTTGGAGGAAAACAACCGGGACCTGAAGATTGGGTTTGATGTAAAAACTTCAAGAACTCAAAACTTAATTTTGAGAAAACAAAAACATAATCATTGTCCTTTAATACAGTAAAATTTTTAGTATAAAGATTCGGCTTGGCTCTTGTAAGCTAGTACGAAATTCCCTTATACAAAGACTGATAAAAAAAAATAAACCTAAAGACTAATAGCTTATCAGCAAAGAACATAACTCGCCAGCGAGAAGGAAGAGTAGATGTGGTCAAGCAAATCAATGCAGAAATATTTGTAGGGAAGCATGGAGCTTTCAATCTAGAACCTGTTAAATGATATTTCCTTAATAAGCCAAATTTAGTTATTCTGTAAGAATGATACCTAAAAAATAACATGGACCGATAGTTTAGAGATATTAAAGAAGATAGACCGAATAAAAAGCAAAACAAGTAAAAGAAAGGGGTTACTATATCAACAGATACCTGGAATTCATAAGCTCTTTGAAGGTTGCAGTATGCCGACCTATAGAGGGTAAAACACAATATCTATATGAGTGAGTTAAGGTTATACGAATCTATCATAAACCCGAAACTGGAGAGCTGACTTTAAAGGCAGTAAACTGACAAAAAATAACTATTTAGCCAAGAAGATGAGGTTTACATGCTTGTAGACTGAGGAGTTGGATGGAGGAACCTCTATAATGAGTAGAGGGTGGAAGCAAAAGTCCCTTTCGGGATAGCCTCCGAGGTTTTTCTAGTTCCGGACTGCAGTATGAGGGCAACTTGGGCCTGGGCAAAGCTCCATTCCTCTGTATATAGTTGTTTCATTGGAGTTTGCTGCTAGCCAGCCGAACATAGGCTTTTGCGTTGGAAACCTTACATAGTAGCAGAGTATACAAGTTCCGGAGTAGAAAAAATGAGGACAAGTGAGCTACCAGGTAGGTTTTTCCAAACTCTGTCTCCCGCCGAGTTTTTTCCACCATTGATCGCAAGAGATCGAACGACGCATGGAGGGGCAGGTGGCCCATAAAAATTCGCATCCAATCCCAAACGTATCACACAACTGGCACCAGATTAATATGCCAGTACCATGATATTTACAGTTGGGTACAAACCTAAATTGAGACATTTAATGGAATCAAGAAGTGTGCAACCAAAGCGGAATGAAAACTGGAGTTTAGTTATAAGCGAACCATATAAGTTGTTATGTATGGGTTAAATATTTAAAAAAATAATAATCTTAAGACTTGGTTAATGTATTTTGCGATGGGGTAATACTTTTAATAATGTAAATGTTAAGGCAAGGTAATAATTAAGATGTGGAGTAATTTTTTTTTTTTTTTCCATTTGTTACAAGTGGTATCATAGCAGCGTTCGCACGCTGGGACCCTAGGGGTCATCTAACGATTTAAGTTGTGTGTATACTGATTCAAAGAAAAGAATTAGTACCACAAGGACAACATGAGAAGGGGATCAACGCAAAAACCACCCTAGAACACCGAGGAACCCCAACCACGACCAGAAATGAATCCTGAGATGTGGATTCAGCTGAGTGTGGATCAGCACCAACAAACAAGTAGACTACTAGAGGAATAGAAGCATCAAACTAGCATTCTATTAAGCACAGTACAGAAGCTAAAGGAAGAAATGGTGCGGTTTCGGAGTGATAATGAGCATTTGATGCAAGAGTAAGAAAAGATACTCAAGAGCCTTTCATATAAGCAGAATCAGGGAATGGAACAACCCAGTCCTGATAGAGACATGCAGGAGGGTAACGAGTGACAAGCAAGGGACCACACCATAGACAGAGTGGAAAGAAGCCCTTCACAATGAAGCAACAAAAACATAAACTATAATGAAGCAGATTCTAGCAATGTGTTAAATTAGCAAGAAGTTAAGAAGCAAAAAGTGGAGCTTCAAGGTGAGTTTCGAAAAATAAAACCACCTACATTTGAAGGAGAAGCTGAGGAAGTGGCAAAGGCTTGGTTGATAAATATGAATAAATATTTTCAAGTGTATGAGTACAGCAACAACCTAAAATCCAGATTGGCCATATACCAGTTGAGAGAAAAAAACCACCTTATGGTGGGAGGAAGTAAATAATTTTCACAACATTGAAGATCAAGATGTTACATGGGAATCATTCCAGCAATATTTTAAGGATAAGTATCCAAATAACGTTTTTATGAAGAGAAATCTAAATAATTTCATGACTTGAAGCTAGGGAAGATGACCATGGACAAATATATTACCAAGTTCACCTCCCTGTTAAGGTATGTTCCATACATCAGAGATAAAAAGGCTAAGGTTCAAAGATTTTTGAGAAGTCTGCCAACCCATACGAATGAGTGAATTGAGCTCGTAAATCCTAGGACCATGGACGAAGCAATTCGTAAATCACGGATGTGCTATCAGCAATCCAAGGCAAAAGGGGAAGTGGGTAAAAATTGGCAACAAAGTAAAGGACAGAAAAACAGCTCAAACATCAAAGGTGCCAGAAGTAGTAATTTTAATAATTCTGGCAGAAATCATCAAAGAACCCAATGGCCAGGTGAAGGGAGGCCTACAGAGGCTTCTAGAAAACCTGAACAAGGACAAGTGTCCAAGCCACCTCTGCAGTGTTGAAGGTGTGGTGAGGCACATTATTATAAACATTTCCCACAGTGAGGGGAAAGTGAAACAGTTGCAAACTTGCAGGAGGATTCTACAGTAGGTGATGTGGCTCGAAACATCCCTCGAATCAATGCAGTGACAGGCATATTATCAACCAACAATGATAGAGTGGGAAGGTAAGTTACTGTCTCAATCTATTTCTATTTTGGTTGACCTAGGTGCAAGTATAAGTTATGTTAATCCAAAAATAGTGGAAGTATGTAAATTAAAAGGTTAGAAATTCAAAAATCCTTGGCTGGTGCAACTAGCCACAGGAGAAAAAAGGAAAGTATCTGCCAAAATTCCAAACTGCACTTTGGAAATTACAGACTAGCAGTTAAACATGGACCTGAAATTTTTTCCATTAGGGTCCTATGATGTTTTTCTAGGTATGGATTGGCTAGAAAAACATTGGACCTTGGTGGATTGTAAAGAAAATATTAATTATTACAGAATGCAAGATGTAACACTCAAGGAGATTCAGGGAATCAAGAAACCGCTACAACTACATCCTATTACAACATCCCAAATGAATAAATGTATGAGGAAGGGATGTTAGATTTATGCTATCCAAGTGGGATATGCCAATTCCAAGGAGAAATCTCCTATGATGGAAAACATACCAGTGGTACAAGATTTCATGGATGTATTTCCAAAAGATATACCTGGATTACCACCAAGAAGAGATGTTGATTTTACCATTGAATTAATTCCAGGAGCATCACCTGTGTCAATGGCTCCTTACAGAATAAGTGTTCCAGAATTAAATGAATTAAAAATGCAGTTACAAGAACTGCTGGACAAAGGATACATCCATTCGAGTGTGTCCCCTTGGGGAGCACCAGTGTTATTTGTAAAGAAGAAGGATGGAACCTTGCGAATGTGCATGTACTATAGACAACTCAATAAATTAACAGTAAAAAAAACATATCCTTTGCCACGGATTGACGATCTGTTTGACTAGGTGAAGGGGGTCATAGTATTCTCAAAAATAGATTTAAGGTATGGATACCACCAAATCCGAATCAAGGATGAAGATATTTATAAGACTGCTTTCCGTACCAGGTACAGGCATTATGAGTTTGTGGTGTTACCCTTTGGGTTAACAAATGCACCAACGACATTTATGAGGTTAATGCATGGTATATTTCATCCTTTCCTGGATAACTTTGTACTCATATTTATTGATGATATTTTAATCTATTCTAAGAACCAGGAAGAACATAGAGAACATCTAAGGATTGTGCTAGAAATGTTAAGAAAACACCAGCTGTACGCTAAGTTCAACAAATGTGATTTCTTCAAAATAGAAATCCAGTACTTAGGTCATGTTATTTCAGCAGAAGGGATTGTTTTTGATCTAGAGAAAATCAAGACAATCATGGAATGGCGAGTTCCCCAAAATGTGGCGGATATCCGATCCTTTATGGTATTGGCTGGGTACTATCAAATATTCATTGAAGGATTCTTCAGAATTTATTTTCCAATCACCTCTTTGCAGAGAAAAGGAAAAGTCTTTAAGTGGACTAATGAGTGCCAGAATAGTTTCGAGAGGTTGAAGTAGCTATTGACCACTGCACCAGTGTTGAGGGTAGCTAACCCCAATAAAGAAGTTTGTACAGACGCTTGTAAAGAGGGTGTTGGGGCAGTTTTATCTTAGTAAGGAAAGGTAGTGGCCTATGAGTTAAGAAAGTTAAAAGAGCATGAGAAAATATATTCAACCTACAATTTGGAGTTAAGAGCAGTAGTACATGCACTCCGGGTATGGAGAAACTACCTGCTGGGAAAGAAGTTTGTACTAAAGACTGATCATAGTAGGCTAACCAGTTAATTCAAACAAGATGATTTACACTCCAAGATACCAGAAAATGTTAATTGCTATTAGAAAAATATATTTCTTGTCTGGTATGCATAGAAACATTGTTGAATATTTAAACAAATGTTTGGAGTGTCAAGAGGTCAAGGTGGAGCATCGACATCCTGCAAGATTGTTGCAGCCCATACCAATACCTGAATGGAAGTGGGAGGTCATATCCCTAGACTTCATTACGGGTTTAGCACGGTCAAAGAGGTACAATGACTCCATCATGGTGGTGATCGATAGGTTGAATAATTCTGCACAATTTATACCTGTACAGTCTACTTACAAAACTGTACAAATAGAAGATATTTTTATGAGAGAGATATTCAGACTGCACAGTATTCCAAAGACGGTTATTTCAGACAGAGATGTGAAGTTTACTTCAGCATTCTGGAAAACTTTGTTTATAGGTCTGGGGACCCAAATAAAATTTATCACCGCTTATCATCCCCAGATGGATGGTCAAACATAACAGGTAAACCAAGTTTTGGAAGACATGTTGCGCATGTACGTGATGCAGCAACTAACTAAATGGGAAGAGTATTTACACCTAGTTGAATTTTCTTACAACAATGGTTATCAAGAGTCCCTTAAGATGAGTCCTTTCCAAGCTCTATATGGGAGGCAATGTCGCACTCCCATAAATTGGAACAGCCTCGAAATGAAACTAATGCTTGGACCAGAAATGTTGGCTGAGATGGAATCGGAGGTAAAGAAGATCAAGCAAAACCTGAAAGCTGCACAAGATCGGCAAAAGATATACATAGATAAGAAGAGGACTTATCGAGAATTTGAGGTGGGTGACCATGTGTATGTGAGGATAAAACCCAAGAAGAGCAACTTGAGGTGGGCCTCTTGTGCCAAGTTAGCCCCTAGGTTCTGTAGGCCCTTCCAAATTTTGGAGAGGGTAGGATCTATGGCATATCGGTTGGCTTTACCTAGCCACATATGGGTGCACAATGTGTTTCATGTGTCCCTGTTAAAGCGATATATGCATGACCTGAAGCATGTAATCCATTGGCAGAATATTCAGGTAGGATAGAATTAGAAAGTCCTAACTTGAAGCATGATTTTTTTATGAAAAAATTGACAAGAAAATTTGTTGTTTGCAGGTAGATTCGGATGGCGAGTTTCTGGTCGCACCTCAATGCATACTTGACAGGAGAGAAATTATGCTCCGGAAGCAACTCATCACCCAGGTTAAAGTGCATTGGAAGCACTTCGGCCTAGATGAGGCTACTTGGGAAGACAAGGGATTTGTACGTGAGGCTTACCAAGAGCTATTTCTTGAGCTGGAGTGAAACACCAAGGATGATGTTACTTCCAGGGGGGGAGTTGTGATAGTTGCATTTAGTATTAACTAGTTGTTAACTAGTGAAATGACATTTTGTTATTTTTTTTTTAAGAAAAGGCTGAGACATTTAATGTTTTCTGGAAAGTTTATTCTCTTTATTGTTAATGTAAAAAAAAATTGGTTATGGAAAGTGGTTCCATAAAAAGTAAAAAGGCTGATGGTAAAAGTCTTCCAAGAACTGAAAGGTGGTTGGACAGTTTGAATAGTTACCTGCTCCTCTGGGGATAAGAGACTGATCCCAGTGAGGAATGGGAGTTCTTTTGATGGTCTAAGGAAGAGAGTGGAGCTTTTCCTGAGCTGGTAGAGACCAGTGGAAATCACTTAGCGTTCCTGAGAGTTTTTGGTACTGACTGGACAAGGGTCTTGAGGTCACAGCAGAAACTACTATCAACCTATACCTCTTCACGAGTAGAGCAAGGGGGCAAGAGGAGGATGTAATAACCTATCTTGAAGGTTGGGTGGAACATCATCAACAGTGTTCACATTTAGATAAGTATATGGCTATTTTTGGTATTTAAATGTAAAGGAACAATCTTATAGGAAATGTGCACAGGTATTAAGTAAATTTCTTGAAAGTTGTATTGTATTGGTTCCATGTCAGAAATGAAGATGTGTTGTGATTATGATAAAAATTTTACATTAAGAATCTATGTTAAGATAGAGTGGTAAAACAGAGATGTATAATGAAAAACAAAACTATGTAGAGCCATACATGAGTGAATACAATAAAACAGAGTTACTGGTTATATAAGCAAGATTTTGTTTAGAACATTTTACAGTAAATAATCATTCTATTAAAGGACAAGAGAAAGAACAGTAGAAGATTGAAGTGAAAGAAAAGTTATTTAATCCATGTAAACTTCGAAAAACTCAAGCAGGACTATCTTAACTTTCAGAGCGAATTGTCGATTCTGGGTAAGAGAAGAAACCCAGAATGCATCGTTCCTCCTACTCTAGCTATACTCGTACAATTAATTGGGTGGTCCGGTCACCAAACCCTAGAAGAAAGAAAAAACTCTTCTTGTACAAAGTTATACAACTAGTCTACAAGTATTAACTGTTCAAGTAATTCTATTAAACCAGTATGCATGTAAATACAATCCTGCCAGAGTATTAGATATCATGGAATACATAAGAAAGAATAATCGTGCGAATATATATATTAACTGTTATTGAGCATATTGACAACTATAGCAAGTAAACAGTGAAAGTATTTATATATAAATGCAACCGGAATTCCTCTGGAACACATTTTTTCATAACATAGTGCTCAAATACCAAAGATGAACCAAATAGAAATCCAATCCAACCACGAATATTTATAATGTTTCCAGAATATTAGTCTCCTCGGAATTCTTAATTCTTAAAGGAAATTTCGGAGGAAAACAACTGAGACCTGAAGATTGGGTCTGGTGTAAAAACTTCAAGAACTCAAAACTTAATTTTGAGAAAACAAAAACATAATCATTGTCCTTTAATACAATAAAATTTCTTAGTATAAAGATTCGGCTTGGCTCTTGTAAGCTAGTATGAAATTCCCTTATACAAAGACTGATTCAAAAAAATAAACCTAAAGACTAATAGCTTATCAACGAAGAACATAACTCGCCAACGAGAAGGAAGAGTACATGCGGTCAAGAGAATCAACACGAAAATACCTGTAGAGAAGCATGGAGCTTTCGGTCGAGAACCTGTTAAACAATCTTTCTTTAATAAGCCAAATTTGGTTATTCGGTAAGGATGATACCTAAAAAATAACATGGACCGATAGTTTAGAGATAGTAAAGAAGATAGACCAAATAAAAAACAAAACAAGTAAAAGAAAGGGGTTACCGTATCGATAGATATGTGGAATTCATAAGCTCTTTGAAGGTTGCAGTACACCGACCTGTAGAGGGTAAAACACAATATCTGTATGAGTGAGTTAAGCTTATATGAATCTATCATAAACCCAAAACCAGAGAGATGACTTTAAAGGAAGTAAACTGACAGAAAAGAACTATTTAGCCAAGCAGATGAGGTTTACCTGCTTGTAGACTTAGGAGTTGGATGGAGGAACCTCCATAATGAGCAGAGGGTGGAAGCAGAAGTCCTTGTCGGGATAGCCTTTCGGATTGCGGTCTGAGGGAAATTTGGGCCTGCCGAACATAGGAGTTTGCAGCTAGCCAGCCGAACATAGGATTTTGCATTGGAAACCTTACAGAGTAGCAGAGTATAAAAGTGCCGGAGCAAAACAAACGAGGACAAGCGAGCTAGCAGGTAGGTTTTTCCAATCTCTGTTTCCCGCCGAGTGTTTACCACCGTTGATCGCAAGAGATCAGACGACGCATGGAGGGGCAGGTGGCCAATAAAATTTCAGATCCAATCCCAAACGTATCACACAACTGGCGCCACATTAATATGCCAGTACCATGACATCTACAGCTGGGTACAAACATAAATCGAGACATTTAATGGAATCGAGAAGTGTGCAACCAAAGCGGAATGAAAACTGGAGTTTAGTTGCAAGCAAACCATATAAGTTGTTATGTATGGTTAAATATTAAAAAAAATAATAATATTAAACCTTGGTTAATGGAATTTGTGATGGGGTAATACTTTTAATAATGTAAATGTCAAGACAAGGTAATATTTAAGATGTGGAGTAATTTTTATTTTATTTTTTCATTTGTTACAATTACTCTAGTTTATTAATTTTTAAAAATATAATAGTTATGTATTGAGATATTTTATCTTCATTCTAAGAAAATTTTAGAGATTAAATTCATGGACAAAAAAACATTTCATATTTCTTTAAAAAAAATGATATTTTCAATTTCCACTTTTTTAAGATTTGTCCAAAATCTAGAATATAAAATTATTTTACCTTGAAATTTCCAAAATTTTATAAAAGTTATATACTTTTGCATTTAATTTAACAACTAGTAAAATCCATAAAAAAAATTCTACATTAAAATATTTTTTCATTCTTAATTTTTTTTCCAATATATTGAATCTAAGATATTAGTCTATCATATCATTGTTTTTGTTTTATTAAATTTAAAGTTTATACATTTATTACCAACAAAAAAATCTCTAATTATTTTTGGTTTGGGTAACTAGAAAAATCTCTTTCTTACACTTTAGTATTCCATGCACTTATCAAGTGTAACTATAAACGCTTTTCTTATTAAAAAAAAAAAAAAAAACTATTATAAACAATTTTGACTCAAATATTAATAATCATTTACCATCTAGTATCTCTACCTTTGGTCTTGAAATGATTAAAATATGTAACCATTAATAAATCATGGAGAAAATTTACAAACCATATATGAGTTAGAGTGGAGTTCAACAAAAATACCATCATTATGAACTTCATCACTATTGTATATTTATTTCTAAAGTGGGAATGATTATCATCACTTTACACTTGTGTCGACATATTTCAAATAAATAAATGATTGAAATGACATTAAAAAGAAATACTTACTAAAAATTATAGAATTTAACAGATTTTATATATAATATAATATAGGAATTAGTAATTTATTGGAGTGATTTAGACCAAGTATTTTGTTTATAAAGAAAGTTATTATTTTTTTTGGGTTATAAAATATGTAGAAAGATATTTATTGTATCTTGAAAGTGACTGTATTACTTTTGTTATCTATAATATTAGAATTAGATTACTAAAAATATAGAGTACATTTCTTTTAAGCAATCTTTTCTTATTCCTCGTAATAATTATATGAGTTTTTTAAAGTTTTTTCTTAAATTATAAGTTCTTAATTGTAGTTACATATGCTTTTCCAATTTATAATTTTTTCATTTTGTTATTTTTTAGGTATATTTTAATTGGTCAAATATTTAATTAAAAATGCATTTTAACTTTTGGTGATATATATATATATATATATATATATATATATATATATATATATATATATATATATATATATATAGCTTTAATATGCGAAATCGAATTTGTTCATTTTAATTCGCCACAGAATTCAGGGTTCAGCTTAGGTTTTCGTTTTTACAAACAAGGACTAAAACCTATGCTCGAAACACCGCTGGCATTCCCCTTCGATTCCGTCTTAAAGCCTCAAATTCCCAATCTAAATTATTGCTTATTTAAGTAAAATCAATGCAATATTAAATAATTATTATAAATTCATTATTTCTTTCCACTAAATTTATCAAAATAATATTTTTCATAATGTTTATTTAAAAATCTTCAAAATATAAATCTATCTATTTTACTTTTCTTTTCTTAACAAATTCATCCCTATTACATAATTTAATATATATATATATATATATATATATATATATAAATAAAATTAGAAACCTAATTAGAATTAATATTGTTTGTTCAAGTAAAACCAACTAGATGCAACATTATGGTAAAAGTTAAAAAAAAATAACAATTTTCATTATAATTAGACAATTGAAATTATATATCTAATAATGGAGTATATTATAATTTTAAATAGGCTTGATCATATCAAATACCATGGATCACCCAATATTGTGGTTTTGAAAACTATCTATGGTTAAACTTTTAAATAAACTTTAGCACATAAAATACCAAGGATGAATATCTTTGGCCGCCACTACCATGGACTTGAAAACTACCTATTGGAAAAAATTGTCCTCTTTGTTTGAAACTAACAAATATGATTCCTTATGAGATATATGGTTGTCTAATTTTACCAAAAAAATAATAATACGATTTTGAAATAAGAGAAGATATAATATATTTAAATGGAAATGTTGACCATAATTAATGTTTATTAAGACCAATATGATTTATTAGACCTTAATAAAGATATTACTTAGAATTCTTTAGTATTTTATTTATATGCTAAAAAAACATTAAGAGAAGCATTTGAATATCACCGTAGTTTTTCTTACTTAAAATTAGATCTAATGTGTGTATAAGATGAATAGTCTAAGAGAAAGTGAGTGATTTTGATAATCAACCCTCTTAATGTCACCAAGATGACAAACTCTTAGGAATTGACTTGTAGTGAATTTTTATGAAGCTCATGAGATTTTTTTCTTATACAAAGAGATGCTTTTGTTTTTCGAGATTGTGATTGATCAAATCCTCGTAATATCTTAGTTTCATTTTTCCTATTGTAGCACAAAAATTTTATCATTTAAAGTTTTCTATAGTTTAAAATTTCAACTTGCACAAGTTAAATTTTTTAATTTGCATTAAATAAAATTTAAAAAATTTAAAAATTATGACATTTCCATTGTATGGTTAAGCAACAAGCAACTTAAACAAGCACATCGCTAGCAATCAAAGATCAATGGTCCATAATCATTTGGTGGGGGTGGGGGTCGGGGTGGGGGCGACGGGAGAAGTTAGGAAATATTTTTGAGTTGGTAAGCCACAAGTGATACATGGCACGTGATGAAAGGATTCCCTCCCCCACTACCCCTCCCCTACCATTTACCTAAATCAACTAGTGTGGATGACGTGTGACCGATGGACTAGATGTGACAGGTGAACCTAATACCAACTGATAGGGTGTCTAACTGGTAGCTAGTCATCATGCTTATGTGGCACTCACATAAGAGTCACATTATTGGAGATTTGAAAATAAGTGAGAACATGTTTCTCCTATGGGTTTTCCCAATTGAAAGTTGTCATGTGTCCAACAGAGGTTGGATCGAGTATAAAAGAGGAAAAGGTGAAATTTTTCCCATTCATGACCATCAAAGGAAAAAACAGGACCTAAATTATTAGTATGTGTGTACCAATGATCATTGTAGGACTTACTAGAAAAATCTATCATCCATTTCCCTGAGTAAATTTCAATCTTGTCCTCCTAGTCCTCTTTCCTTTAAAATGAAAACTAAAAAATTTAACCTACAACCTACTCAGGGTTACCAACCAATGAATTTAAACGAATTTCCTGGAATTGACCTAGAAGGAGACATACATGACAAATAATCTAAATTCGACTCATATGAATTAAGAGAGTGGGCATACCAATGATTCACAATCTAGTAAGATTTTTCTTTAGTCTAGGAATTTTGTATTTGGCTTGGTTTGTAGCTCCCCAAATTTATCCTTTCCCTAAGTTTTTAACTTGGTGTGCTAATAATTATGTCCCAAGCAAAAAAGTCGTTATTTCCAAAAATGGTATGATTATTTTCTATATAAATTCCCATCAATTCAAGAAATACTCATTCTTGTTAGTTTTAATGAAACCCAATCATTGGATGAAGATAATTAGTTTTTGATCCATAAACTGCCATGGATATTCCACTGGACAGTTCGTCATAACAGATCTGATAATATTATATTAAAAATATGAGATTCTACACTATTACCGTTTTATTAAAGTTTAAGATTTGTAGATTTAACTGTAATAGTGCATGCATATGAATGTAAATTATGTAGAAAAAACAGAGAACAAAAAAATAAGCTCACACACACATAAGACACAATATAATCTCTATGGGAAACCCCTTCGGGAGAAAACCCAACTAGAAGGTGTTGTCGCTCTACCCTCTTTCGCTGTCTGGAAATATGGTTGCAGGTACAAAGAAGTAATGCATGTGCCCCTCGGCTGCTACAATGCACAAATCCTATCTGTGTGCTCTACCTCTTATATCTTTTGCCTATCTTTACTCATATATGGAACAAAATGCTCTTGAAATAATGGAATGTCTCTTCCTCCTATTGGCCTGGTTATAACAAAACCTAAAATCCTACTAGTGGTTAATTTTGATTACATCAAATCTTAACTAGAGTTACAATATAGATGTTTCTAGAGTGTTTTACATCACAAACATACGACTAGCCCCTTTTCCATGAATAATGGGGGATGACGCGACATCCTCTTGAACTATAGGTGTGTAAACATGAAGGTCAACTTCTTAGTGTCATAACGTTTTCATACCGACTCCGATTGATGTGCTTCTTGTTCCATTGAAAAGGTATATGTGTGTAGAATAACATGAAAGGATTTTGGCTAAAGCGGTAAAGTTTTACCCCCAAAAAACATCGTTTCATGCCTCAAAATTCTCTGAGAAGGTTTCAGACCCTCTTTCACCAAACTGGGTCCCGCTAGTAAAAACGGTCCCATGAGTTGATTCCTCCACTTTTTCCACTCCAAATGCATCGAGATGGATGAAAAACAATATAATGATCAAATTCGGATCATTCTCATATTAGATGAGATTTCAGCCTAAAAGTTCCCATGAAATTTTCATGTAATTTCCATCTCATAATATGTAAACCAATCAAAATACTTTAAATTTAAAAAGAGATACATGTAAATATTTTGGAGGGAAAAGAAGAAAACTAGTTTTTTAATTGTATTTTTTACTTATCTCATTATATGTTTACTAAAATTTCAAGTGTAGATACTCGTTGTATGTGAAATTGAATTCCACATCCAAGGGGTACCCATTATGCATTCTTCTGAGAAGACCCACATTGATAAAAAATTTAAGATACATTAAAAATGTGTGGAACTACACTTGAAATTTGAGTAAACCTATAAGGATATGAGCCAAAAATACAAAAAATAATTAGTTTCCTTCTTTTCCCTCCAAAATTCACAACTCTTATTTTATTATTTTAATTATTATTTTATTACTTTTCCTTAGGAGGAAACTTTTGGGCTGAACTTTCCTCTAATAATTACCATGAATTGAATTTAAAGGACAAAACAACTCTTGTTGACTCATACTTACCACTAAATGATCCTTTACCTAAAACTGGACCCCCATATGCTTCCAAAATTTCCCTGAATTGTCTAGGAAAATTACATCTATGATGTTTTGTTTACTAGGGTACGATCAGGATCAATTTGTTGATGAAACTATCCTCGGGTTCCTAGCATATATCTACATTGTCAAAAAATTCTTTATTAACTTCAAATTTAATCAATACCTTGCAGATGCCATTAATTTACAGTTGGCTCAATATATTCTAACCAAGTATTTTAGTTATCAATCCTTTTTAATATATTCGTTTCTCTATTTTCAAGTTGAGAATTTTTCAATTTTGAATTTAAAGCTTTAAGATGGAGGAGAAAACCTAAGTGTTGTTATATACTAGAGTCCTACAATTATAAAAAAAACCTCAGAATTTATGATTCTTTGATTATATCAATAAATTCATGCCAATTGTCTATTCAGTGACGTTTGAAGAATATCCTCCTAGAGGTTTTCCTAAGATGAAGAAAATTCTTCAGCTCAATCTAGGCACTAGGTTGGAGATTGGTATTTATTTAAGGATTTTGCAGATATCAGGGCATATGGTTGTGAGATTCCACCATATCAACTCCAAAAAAATTTAACCATGAGGTTTTTTCTCTAGAATACATTAGATAGAGTCTAAGTTGATCACCTACATTTTATCTCTAGGAAGCATCATATCTAGATTTAAATTGAAGAAAGAGGTTGGTCCATTTCTAGTTAACACTAGTGTTTCTCTCTAGGAGGTCGAGGAATTGATAATACAAATGATGTTTTCTCAAAGAGAGGTTTGGCCTTACGATCCCTACAAAATTATATCTAATATAAGAACTAAACAAGGTTCTACACATTATGTACATGTTTCCAAACCAGATATTGAAATATTCTCCAACATGGACACTTAGGTAATAGAACCAACTAAGAGTATTTAGAAAATTGCAAAATTTGAATAGTCATCTCAATCCTTTATTCTAGAAACACCTCAATCAAAGGAGAAAAGTATGAAAAGCTATAGATAAAGGCTAAAGACAATTTATGAGATAGAGGAAGAAAATCATTTATCTGGAAAAGGAAAATGATAGAACAAGAAGGAGAAATATAAGTATCAATATACAATGCAGAGGAAGCAAAATCAAGTGAGCCTTCTTTCGGTTGGGAACTTATGCCAACAACACCTATCAATAAAGAAAATAAGACATGAATGCCACCTTTAGCTTCAATAAGGAAAGACAATCTACATTCATAGTTCAAGGAAACCAAGAATAATAATGTTAAAATTAAACAAGATTCATACTTAGAGATTTGGGGACAAGGATTAGGTTCATCTCAGACCAGGTTACTATCTACCTTAGATTATGAAAATGAATAGTTATGTATGGTTTTATTAGAGCCAAAATCTCCAGTAATCATAATGGTAGAAGATTACAGAGTCACAAAGCTTACAATAGATTTAAAGAAGATACACTTGGTGGATCAAAAGTACCTTCATAGAAAAATAGTGAGATGACATTCAGAAGCATTACATGCACTACATTGAATTCATCTAAGTTATATAATATGATCTCAAAGGTGAGTAATCAATTTAAGTAATTAATCATCAAGTCGAGGGGAAAACCAAAAGATATAGCCTCAATACAAGCCTTAATGAAATCACGAGACATAAATATTCAAGTTTTAAGGAGGTTGAAAATGCCCAACATAGATTATGTGCAAACACTTGAGTTAGAGGAAGCACCGAAAGAAAAATAGTAGGTATTGAAAATATAATTGAGTTAAATAAGAAGGTAGGACTTTATGAGAAACAAATTGAAAAATTGTTAAAGGAAAAAGGTGAACATATTTATATAGCATCCTTTCTAGCACCATTAGCCCTTGTAGACCCATATGGAAAATAATGAAGCAATGTATTCTTTGAGCTTGAAGGTATGGAAATTGAAAATCTTAGGAGAATAATCTTAGCCAAAAATGAAGAAATCAATTTTTTGAAGGAAGAAATAGCTGATAAGAATGCTACCATAAACATTGATCAATATTTAAAATCTAGAGTCCAACACGAAAAACAACAATTGTAGAATCAACTAGTGGGAACAAGAGCCTTGATTGAAGCAAAGTGTCACTATATGGGTAGAGATTTCTACCAAATTTTCAGGCATATCACATTCTTTTAGAGTGATGAGGGATGAATCATGTGTGGTTTAGATTACAGATTAATCTATCCAATAAACCCAAAATAATTTGGGAAGAAAACCACAAACAACTAAAAGGATTGTTAAATTTCTCAATTCCAAGACTTGGGAACAAATGCATGCTTTGGAAGTTAAAGATAGAACTTCAATTGTAATGGAAAGTAAGACCATCTTGACCCAAATAAATTTTCTTTAGAAAAACCAAGATAAATGTAGATACATTTTCACACATGGAAATGATTTTTAGCTCCTTTTTCAAATGATTTTTTTTTTTGTAATTACCGGAAATATATTGAGTTGGACATTGCCTATAGGAAATTGTTAATATTTCATTGTCCAATTGGAGTGCAAGGGATAATTTGGACAAGTTTTCCAAATTACATCAATATGATACAATTGAATGGAAGCATCGCCAGTAGATAATTAATATGATTTGTTGAAACTACTTTCTTATTTTATAGAGTAGTTATAAAAATTTGCATCTCCAACGAACATTTGTTGTAATAATTTTGTTTAAATGGAAGAAGAAAACTTTGAATAAGGATTGGATTTTGGAGAGATTGATTATATTATATTTTTGTAAAAGTATGTGGAGAATATTTTTAATGATCAATCATAATATATTCTCTTTACAAATAATATATTCTCTTTTCAATTATTTGTAGTTTGTGCTTTCGCTCTGTGTTAATTTGTTTAATGTAAATCATAATCTTTGCATATGTAAGGTAGTTCAAATTTATATGAACTGCTCGTTGATGGGATAAAGTTGAATATAAAATTTCCCTTCCATCAATTGCAACAAATTATTAAGTAAATGGGTTTATGCTAGACTCAATATGTTTCTAATACCATACCTCTTTTCAAAGTGAGATTGTATGTTGGGAATTTCATGTGTTTATTCAAGTGTATGATTATTGAAATATTTTTCAGTACATTTTTCTCATTGAGAGATTGGAGCATTAGTTCAATTTTTAATATCTTTCAATTCATATCTTTCATTTTACAACTCCTTTGTTTTATTTATATAATTGTTTGTTGTGGTTGGAAACCAATCTATTGAATGGTGTATTTGAAGCGTATTGTTTCAGACTTTTTAGAAGTAAATATGATATCTATTAAATCATCTATAAAAATAGAATATGGTGTCTTGGCATAGTTTCCTAGCTAGGAATTGTCTAAAGGAGTTACACAACTTTTCTCTAACTCTTTATCACCCTATAATTTTTCCTTAAATTTCAAAGTAATTATATTTTTAATATTATCTTTATTCTACCAAATGACCTCTTCCTTTATCCCAATTGTCTAGCCAAGACTGGGCATCCTTATGTCATCTCCACTTGAAAAAAAAATTCCAATCAAATAAGAACTACACGAACTTCTCACTTTTTAGAGGTAGCAAAAAAGCTGTGATTTTGAAAAAATGTTGATTCAAAATAGACCTTTTTTTAGCATATTTTTCACATTTTAAATTTTTTTATGTATCAAGGATGAACACTTTTTTTTAAATGTTAGTGATTTTCGTACCGATTTTGAAAATCGTTGATGTGACATCAACCCCTTTTAACAATTTAACAATTTTTGAAGTAGTTGCCTTCTTCTTCTTCCCTAATATATTTGTTTTTCAAGTGTTTTCCATATTTGTGTTTGTTTGTTTTTCTTTTCATTTTATTTTGTAATGAATTCTTCGTCTTTTGCATAATTAAAAAAATTCAATATTTTAAAGTTACGATCTTATATATATTTATGCATGATTAATTAATATTTCAATGTACATTAAATAATTGTCACTAAAAAACAATAATTTTAAACATTTAACAAAAAAATACATATTTTGGGATTTTTTTTTACTAAAAATGACATGTCAAATAAATGTTTTTTATGAGAAAAATTTAACAAAAAAAATTTAAAAATAACACTTTTTTTATGAATTTTATGTCAAAAAATAATAATATTCACAGTTTTTTTTTAATAATGATTCACACAAAAATTTAATTGAAAGTCATATGATACAAATATTAAACATATAACAACAATAATTTAATTCTAATTCTTATCATAACATCTCAAATTCAAAACATTACAAATATAACTAATGAATAGTTCACAAAATTTAACTTAATTTGCAAGCATAAATTAAATTTAATCAACAATATCATATAATAAAAAATAAAAAAACACAAAAAAATTTAAAAATATAAAATAAATGTCCCTCATTAAAAAAACACATTTAGAAAAACGAAAAAAAAAAAACATTTAAAAAAAAATCATCCATTTTAAAAAACATTAAAAAAATTTAAATTAAAGTAAATAAATAAATAAATAAAACGAAAAAAATTCATGAGGCGTAGAGTAAATGATGATGGGGTGTGTTGATAAGTCACTATGTGATGTTAAGGTCACCGGTTCGAAACTCTGTGGGAAAAACTCAAGTCATGTTAAGGTTTGGTGTGGCCCAGGCCGGGTGCGATCCTCAGGTATTTTTGATGGCTTAGATGCCATTAGGTCACAGTTTCTCAAGCCACGGGTCAAGCCTGATGTAATATTTGATGAACCCAGGCCACTTGACAATAAAATAAATAAATAAATTTCCCCTGGCCTAGCCTCTTGGATGCCCTGGGGTGGCAGACTGATTCTGGGAATCAGCCCGCCACCCCAGGGTGTACAAGGGACTTGGGCTAGTGGCGGGAGCAGTGATTGTTCCCTCCCCTAGCTAGAGCCCCTTGGGCACCCTAGGTGGCAGGCTAATTCTATAAATTAACCTACCACCCTAGGGAACCCAAGGGGTCAGGCCACGAGACAATTTTTTTTTGTTATTATTATTATTATTTAATTTTTAATTAATTTATTTTAATTTATATTTTTTTATATTTTTTTAAATGATACGTTTCATTTTTTTTAATTTTTTTTTTAATTATTATTTTATATATATATTTTGGTGTTTTTTATTTTTTTTAAATGAGGACATTTATTTTTTATTTTATTTTATTTTTTATATATATTTTTTTAATGTTGTTTATATATATATTTGTCTTTTTTTTTTTTTTAATCCTTTATGTGTTACTTTTGTTTCTTTTTAAAATGTTGAAAATTTACTCCAAAAAAAAGTGGTGATGCAACATCAAGTTGCATGTTACATGTGTTTTTTCATGTTTTTTGCACAAAATAATTTGGTTTTTACTGACTTTTTAAAAAATGTTAAAAATTGACTCTAAAAAGAAAAGTGTTGATGCAACATCAAAACTTTTCGATCGTTTTTTCATGTTTTTGGGGTTTTTTTTTTGCTAGAATGTTGGGGCCTTTGTTTTGGATGGAACGGTTTTGAAGTTGCAGAGAGCCAAAAGACAGGTGGCAGAACACAATCAAGGTAGGCAGGGAGTTGTCATGGTTGCGGAAAGCAGGAAGACAGGTGGCGAGGCATAGACAGATAATGACACAAATGGCAGACATGGGAGACAAGAAAAAAACAATAGAACTCCCAGTAATGAAGAAGAAACAAAAGGTAGCAGAACGCAAGGGGACAAAGGAGCACAAAAGGGGAAAATACTGACAGTGTCAATAAGCAGGAAAGAAGCGACTCTAGAGTTAGTTAGTTAGTCAGTCAGAGAGAGAGGCTGAGAGTAGAGCCTAAGGAGAGCTTTGCGGAGCCTTTTGTATTGAACTGGACTGTAATAGACTCTGCAGAGTATTTTTATGTTGTTTTCAGCCAAGTTTAATGGAATCAGGCTGTTGTTGTGTTGTCTATTATGAATTGGTCTATGCCTAATTATTGATGGTAAAATCATGCCTGTTTTAAATTTTAATTCGGTATTCTGAATATGTAGCAATGAATGATAGCATCCTTCTTAGAGTTGAGATGCATATATTTCTTTTGTACGTTCATGAATATGATTTGTGTTAGTAATCTTTCGTCGACATCAACGATCTAGCCTCTAATCTCAGTAATGTCGCGACACGCCTCTAGTGAGACTCCTTGCTCCCTCGAGCAAGGTAAAAATTTCGACGTTGTCCTAGACTACCATGGAAACCTTGTTGGCCTCAAGCCTGAACCTGGGTCTTGCCCAGAGACCTCCTTTTCTGCCAACAAATGGTTCCGTTTCTAGGATCCAAAAAATTATTTAGAGGATAGATCATGGTATCGAGGATCTATGAGGAGGAACTATGTAGCTGGTGGTACAAGCACATAGATCAGTTCATATCGCAACAAGCAGAGATTCGGCAGTAGAGAGAAAATACTCGCAAGCATTGAGTCTTATTTTCTGACTCTGCGAGTGACTTGTATGAAATTTTCCGGGGAAAATTTCCTAAGGAGCTTTACAATTGGTTGCGAAGACTCTAGATCAAGTCACTCCCTGAAGGATTGCGTAGAGTCTGTCATAGTTGGACGCACACAGATCTAGCAGCGCTACATTGGTTAGATACATATCTAACCCGAGAAGTGGATTTTTGGGTACAAACTACCTTGGAGGGGTACACTGTAGAATTTGCAGCCGAGTGTTATCAATATTTTACAAAAGAAGAAGACACATTTAAATCTGGGTTGCGGGGAGAACTATCGAAAGAAATCTTGTTGTGGATTAAAGCTCTAATGGTGGACGAGGGCCTGATGCCATTCCAAAATCCTGAGATGGAGACCTAAACCTCCAGTACTGGGGGAAGGATTTGAGGGAAATATGCTACAAGTAAGGAAAAAAGGGGAATAAGGATATGGATTTCAGAACCTCCAATAGGTTAAGAGAGCGGAGAGCACATCGGAGGGCGCAGATTGTTGAGAAGTGGTGGGAAAGGGAAATATGAGAATTTGAGAAGCAGGAGAAGAATCGACAAGACAAGGAAAAGGAACCGTAGATGATAGAGGAAAGAGAAGGTCAGATGGGACCCCAAGGAGTGGAAGGCTCCGTTAAGGAATTTAGGCAAGTTTATAGTAACCCGGCCTGAAGAGAAAAGGGAGAAAAGTCCAATGGGGAGGATGCACGCCCCGAGGAGGAGTCTGATGTGGGGCTGCATGTTGCGATGGAGCAACTATTCCAAGAGAGGCTGACAACCATAACGCAAGTTAATTCTATTCCCCAAGCTTAAAGTAGCATTAATCCTAACATTCCGCTAGTACTCTATCATCCACCTGATAAGTTCTTTATTAAGTTACGAGAGTTTAGCAAGTTGAGTAGTACTAAATCCACAGTTCAGATATCTACTAGCAATAGTTTTGGTAGTGGAACTCTTAGCCGGGAAGCAGAGGTTTTGTTTTAGTACCACCAACACAAGGAAATATGGCGAGATCGTTCACTCGATACCCAAAATTCTCTGGAAAAGGTAATGATGATGTAGAACAACACTGATATCTCTACGAAGCAATTTGGAGGGCTCGATAGACACTAGATGCGGTCAAGTTAATTGAGTTTCAAACCACATTAAGGGAAAGAGCTTTACGCTGGTTCATTAAATGGTTAGAAGCACACTAGAACCTAGCAATAGATGATGTTAAGAAGGAATTCATCCAAGAATTCAAGCTGCCTCAGACGAATCAGCAAGGATTTTCTAAGCTATGGGAAATCAAACAGCGGGAAGGAGAAACAACCTGGGATTTGATGAGAATATTTAAAGATGAGATTGGAAAGCTAAGTTACCCAATCGATCCAAATCACTAGCGATATTAGTTCATCAAAGCACTCCTACCATTGACAAGGACACCGTTGACACAACAAAAGATTGAAACTCTTCAAGATGATCTCGAGAAAGCAATGAAAATAGAAACAATTTAGGGATACTCGTAGGATTTTAGAGGAGGGTCATCAGTACAAGATCCATCCATACTAGGACTACAACATCAAATGGATATTTTGACGGAGAAAATGAAAGATATTCAACTGGTACAACTCGCAATACCCAATGTGTGGTGGACACACTACTTGATGGAAGGACACGTAGCCATAGAATGTCCGAGGTTACGAGGAGAAAATGTTGGAACTTCAGCGGTCGGAACACAAAGGGTCCCACCAGTCGGTGGAGTTGCAAAGATAAATACTCAAGGGCTATACCAACCGCAGCCCCACTTCCCGGGGTTCCCAAATCAACAGAATCAACCAGCAGAAAAATGTTGTGAAATATGTAAAGGTATTGGTCATCCTCCACGACTGTGTCCAATTCTGAAAAAATACTCAAATGTTCCAAACAAAATCTACTGTGAATTTTGTGCCTCTACAACTCATAATATGGAACAATGCAGAGCCCTTGATGCATTGGAAAAATAATTAGACAGGTCGTCCAATAGAGTAAACAAGACTACAAGGGGCCGAGGAGGAGGAATGAGAGGTAATAGAGCTGGAGGAAGAGGACCAGTAAGGTGTTATAATTGTGATCAGGAAGTTCATGTAGCGAGAGAATGTCCACTACCCAGGAGAACATGGTGCTCTCAGTGCAGAGTCAATGCACATGCTATTGAAGACTGCCCATAGTTGATTAAGAGGTGGGAAGAGAGAGCCAGAAAAAGGAGATCTAACCTGTTTAATGCGGAACCAAGGATAGTAGAGACTCAGCCTCTGCAAAGTGTAACTATAGTCACGCGGAGAGGGAAGAAGATAGGAGAGGATGCATGAGACATACACCCAATAAAGTTAATCAAACTGGCATCCCCAAAGAAATCTTTCAGCCCAAACCGACAGAAGCAATACTTCAAAGAAGCACTAGAAACATTCTCACAGATAAGAAGGAATCAGAGTATGGAACTTCTGCAACAATCTAGTGAAGGAGGGAAGATAATCCACACAAGCACACCTATAGAAGAGTGGTTCCGACTGTTCCTGAAAATTGTAAACAATGGACATATGTTGGAACAATTAAAGAAAAACCTAGAAATGGTCGTGAAAGGAGGAGCAGGACCTAGAGACTCAGGTAACTCAACTGAAAAATATATTAGAAGAGAAAAAATAAATAAGAGAAGGACTGGAAAGGAGTTTCGCGTAAACACTCAAGCTGCGGGATTCCAAATCAGAGATACAATGCTAGATCTCGGATCAGATGTTAACGTTCTACCACAAAAGACATGGGAATCACTAGGAAAACCAAAGTTTTCATACTCACCAATACAACTCAGAATGGAAAATCAATACTACATTGTACCAATAGGAAGGATGGAAGAATTTGAGGTTGATGTTGTATGAGAGAAGACCTATACATACTTTGAAGTAATTTATATCATGGGTAATAAGGATCCCTATCCTGCCTTGCTGGGGATAGATTGGGCCTTTGAAAATTATGAATTCATTGATTTAAAGAAGGAATTGATGATATTTGAAGATGGTGAAGTCAGATTAGTTCAACCATTGGACCCATATCAAGGACCCTAATACATAGAAACTGTTGACAACAGAGAAGACGCACAACTTCTAGATCAACTCTACCAAATGACGATAGGGAGGAGAGAAGATTACATTAATCCTACAACAGGAGGAACAATAAGCTGGATAAGTTTCCAGAGTTCTGATCTAGGATCAGAAGTAGCTTGGGATGATTGGAAGTGGGGAGGATATGAAATCAACACCAAAAGATGTGCCAACGTTCACAGAGTCAACTAGATTGGTACAGATGTAAGAGAATACCCAACTCTTTCAAATATGAAAGCTGTGAATACATTTATTACCAAAGTGGAAGACAAAGTACCAATAGAACATAGAGTTCCTCTCATGAACGTAGCACTGCAATCCACGTCAGCAAGGTGGTGGGCAACCCATCGCAACTCTCTTTTAAATGGGAGGATATTTCCAGAGCATTAAGAACAATATTTTAAGCGGATTCATGAGTAGAACTGGGAGAAAATTACTGTTACACCATTTTTTGGTCATCTAACCTATTATCATTAGATGGACCCAAGTACGCCATGTAAGACCAATTTTACCCTAAGTAAAATTGCTTTCACTATGTAAAATAACTTAATAAACCACATTTATTAGGTTGTTTATGGTCAAAACAGGAAACCCCAAAAGGAAATATTAAACAAACCTATTTTGTTTAATTTTCCTCATGGAATAATTAATTAAACCATAATTTAATTATTATTCCTAGCCATGTTTAACCCAAAAACAAAGAAATTAATTAGATAAACCTTTATTTATCTTATTATTTTCTAGGAATAATTATTTAAATCTTATTTAGATAATATTCCTTGTTAAATATGACCAAATCACCCACAAATAATTAAATAAATCATTATTTATTTAATTATCTTTCAACCACTTCCTTAAATAATTAAACAAATCATTATTTATTTGATTATCTTCTAACCACTTCCTTAAAAAGATAAATAAATCATTTATTTATTTATTTTTGACAAATTAAGGGATTTGACCCAAGTCAAATACCTTTTCCTCCAACAAATATAATAAAATATTCCATAAAAAGTGGATCTAGATCTGGTTAACCCATGCACCAAGATCTAGAATGACCCAATATTTTGTTATAAATAGGAGGTTTTTCCTACCATTCTTCACCTTTTGTTGCCTATTAGATCACTCTGGATCTATACACTTGGTCACCATTTTCTGCCATTTGCTGTGTGAGCTCCCTTTGAGTTCCATTCTTTGTGTGGGTCTTCTACACCAACAAGAGAGAGAAATCTTAGATCTGAAGTGCTGAGGACTTCCAAGAACCCATCCCACTGAGGAGAATTGGATACGCCTTCTTGTTTTCCTCCCAGGTGCCCAATTAATATAAAAATTATTTCAAAAATTGTTCTTGTCTTGTCTATTGGTATATGGAGCAAACCCTTATTTTTTCTGCTTAATGTCTTTCCATGCATAGATCTGGTTTTTGCAGCTCTTTTATGTTCAACTAACCGCAGATCTGAAGATACTGGCAGCCACTTTTGTTGTTAGGGCTATTAGTTATGCGTAGCTAAAGTGGTCCTTTTTCGTACACTTCGACAAAGGATTCATACTAACAAATGGCGACTCCACACGGGTTTTAAATTACGACCGCTGTCGTTTTTCATATTCCTGCATATCCAGCTACTTTAGATCCTAGGGTTTCTTTTCAACTGTTTATTTTTCCTATTTTTATGTTGTTTTTCTCACATAAAACCCTAAAAAATTAAAATTTCTAACTTCCGTGTGTTTCTGGCCTTATTGCGCAGGTAAGCGACACCAGCCGCAACTGAGACGGCAACTTTTCTGAAAATCTGCCGCCAAGACAACCGGAACGGGGGGTCGCACTTTTTGGCCCATAACCTGCGACCTGGACCTCCAGGTCGCACTTTTCTGCCCCTTTTCTGCGACCTGCATTGAAAACAGGTCAGAACCTGCGTCCTGCCAATTTTTCAGTGATTTTTCTGCAATTTTTCTGGGTTTTTCTGAAGCTTCTGTCAGGGTTTTCCAGCCTCCGTCTCAGCCCGCTTTGACCTAGTTTTGATCTATTTTTACTCATCTAAGTGGGAACCTAGCCCCCGAGGGCTTCAGTACCCTCCACTTTTTGTGGAAGAGTTTTAGCTGTTTCAGCCGTCTTTTTTTCAGAGTTTCAGCCTTCCCTTTTCCAGATCTGCTACCTCCTTGTCAGATCCCTTTAAATCAGCCTTTCTTCCTTTCAAATCACCTCTTGTTGTTTTGTTTGGACCTCTCTGTAGGACCTCCTCCCAGTCCTTGCCGCTTTTTGCTGATTTCCTCCCTTTTTCCAGCCACCTTGCCTCTGTCTCTTGGCTGTGATCTACACCTCTTTTCAGTAGCTTTATCCTTTATATCCCTGTCCCTTTTGACCTTAGATCTATTGGCCTCTTTTCCGTGTGTTTTGCCTAGATTTTTTCCCTTTTTTAGATTAGTTTTGAGAGACCCGCCTTCTTGGGTTAGATAGATGCACAAGTAGCTGTTATTTTTCTATTATTTCAGCATTATATACTGTTCTCTGCAGATTTATTTTCAGTTACGTAGCACACTTTTTTCTTGCTCTCAAAATGGAAAGGGTTTAAAAATTAAAATTAACGCACGCCACACACTGACCCTAAGTGAAGAAGCGCCTGGTTAACACCGCCTGGCAAAGACTCTAAAATCAATTGTCATTGCACCTTTTCTGCCCTTGACCTCACTTGATTCTGTCCCTTTCTGCCCCTGTCGGTTTCCTTCTTCCTGTCGTCATTGCGCCCCCAAGGCGCCTTTCCCGGAGACTTCTTGGCCTTCACCCTCAGTTTCCGGTCAATCGACCTCGTTCCACCCCGCCGTCAAGCGAGCCGCTCCCCCTATCCCTCCGCATCCCACTTTCTCCCTATTCATCTGCCTTCTCCTCCTGGTTCTCCCCCGTCACCTTCACTCATGTCCTGGGTCCAGGGTCAACACCGGTGGTGCTCCTGTGCCCTAAGATCCTGGGTACTACTAGCGAATCGCCATTAAAGAACTACCCTCAGCCATACCCTTGTCTCGGCCGTACATCAAGTAGTCTTCCTGCCTCTTCCCGATTTCAATCACTTGATTTCCAACAGACCTATCCGCCACGATGTTGGCTGGCCTTCTATGCCAACCAAGCTCCCCTCCGACATCCCTAAGTTCGAAGGCCTTGCCGGGAGAAGGATGATCCAACCAATCATGTCCGATTTTCACATGGTGTTCCTCCAATTCCATTACTCATGACTCCATCCGCCTTACTGGTTCCAGGAACAAGATGCTACCCACTGCTTCTGTGGGAATGGTATGTTGACCAAGCCACCTCTTCCCATACTACCTTTGCGACCCTTGCCCAAGCCTTTTTATCTTATTTCCAGCTCCCTCTCCGATACGACACTGGCACGGAGCTCTTGACTTCATTCAAGCAAACCTCTTCAACCCGCCTTTCTGCCCATGTTCAGGAATGGCGACGAAGAAAGAGCCTATATCAATCTCCTACCTTCGAAGACCGTGTCTACATGGACTGGTTCCTTAGATCTCTCTTGTCCCCTATCGGGAAAGATGTCGCATCACATTTTCCTCAAACCGAAGAAGATGCCCTCCAAATGGCGTTAAAGTATGACCTGATCTACGCTCAGACAGGTTATGATCATACTATCCTACCTGATCTCCCCAGACCCGGTGATGCCCATACACCGGGGGCACCTCATTCCGCCGACAGTATCGTTGGATCTATCTCTCATCCATCCGCTCAACCTCTCATGAGTTATGGTTTTCCTGGGGGAGGGGGCACCACTTCCTGCACTTCTCCCCCTCCCGGTAGCATGCATCCAGGATACGGCATGCCTCATCCTTTTGCCCAAACTGCTGCTTACCTCAATGTTGCCCAACCTAACCATTACCCTTATCCGCAGCCTGGTGCGTCAGCTCCTCCAGCATATGCGCTTTCGCCTCCCTTGCCTTCTCAACCCCTGCAACAGCAGTCACCGCCCCCTCAAGAGAAGGTGGATGCACAGCAGGGATTCATGGCTACCCAACCACCTGACGGACAGGTGGCCACTCCACCTTCCTCTTCTGGTTCCTCCAATTACCAGATCCTCATGATGAACTCTGATCCACCTCTAACCGTCGACCTTAACCTTCAAACTCGGTCTCGCCAGTACCCCAAGCCTCCCGCTCAGTCTGCCCTCGAGTCCCCTTCTTCCGGTTCTACAGATCCTCTTTCAACAACCAATGGTCCCTTACATATCCCTCAACCAAAAATTGAGGTCCATACCAAGATTTCTAAAGGACCGTTACGTCGAAATGCTGCTTCTGGTCGAGATGCTCATTCATATAGCATAGTAGATGATTTGGCGCAATCTCCTGCTGCCATTTCCACACTGGAACTCCTCCAGTCGTGCCCTTCCCAAAAGAAGGCTCTACTATCTGCCGTGGGCACTGTAGATCCTGCTGATGACCAAATGATTGTGTTCGACGCCCATCAATTAGAACATCCTCCTCTTCCTGCTTCCGTAGCCTTCCAAATCCCAGTCAAAATCCGGAACGCTAACGTTTCTCGGTGCATAATTGATGAGGGGGCATCCACCTGTGTGATGTCCACTTCGGTTTGGAAGCAACTCGGCTCTCCTGAGTTGGCCTCTTCCACGATCACCCTTCGAGCGTGGGATGGCCACGCCTCCCAGCCTATCGGCCTCTTCCGTAATTGTCCTATCACTCTTGCGGGAAAGACTGTTTGCGTTGACGTCGAAGTCATCGACGCCCCTCTAGATTACAACATTCTCTTGGGGCAGAGCTACACCTATGCTATGTCCACTGTCCCATCCGCGGTTTTTCGCAAGATGTCTTTCCCTCATAATGGAAAGATAGTCACCATTGACCAGTTGACATATCATGAGCCAAAATCTCAGACCTCACCTGAGACAACCATCTCTTCTGTAGCCAACAAGCAAACCGTCGATTCCTTGACCAGTGTCTCTCCCGGCGTCTACAAAGACTCCTCTTTGCTTGGAACCTTCCCTGGTCTTCCTCCTCCTCCTGTCTCTGACCCCAACTCATCGAATGTTTGCATGATGCAATCGTCTCAGGCTGCTCTCACGCAACCTACTTCGGCTAGTCAGCAACCGCGCTCTCCGCAACCTGATCCTAGCCCTTCACCTGCAGCTGGTAGTCATGAGCCTCTTTATCCTCCTGGCATGGTTCCTCCAAGCCTTATCCATTTAGGAGCCGTCCCACCTGGCCATTACCCCTCTGATCAGATACCGTTCCTAGATCCCCCACCAGGAGTGTACACGGCACCAGTCATGGCCACCCTCTCTCTTCCTAACCTGACCCTTGGGATTCCCGTCTGGTACCATGATCCTCCAGCAGCAACCCTGCCTGGTCAACCCAAACCTTATATTGCTTTGACCCCGGTTCAACCGGTCCCCATGACTTCACCCGCTACAACAGTGCCTCAGTCACCTCAACAGGAACCACCTCCTGTTGCGGCCGCTTCGGGTAAGAAGGGCAAACCTCGTAAGGGGGCATCAAAGGACAAGGCTACCCCGACAAACCTTGCCCCTCCTCAGCCTCCAAAGCATACCATCCAGTGTGCTTTGTATGACGTTGTCGGCCACGCCACCCATACCTGTCCTGAATTGCTTCATCTCAAGCCCATGGTTAATGTCGCGTTCCCTGAGTCCACGGTCCCGGAAGCCTTTATTCCTTCCGCGACCGCAATAAAGAACCCAAAGACTATTCACACCAAACACCCCTGTGCTTTGTGTGATCACCATGGCCATTACACCCACCTTTTTCCCCGCCTCGAGGATTTCCACCCCTCTCTAGCCGCGGTCCACCAATTCGAGGCCAAGCGCAATGAGTCCACCTCTCCCCTATTTTCGCATTCTGCTTCAGCAGAGCTACCAGATATGACTGCTCCCATTGACATTCCCCCTCCTGATGTCGAGATGACGGAGCCTTCGTCCAGCATTTTCTACCTATCATCATCCATGAGACCCTCGGGGAACATTCCATCTGAATCCTTCCCTGTTGTTTCGCTTAACCTTCCTTCAACAATCATCTTGGGCTCAACATCGGTAGATGCTTTATCTACTTACTCTTCGGTCACCCCTTGTGACAATGCGCATGTGAACCTCTCTTCTCATGATGATGATTCAGGTCGCTTCACCACGTCAGGTGGTCTTTCTTCCACCAGTCACCCCATCTTCTATCACGATGACGACATTATGGAAAAAATCCCCACCCCTGACTTTATCTATTCCCCCTTACATCGAACCCATGCGTTCACACCACATCCACCTTGTGGCCATTACATTGAAACCCCATGTTTGGGTAAGGGGGCACCCACATTTGAGAGACCAAGAGAAGCAATTCTCCACAACTCTCCTAGTGTATTTGGTCGTGTTGACTTTAGTCCCAGTATTCTTCCACATTTAGAAGAACCTCTAGAGTCCCATATCACTTCAGATCACTCTAGGGATGATACCCCTTATCATTCCCTCATCTTACATCAGCAACCCAGTCTCTTAGACATTATTGTTGACCAACCTATAGCTTTTCTACGAGAGCATCAATTCATTATCTCCAAATCCTCCTTTTGGGATAGTGACACCAGGTATGCCAATTCGGAAACTTAAAGTCCATTTGATCCCTATATGCAGTACCAAAAGAGATTGGTAATCTTCCATTTCCTTTCTCAAACTGCATAACCTTAACAAGCACAAATGGCACACCACATCATTAAAATGTGTTTAGATTCCCCTTTTTATAAATACATTTTGGCATGACCACACCATGCTCGGGGGCACCCATGCCCCTCAACCATAACCCTCCTCACCTTGTTTTTGGAGAGGAGGCTGTCTTACCAATCGAGTGTGAAATCCCTTCCCTTCATCTGGCTGTTGAACTTCTCCCTGACACCCAACCTCTAGAACAATGACTTATCATGCCTGAGCATGCCTCTGAAGACCGCCGTGTTGCATTGCAAACCATGGAAGCGGCCAAGAAACGCACCGAAGCTCCATATGCCCGAAAATTCCAGCCTCACACTTTTCACAAAGGCGACCTTGTTCTAGTATGTGACCAAGCCCATGATGTCCTTGGTCACGGGAAGTTCGACTCATTATGGCTAGGCCTTTACGTCATCAGTAAGGATCTTGGTAAGGGGGCATACCTTTTAGAGGACTTTGAAGGCAATCCTCTTCCTAATCCTCGCAATGCACTCTATCTTAAGAAATATTACCCTTAGCATTTCCCTTCTGAGATGTGTGTTTTATGTTCTGTTAGATAGCCAACATCTTTTTTGTACTTTCATCCTTCGCCAGGAGCTATTTTGTCCAAGAAGGATCACTTCACCTCTCCTTCAAATCGAACTTCCTCACTTACAACACTTGTACTTGGGGCACCATTTTGCCTCCTTACTTGTCTTTGTTCGTGTCGATTTCGTCATGAGTTACCATATTGTACTCATGTTTTCATGATCCCCCATTGGGCCTTTACTGTGTGGCAGCACCATCAAGTCGCCCTTGTTTAGAGCATCCAAGTTGAGTCATCATCGCATTCATGGAATCTATCCCGAGTCCCTTTGTACCCCGCTATAGCCCTCCACCATTCATTGCTTGGTCTCTCTCTTGTGTCGCACATTATGGCCTTCAGTCCCACTATCCCCTATCCCTTATGATATTGTGTCAGTCGCTGCCATGTCATTCATGCCCTTTATGCTCTAACAAGGGAAGTCGTCCATTCGCCACTCAATCCTTTCCATTTCACTATCATCATTAGTGTCAGTCTGTCCGTCGCTCTACTATTGTCTCTCGTGCCTTAGGTGAGGATTTCTCATTGCCTCACTTATGGCAGGCCTCCTTCTGTCGACATCAGCTCATTCATTCCAGAAGCCGGGTCTAGAGGACGGTGTACCTTGGTTCCAGCTTCCACTCTTGTTCGGTGCCTCGGATCGGGCAAAGGGATCTCTCCTTTCCCTTTGACTTGATTGTTTCTCCACTCCAGCTCCTTTCAGCATGATCGAGATCCGTATACTTGATGGTTCAGTGATCCAGCAGCAGCTCTTGATGATTCCCGGGTGTGTGTGAGATGTCTCAACCCTCATGCGGGGGTGGCCCTGCAGGTAGCCCCCCACATGCCCGGATGACCTCCTCCTTGCAACCTTCGATGCAGCTCCAGATATTTGATGATGTTGGCCTTAGCCACTTGCAGCGCCTCTTTGATTTGCATGTATCAGTCAGATTTTGTGAGCCCTTCCCCATTTACGGGGGGCATTTGGGTTGTATTTGTATCTCATGTACTCAGATATTATTGTATAAGTCCTGGCTGTTATCCCAGGCACAACATGTATGTGGGATTCCTCATTGTATTTTTATCTGGCTCATGATTATGCCGGCTGTACTTTATGGTTCGGTCCCTTGTTTACTGGACACACTATTCTTTTGTACTTTGTCTTGGCGGGCATAGGTATGCCTCCCCCGCCGCCTTCAGCACAGGTACCCTCTCATAAAAAGAGACTTGTTGCACCTGCGAGTCTCGTCTCCTCAGGGTCTAGTTCTTTAGCACACTATCTACCTTTCATTTCTCTCTCTGACTTCCCTTTTGTTGTCTGGTGATTGAGTTCTTACAACGTACTTCGGTCATACGATTTTCTCCTGACACTCGCACGCTGGGGGGCAATCTGTTACACCATTTTTTGGTCATCTAACCTATTATCGTTAGATGGACCCAAGTACACCATGTAAGACCAATTTTACCCTAAGTAAAATTGCCTTCACTATGTTAAATAACTTAATAAACCACATTTATTAGGTTGTTTATGGTCTAAACAGGAAACCCCAAAAGGAAATATTAAACAAACCCATTTTGTTTAATTTTCCTCATGGAATAATTAATTAAACCATAATTTAATTATTATTCCTAGTCATGTTTAACCCAAAAACAAAGAAATTAATTAGATAACCTTTATTTATCTTATTATTTTCTAGGAATAATTATTTAAATCTTATTTAGATAATATTCCTTGTTAAATATGACCAAATCACCCACAAATAATTAAATAAATCATTATTTATTTAATTATCTTTCAACCACTTCCTTAAATAATTTAATAAATCATTATTTATTTGATTATCTTCTAACCGCTTCCTTAAAAAGATAAATAAATCATTTATTTATTTATTTTTGACAAATTAAGGGATTTGACCCAAGTCAAATACCTTTCCCCTCCAACAAATATAATAAAATATTCCATAAAAAGTGGATCTAGATCTGGTTAACCCATGCACCAAGATCTAGAATGACCCAATATTTTGTTATAAATAGGAGGGTTTTTTCTACCATTCTTCACCTTTTGTTGCCTATTAGATCACTCTGGATCTATACACTTGGTCCCATTTTTCTACCATTTGCTGTGCGAGCTCCCTTTGAGTTCCATTCTTTGTGTGGGTTTTCTACACCAACAAGAGAGAGAAATATTAGATCTGAAGTGCTGAGGACTTCCAAGAACCCATCCCACTGAGGAGAATTGGATACGCCTTCTTGTTTTCCTCCCAGGTGCCCGATTAATATAAAAATTCTTTCAAAAATTGTTCTTGTCTTGTCTATTGGTATATGGAGCAAACCCTTATTTTTTCTGCTTAATGTCTTTCCATGCATAGATCTGGTTTTTGCAGCTCTTTTATGTTCAACTAACCGCATATCTGAAGATATTGGCAGCCACTTTTGTTGTTAGGGCTATTAGTTATGCGTAGCTAAAGTGGTCCTTTTTCGTACACTTCGACAAAGGATTCATACTAACAATTACAAAGGGAATTATGATCCCCGAGCACATCTAAGCAGTTGCGAGTATAAGTGGAAGAAAGAGGGATATGTAGAATCTTTATGGGCACACAACTACATACATTCACTGGACACCATTCCACAACCTTGGTACCTAACAGAAGAGAAGAAGAGAGGAACAAGTACCTGGGAAAAATTTGTGGAAAAATTTACTCAATGTTTTTCTTTAAAGGTAGATAGAACAAATTAAGATACCATTCAAGCAATTAAAATAATATTTTTCTTCCCAGAGCTTCAAGAGAATGAAGAAATATATTTATCAAAGTAGAAATTCAAGGAGTCAGTAGCATGTAAAAGGATAGATCGGGAGATAGACGATGATGATTTAGAGAATCTTCGACACCTATACTTCGAAGAAAAGGAAGGGACACTAGAGATACAAGAAGAAACAACTACTGAGGGATTGCTCCTATTACCCTTGAAGACAAAAAAGTAGAATATTGGAAGTGCAGAGAAGCCCAAGATTTCATCCATCGGAGATTATTGGGACATAGAAACAGAAAAATAAATCTTTGACCTACTATAAGAAAATGAAGACTTATTCCCATCTTCAGTAGCAGAGTTCAAAGGAATAAAAGGAGATGTGGGGGATATTTTCATATTCCTGAAACCAGATGCAAGGCCAGTAAAATATAGACCTTACCGCCTGAATTCGAGAGTGAAAGAAAAGGTTAAAGTAGAGATAGACAAAATGTTAAATGCAGGCTTGATTTTTCCGGTTGAGGAAGTAGAATGGGTCAGCCGAATTTTGATACAAATTTAAAAGGAGAAATTAGAAATTAGAGTATGTGTGGACTACAGGAGTCTAAATAATGCATGCATTGATGATCTGTTCGCAACTCCACTTATCAACGAAGTTCTTGAAAATGTAGCGGGAAATGAAGCATACTCATTCATAGATGGCTTCTCGGGATATCATCAGGTGAGAATAGCAGAAGAAGAAAAAATAAAAACTACTCTCACAAAAGAATGGGGATGATATGCCTATCATGTCATGCCTTTTGGACTAAATAATGCACCAGTTGTGTTCTCACGGATAGTAATAGCAACATTTAGAGACTATATCCATAAGTTCCTAGAAGTATACATGGATGATTGGACGGTGTACAGTCTATTGAAGAACCATGCAACTCTGCTCAGGATAATGTTTGATAGGTGCAAACAACTTCAAATTTCTCTAAATCTCAAAATGTTCATCTTTTCAGTACCTGTTGGAACACTTTTGGGACATGTCATATGCAAACAAGGTGTGTGAGTGGACCCCATGAAATTAGCAGTAATTATGAACATGGAAGAACCAGAGAATGTAAAACAGTTGAGGTCACTACTGGGACACACCAGATACTATATAAGGTTCATCCGTAACTACGCAAAAATCACAACATCACTAGAAAAGTTGTTGTGGAAGTTAGAAAAATTTATATGGAATGATGAATGCACTAAGGTATTGAACACATTGAAAGTGAAACTAGCAAGTGCACCTATATTGGCCCATCCCAATTGGGATAAAAATTTTTATGTCCACATTAAACTACATGTCGGTGCAAAACCCACCACAAGGAAAATACTACATGCGGGATTATGGTGGCCCACCATACAAAAATATAGCAAGGAATATGTGAAGAAATGCGTCGCCTGCCAAAGAACAGGGTGAACATCACATTGGGATGAGCTGCCCTTGCAACCTGTGAAGGCTATGCAAGCATTTGAGAAATGGGCCGTCGACTTCATAGGACCAATTGCACCAACGATGCGACACTCACATGCAAGATTGATAAATAACCGTAACCGACTACCTCACAAGATGGGCATAGGCGACACCAGTAAGGGACTATACAACAGACACAACAACCATATTTATTTTTTAGAACATCATTAGCAGGTTTGGATGCCCAAGGAGCATAAAAAGTGATCAAGGCACACATTTTATTAACACTACAATTAAATCACTGCTGGACAACTTTATGATACAACACCACAAGAGCATCCCATACCACCCTCAGGAAAATGGAATCGTTGAGGCTTTCAACAAAATATTGGAGAAAGGACTAAAAAATATATGCAACTCTAACCATGATGACTGAGATGAAAGAATACTAGCCACATTGTGGGCATACAAGAAAACCATAAAGAGACTGCATAATCAAATGCCATTCCAGTTGGTATACGACAAAGAGGCAGTAATACCAGCCAATTTTATCATACCAAGCCTCTTAATTTCTTCAAAAACACATATGAAAGAGGAATATTCAATCTCTGCATGCCTCCATGAATTGCAGGAACTTGAAGAAGATAGATTTCTAGTGGATTTCCATCAATCTATACAGAAACAATGACATAAATCCTGGAATGATCGCCACATCAAGCACAAAACATTCACTATTGGTGGAAAAGTACTGCTCTATGAAAAAATTTCTAGAATTTCCCGGGGAAGCTCAGAATGCACTGGATGGGAACGTATTACGTCATAGAGATAAGAGACTCAGGCGCGGTCAAGCTAGCATGACTAGATGGATAAATACTTCAAGGATGGGTGAATGGCACACGTCTGAAACCCTATCATCAGTAAGCACCACAATCCTTCTAATTTTAGTAACTCTCGCACCCAAGAGGAGTCATTAGATTAGAGTCAATAACTCTCTCATTGTAATATTCCCAAATGGGGAAAATCAACAATATAAGCGCCAAAAACGCATTTTTTAGAAAAGTATGCTAAAATAGTCAATAATAGCCCATGGATCCATTATTTTATACATTATAGCAACCAAATATGCAAGGAGATCAGAAAAAAATCATTATAGCCTAGTTAAACAAGCCTCCCAAGCCCAAAACAACCCAAAAACACTGCAACCCCATGACTACAGCAACACAAAAATTATGAAGCAAGTGAAAATGCAATTTAATGAGGGTTTAGCTACATAAATAGAGAGAAAAATGGATATGTTGGTATATTACTCAAGAGAGCTGAAAAACTGAGATCTAGTCTCTTTTACACAATTCCAAGATAACCCGGCAAGGGTTTCTTGATAGACATGAGATACAAGAAGTATATGATGTAGGTATCTGGCTGAATCACACTGTCTAACTAAAGCTCTACATAAATATTTCTGAAAAGACAAAGAAATGGCTGTATCTCCTTCTTATTAGCTCTTCGGGTGAAAGGCGGATCCTTTCACTAGGAAACTAGCTCATAATCAGGGGTTTTGACCCTTCCATTGCAACACCGTGAAAAATAATGCAGTTCCTCAGGGAGACTATGTTGTGGTTGTAGGTGACTGCTTGGCCCAATGCCGGATGGTGGAAATGAAGCCCATAATCCTCCTCTCATATTTCTTCAACAAGTCCTCCAAGAAAGAGTGGGGAATTCCTGCATGAGAATACCCTTGTACTAAATAGTACAACAAACCCAACTAAACAGCTGAAGCATGCAATAACTCATAAAACCCAAACATAAACAGTATTCTAAATGCCCCATATGGCTGACATTCCTTGCATTATATACTTGATGATCTTCCTCACCATGGGTCCCACCCATTTATGAGGTTACTTCCATGCAAAGACTCTTGCTCCAAAACTACGTTGTCTCTACTAGCTCCACTCTCTCATTTACAACGCTATTTGATTTGGTTAGCCTTGACTTAGTCTCCATGAATTGTCTCCTTTCACACCCACGGTGGCTTTATTATAACTATCTAAACTAATCCACATTCACACTGGGTTGTCTCTATTGATGATTCACTCGCTCCATACTAGTGCTGTTGACTTGGTCAAACTTGACCTTGTCCACATGCATTAGCCATGCATTAGCCCCTGTTCACACATGAGGGTGCTTTATCCAGCTATGAATATGATCCCTTTTTACATTAAGAGGGATTTTATGCCTACTAAAGAGATTTATGGGCCTCCTTACCCATTTATTCATCTAACTATATGTCAAGAGCAAAATTAATATTCCAATTAGCTAAATGCTAATTTAGGAATATTACAGTCCTCCCCTCCCAAATGTTTCTTGTCCTCAAGAAACTGCAAGGATAGAACTGAAGAGCCTCCTCTCCTCCTCATGTATCATCCTCATATGATAAACTCCTCCAAGGAACAATATGTTGTCTCATCAATAAATCTCCAAGTTGCCCCTCCCAAGTATGCAAGTTATCTTTTGGTGACCACCCCAAATAGCTATCATCATGTAGAAGTAAAACACCCATGGATGCAACAATGTGTTGTCTAGAGGCCTTCCCGAGGCATGGAATCTGAGATATGTTGGGAACTATCATTCCCATGTGAATCTCCCATCCCCAAGCTATCATTCATACAAAAAGAGCCACCCTCCAAAATGGTAACTCATGAAAAATCTCCTCCACCTTTGGCTCCTGCAATGTAGGTGAGCTGCATAACTGAACATGGTAGAAAAAATGGCCTACCCCACGCTGTCTCTCTCTCCACTTATGATAAGTGTAGAGTAGCTGTTGATTTTGGGCTGCAATAATGTTTCCTTCAAGAGGAAAGAAGAAGACTGGATCTTCAAAGATACTCTTTCTAGACTCATGAATCATGTTGGCCCAAAGCATCCCATGCAAAGTGAATGGTACATCATCACCATATGGTATCCAAATCAGAAAAATTATAAAGGTTGTGTGCAAGTTTGGATGATGCCAATGGTTTCTCCAATGGATACAACGCAGTTTTACCAACTGTTGTTTTAGAACATCATGTGGCAAGTTGTCTCCCAACAAGTTGCTAGCTGTGCATGTTTTCTCATCTACTATGAGGTAGTAAATGGCATTATATATCAGCTGAGCATAATAAGAATAACACCATACTTTCCCAAGGTCATGCAAAGGAAAGTTATATCCATCACAAATGTTGGTCCTAGAATGACCATGAAACCCAAAGATAATCTTGCCCTCTTGTGGAGAAATGCACTATACATAGGTGGTGAGAGAATGAAAATACTTTATGAAACGATCAATAAGTACAAAAATACATTTCTTACCATGCATAGTGAGTAGGCTGAAAGTGAGGTCCATAGATGAGCCCTCCCAAGAGAATCTCCTCATAAAAATCTAAAAAATGAAGGGATGCATACTCCCCTTGGAACACTCCATCAATAAATGCATACTCACAAGTAACAACATTGTTGGCCTTAGTGATAAGGCTCTTACCACTCTATGACTCCATTCTTTGGCATGCCATATGTCAAAGTCATCCACCATCATGCTGCTATGTGTGGAAGTCTCCTTCCTGTGTGGAAGTACCTCCTGATCCTCCAATGCTGAAGGGTAGCCTCTTTTCACTTTGAATGTGCCATCCCTTTCTCCTGAAATATCATGCCAAGTATGGGAGAAATTCTGACCATACTCTCCCAAGAGTAGCCAAAGAAAAAATAACTCTTGTTGCCCCCTCACACCTCCATCATACAAATCATGAGGTTAAAATATGATGATTGACATGAAGAATGTCATATCAACACAATGCACCCAAACTCCTTGCTGTCATATGATGCAAGTGCCATGCCAAGTTACACCCACCAACATACCCTTAGAAGAAGGATATGTCACATGATGGCCAAATTCTCTCAAGAGTAGCCAACACAGCCATGCCTCCTGCTGCCCTATGTCACAGATATGTAGGTGACTCACCAACCTCTTTCTTACCATCCACACCCTTTCATCCAAATGTGGGTGTCTCCTACCATGCTCCATCTTGGTACTCCTGCAATGGAGAACACCATCCTCCCATATCAATTTTCTACCTTTTCATTTCATGGGATGTTGAAATGCAATTTCTTGGAGATACCCAAGTGAAGACCACTCATCAATGACCATGTTGAATCCATAGGGATCCAGTATGTTGAAGGCAAAGGCTTCTCATTGAGCTGTGAAATGCTCATTAAGAAGGATCCATCACAAAAATGAAAGATAAGATACCTCTCATCAATCACCTGCCCATCCAATATCATACAAGTAAAATGGTCATCAGAATGCTCCAATAATATATGGGCCCCCAAATCATCACTGCTGCTCAATGATAGCACTGCTGATCTCCATAATGGTGCATTTGCTGTCTCATGCTCACGCTCAATGTTGAACATATAGTTTTGCATTGGATAGTTTAGGAAAATGCTCATCCTATCCCCCAAGAACCCACACTCCAACCCCAGGAGTTGCATGTATCTCAATAATGAATAACTAGGATGATTGTTTATCCCCTCTTTGAACAACTTAGGGCTTCTCAACGCAGTGATAGTCTGCTGCTCCAAATCAGAAATATGATTTGATCCTTGGTCATGAAATGGCATATTCCCACAACCCTCCATAATATGTGCTGAAATAACAGAAAGTGGAAAAATATGCATACCTTGGTCAAGCTTGAGAACATATTGTACTACTATAAGGGTTTCTTCCTCCGGTGTGATGACTTTCTCAACTACTCATGATGATGTCTACTCCTCTATGGCTGTATTAGCGCTGGTACAAGTCTCCTCCTCCTCATGCATCTCCAGAATAGTGCATGGGGATTAAATGGCAAGATATCAAGACCACTTTGCAAAGGTGCAAGTTTTCTTTCTCCTGATGCAAGTGGTGGTGAAGGCCTCTTCTCCTATGATTTCTTCTTGTCAAATTTCTTGATCAATCTTTGAGTAAAATCTGCAAATGCAGTCACTCTTGCATGACTCAAATGACTGAACCACCAAATTTTTTCTTCACCCTCAAGGTGCAGCGCTGCAATATCAACAACTTCTCTTTCTACCACTAGATGTAGTAGGAAGAATGCATCTAACTTCATTCCCCAAGCCCTTGTTGTACATGTGGATGATCCATCAAAGGTAGACAATATAAATCTATTGCCCTTAATTTTCCTATTGTTGCAAGGTCTCCTTTCTTCTTCTAGCTGAATGAACTATGGGAGAGTTAGAGTCTCCTTGAAAGCTATGGGTTGAGACTTATATTCTGCCAGGTATTCACGTAGAATTTCATGCTCCAAGTGCCCTCCATCTCCATGCCTCTTTTCCTCTCCCTCAAAAGAGAAGGGAATAGTGTATTGCTTTGGAGTTCTATTTAACACCTGTTCTTTCTTCTGATGATAGGAAGTACATGGAAATTCTTCTTCTTGAAACCCTTTAAAGGTTACATTGCATCTCTCCTCTTTCATCTGCTTTCTCTCCTTGGAGAGGTTCTTCATAGATCTGAAAAGTGATGAGACAAAGCTCACTCCTTACATAACTTTAGACCTCCTTTTGTGCTCGTCTTTCTCTTATATCATATTGGCTTGAAACTCATAGGCTAAGCCAAGATTATGCTTTGATACCACTGTAATATTCCCAAATGGGGAAAATCAGCAATATAGGCACCAAAAAAGTATTTTTTAGAAAATTATGCTATAACAGTAAATAATATCCCATGGATCCATTATTTTATACATTATAGTAACCAAATATGCAAGGAGATCAGAAACAAATCATTATATCTTAGTTAAATAAACCTGCCAAGCCCATAACAACCCAAAAACACTGCAACCCCATGACTACAGCAACACATAAATTCTGAAGCAAGTGACAACGCAGTTTAATGAGGTTTTATGCTACAAAAATAGAGAGACAAATGGATATGTTGGTATATTACTCAAGAGAGCTGACAAACTGAGTTCTAGTCTCTTTTACACAATTCCAAGTTAACTCGGCAAGGGTTTCTTGATAGACATGAGATACAAGAAGTATATGCTGCATATCTCTGGCTAAATCACGCTGTCTAATTGAAGCTCTGCATAAATATGACTGAAAATACAAAGAAATGGCTGTAGCTGCTCCTTACTAGCTCTTCGGGTGAAAGGCTGATCCTTTCACTAGGAAACTAGCTCATAATCAGGGGTTTTGACCCTTCCACTGCAACACCATGAAAAATAATGTAGTTCCTCAAGGAGACTTTGCTGTGGTTGTAGGTGACTGCTTGGCCCAATTCCGGATGGTGGAATGAAGCTCAGAATCCTCCTCTCATATTTCTTCAACAAGTCCTCCAAGAAAGAGTGGGGAATTCCCACATGAGAATACCCTTGTACTAAACAGTACAATAAACCTAGCTAAACAGTTGAAGCATGCAATAACTCATAAAACCCAAAAATAAAAAATATTCTGAATGCCCCATATGGCTTCCATTCCTTCCATTATATACTTGATGATCTTCCTCACCATGGGTCCCACCCATTTATGAGGTTACTTCCATGCAAAGACTCCTCCTCCAAAACTACATTATCTCCACTAGCTCCACTCTCTGATTTACAACGTTGTTCGATTTGGTTAACCTTGACTTAGTCTCCATGCATTTTCTCCTTTCACACCTAAGGTGGATTTATTTTGACTATCTAAACTGATCTGCATTCACGCTGGGTTGTCTCTATTGATGATTCACTCCCTCCATACCAGCACTATTGACTTGGTCAAACTTGACCTTGTCCACATGCATTAGCCCCTGTTCACACATGAGGGTGTTTTATCCAACTATGAATATGATCCATTTTTACATTAAGAGGGATTTTATGCCTACTAAATAGATTTATGGGCCTCCTTACCGATTTATTCATCTAACTATATGTCAACAACAAAATTAATATTCCAATTAGCTGCATGATAATTTAGGAATATTACACTCGCAACCGAGACAAGACATAGAATAGGTTATGTTTTAATCTTTTCATCCCATTAGAGTAGTAATCCTCAATAAGAAACTCGGAAAGTCACACAAAGAGAGGAATCACCCTATTGTGATGTGGAGACCACATCACAACCAATTGTGGTCGCGGGGAGAGTCTTCAGTGCTACATAGCTTAAGCGTGTCAACCATAATTCACTCATAATGACCCATCATATTGTTGTCAATCTGTAAGATCACACGAAATTGAAAAACAATTGTTGTAATTAGTACCCCCATACTGTAATAAAGTTTCCATATTAAACCATTATTATTACTTGTCATGTCTACCCGATTTCCGAAGCCACATCAACACTGTCAAAGTACACCTCATCTTGGTAACTAATCACACGATTATAGCCACGGGGAAAGACAACAAGAATTTATTAGTTATGGCGTCGCATCAACATCATTCGTGCTAGTAATACTACATATCCCGCATGAAGGAGGGAAACAATAGAATGACGGAAAATTACGAGTTATCAGAGAAATAAATGGCTATAATGATAATCCCGATTCCAACAACAAAAATTTAGAGTAGTAGACTAGCAGCAGTAGTTCTAGTATACAGAAGAAGGAATAAAATGACAAATATGGCCACTTCAGTCGTTGAGCCCAAGATCGATGGAAGAATTCAATGAGTGAAGTCACTGATAAGCAAATATGACAAAGCCTCGTTGATATATACTGAATTCATAGACTCCTACCTATTCTCAACAATGAAAAGACAGGTGTACATTAAAAATTATGTGAAGGAGGGAGGAGGTGAAGCAGTGAAGGTGCACCTAGACTTCAGAGGCATCCAGAGGTCAACAATCCTGCACCTCATGAGCCTTTTGATATTCGGGACGACAGGAGCAACAATTCAGTGCACCAAGTTCTTAATGAGAAAAAATCAAAATGGATCATTATGGCTTGGGAGGGAGATCCCAATTCATGCAGAAGACATACACAGACTCACAGGGTTATCAATGGCAGGAAATGACGTCTCATCGACCTTTCAAAATACGTCCAAGAGAGCTAAGAAGATGGGAGATTGCAACTACTACAGAAAGTATGAAACAAGAAGAGGGGGGGAGTGAGAAAAAATAGACCTCATGAACAACCCAACAGTGAGATTCGCATGCTACTTGATTGTTGGGAATACGATGAGGCATTACACCAAGGGGGAATGCACCCTTGAGACAATCTCAATCGCAAAGCATTGCATTTATGGAGCACAGCTAAAATGGTGCATATTCTTGTTACATGAACTATTTGAGGCTTGCGAGGACAACTACAACCGAGCACGAGATTTATATATGGTTACCTGATCATGGCTCTCGCAATGTGGAAGTGGAGTCCACCAGGAATCAAACCACTTGCGAAGATCACTCAAGACCAACCGATGGCACTAAGGTTCACACCATGGAAGATTTCAGGGGACCCAAGCACCAAAGAAGTCAATGCTAGAGATTTTGCAGCCTGGTGCAGACAGATGGTCGATGTGGTCAGAAGTCAGCAATGAATTCCAAGAAGCTTATTGGATAGATATTTCCCACAGATCTGGTTTGGGGTGACACATAACTGAACCTATGTCCAACCAAGCTGAGTTGATGAAAATACCTTCCATAAGAAGCCATTGAAGTTCCAAATAACGGAAGAGGCCTTCCACACAAAAGTTTCTTCATGGCCAGGCATGGAAATGGAGATCAGAAGCGGGATCCCAGTTTACTCTTTTGATGTGATGCTCCCAAAATCACTTCCAAGCGAGACACCAGGAGAAACAGTGAAAAGAATATCTCAATTGCAACTGCAGCCACTGCTGGACCAATTGGACACACGGGTGAAAGGCTTTAACAAGGTAATAGAAACTCTCAGCATCACATCTACTATGTTTCCAACATTTTTTGAATTTCAAAAATTGAATTCTGCATCCCCTTCCACCACCACCCCCATCCTTACTGCACTACCATCTACCGCATTCAACTCCCATTCGCTAAACATAGTCACTCCAATCCGCAAAACCAAGTCAACTAAACCCCCAGTACCAGAACCTAAAGGGAAAGAGCCCGAACCACAGGATCTGAGCAAGTGGTCGATCTCACTGGAGAAGACCAATTCCAACCATTAGTGACGGAAATGTTAATTCACGAAGAGCCACAGGTTGCCACCCAGACCATCTCTGCATTACCAGTATTTGATCCATCATCAGTTCTCAACATACAAATCTCATCACCACTCCATACACAAAATTCATCATCGCACACCTCATTCACGCCTAAGGACCACCCAACCCACACTCTGTCCACCTCTACAACCATTTCAAATCTGATACCACCAAGGACTCTAACGAATGTTGATATCGAGGCAGAGGTTAACTCGAGTACAGCTGGAGTACCCGAGGTTGACCAAACAATAGTGGGACAGGGCACATTTTTAGAGTTATTAATCCAGGAAGGGTCCCTCATTTTCGATACAACCCCCACCACACTAGAGCTAAACCCATTCCAACAATCCAACTTATTGATGCAAAAGTTCATGCCATTTGCTAGTTTACAGATTCCTGAACCCCAGCCGCCACAATAAATTCAACCAACATCCCCACAGGGACATTATGAAAGATCAATAGCCAGTGGGAAACTACTCCAGGAAAGATATTCGAGCCAAGAGATGTCCAGCAGTGGGGACATGCAAAGCTGAGGACCTAGCTAACTGTTCAGTTTCATCCAGACGGTAGCACGACAAGCAGAAGCTTTGCATAATGACCTCTTACAGAGATTTGATCAACAACAACAAGAAGTTATTGTGCTTACTGATGAATGCAATAAACTCCAAGGCGAGAAGGATAGCCTACAACAATAGCTAGACCAAGTAACAGAGGTATTTAAAGACCTATGGCTGACCACCATTGCCCTGGATAGAAAAACAACCAAAGATATTTCGTCATGCTTTATGGTCGAAAGATCCATTTGAGTCAAAATGGCATATACGAGCCTGAAACGAGTAAACCAAGCGCTGAAAGAGGCGCTTGCAGCCAAGTCAACATTACTAGATCCCTCCATAGTATATGTCAAGAAAGTAGCGGAGAGGAAGAGACAGATGTAGAGCATAAAGGACACGCTTAGAATGACAGTCAAGGAAGCATACAACCTATTGGAGAAACTACATGAATGATCAAATGCACTGACAATGAAAGCACAACCAGTTTCAGAGCAAATACAAAAGATTTTCCTTGAAATCAGGGGAACCACAGATCCGGTCAGAAGAACTCAACTGTATGACCAAGCATATATGCTTGAAACAAAAATTCAGGCCATCAAGGAACACTCATCAACAAAAAAGCAGCTTCTCAGGGACCTACGACAACCTGTGAAGCAAAATGAGGAGGCAATCCAACAACTGGCGGCTGAAGCCGAACCCAAAATCTAGGGAGTGTTCAACGAACTGACGCGGGTAATGGATGCGGCTCAGGCCGACAGAATTATCATTGAAACAAAGCCTATGATTAAGGCATGGCATCAAGCCATAACTGAGTTCATAGAGCTTAGAACAGAAACAATGAACAAGGTTCCCGAGTTGGGGCCTTTGTTAGAAAAGGGAAAGCTGGAACAAGAAAATACAGATATGGAAGAAACAACAGAGACCAGGCCAACATTGGAAGTTGATAGACCACTAGAAGCCGCAACAGTAGGGAAATATTGACTAAGGATGAGTCAATAACATGTGGTCGGGGCTTGTTGGGGCCCTTTTTTTGGACATAATGGTTTTGGAGCTGCGGAGAGCCGGAAGACAAGTGGTGGAATGCAATCAAGGTAGGTAGGGAGTTGTCATAGTTGCGGAAAGTAGGAAGATAGGTGGTGAGGCGTAGACAGATAACGACACAAATGTCAGAGATGGGAGACAAGAAATAAATAATAGAGCTCCTAGAGATGAAGAAGAAACAGAAGGTAGCGGAGCGCAAGGGGACAGATGAGCGTAAAAGGGGAAAAGACTGACAATGTCAGTCAGCAAGAAAAAATAGGTAGGAAAGAAGCGACTCTGGAGTTAGTTAGTTAGTCAGTTAGAGAGAGAGGCTGATAGGAGAGTAGAGCCTAGGGAGAGCTCTGCGGAGCCTTTTGTATTGAACTGAAATTTAATAGACTCTACGAAGTATGTTTATGTTGTTTTGAACCAAGATTAATGGAATCAGACTGTTGATGTGTTGTCTATTATGAATTGGTTTATGCTTAATTGTTGATGGTAAATGCATGCATGTTTTACATTTTAAGTCGATACTCTGAATATGTAGCGATGAATGATAGTTTCCTTCTTAGATTTGCGATGCATATATGTCTTTTGTACGTTCATGAATATGATATGTGTTAGTAATATTTCCTCGACGTCAATGATCTAGCCTCTAATCTCAGTAAGGTTGCGGCACGACTCTGGTGAGACTCCCTGCTCCCTCGAGCAGGGTGAAAATGCCGGCGTTGTCCTAGACTACTGCGGAAACCTTGTTGGCCTCAAGCCTGAACCTGGGTCTGGCCCAGAGACCTCCTTTTCTGCCAACATAGAGTTCCCATTTTGAGGAAATAGTTCTTGTTTTATTGGAAACTATGTTTTGAGCCAAAGGTGGGATTTTGGCTAGAGTTAGAAGCAATTTTAGGAAACCCCTCGCCTTCCATGTTGTTTAATTTTTTCTTATCCATAAGATGCCTATTCATAGTCATGCTTTCAATGGGGAAATGACTTGCTTCAATGAGGAGGATAGGATAGAGTGTAGCTACTTCAATCTTGAAATTGTAGGTTATAAAATGATTTCGGATCTGTTCTATTTTCCTCCACGACTCTCTAGAGATATTGCAACCCCAAGCCTTGCAACCATATAAATAACAAGCAGGACATGAGTCTCAAATAGGAGTTTTGTTTATCCCATGTCCAAAGATCTATCGACTTATAATTGTTTTGAAGCACAAAGTAAGCTTTCCATCCTCCATTTATCCTCTTCGCAATTGTGACAGAGATCAATTCAAAGATATTTGTACGAAAAAACTTCCTCCAAATAATTATTGGTATATATGAAAATATCATATATAGTCTTTTAAATTTAATTCATCGACTCCAAAATATTATCATAAAATATTTAAATAATATAAGATGTTCACAGACCTCAAAATATGATTTTAAAATTTCATTTTTTTTTACTATATTTACCTCTAAAAATAAAAACAACATATTATTTGTGGAAATTAAATTTAGATAGAAAGAAAAACAAAACAATCCATCTAATCAACCTCTATATAATATAATATAATATAATATAATATATATATATTAAAAAAATGCTGTAGTAAAGTATTATCAAGTTTAACAACTATAAAACCATTACTATTGGAAGAACAATGAATGTGATTTAAAAAAAAACATGGGTGAAAGCTTTTGGCCAATATATTGTAATGCATACCAACTCAACTCAAATATAAAAATTATCAAGATGAGGATGATGACAAGATAGTTATATTAATGGTTTTTAAATTATTTTGTTTCCTTAGCATGGATAACGAGGTACCTTGAAATGAAAGCAGGGTTATTATTTTAAATTTATAAATACTTCATTTTGCATCACTTTTGAAAATTGTCTAAACTTTCTTTTTTCATTATGTTGTTTTCCAACCTTTTGTTGACTAATAATATCAGCAATTACGCTTTTGTCATTTCATAAGACTTAATTAATGATTTCCTGCATCACAAAAAGTCTATTATAAGGATAGTGATTGCCAAAAACTGTTAAGAGAACGGTCTATTATAAGGATAGTGATTGCCAAAAAGTCTATTAAGAGAAAAAGTGAACGGTCTCCTTCATTATAAGGATAGTGATTGCCATGGTCAAAATTTTATATCAATAAACATTTCGTGGACATCACGAAATGTTATATGACGAAGTCCATTATTAGAGTACACATAATCATCTTGATCCTTATCATCCACGTGTATAGTTGTGCATGCCACTGAATTATTACATTACGAAATTTTATATTCTATGTTTGATAATTTTTTTCAAATGGTTTTAATTAATCAATAGTCTCATCTTTTGATTTCATAGGTTTTGCAAAAACATTTTTCAAACCTGGATAAAAATATGCATTATTATATTATAATAATATTAAAAAATACTAATTAAAATGATTAAAACTATATTTTTTTAATTGATTGATATTTATTTTAATTTCAGATTTGTTGAATATTAAGATGAATAAAATTTCTCAAGGTGTATGCTTCATTTAAAATGTAAATTTTGAAAAAATGTTTAAAATACATTTTGAGAAAATGTTTATATTTTAAGTGTCAAAAAGATTTTATTTTGCCTAGTACTTAATAGATTGAAGGTTAACATAGATCTAGGTTGGTTGTGTCGAGGGGCGCTCTATAGCCAGTATGGCAGTGATGTTGCAAAACATTATGCAAGGTGTTATGTAATGTAATGTTATGTTGTCAAGATTAAAATAAAAAATTTAAAAAATAATAATTATATGTAAATTTGAGTTAGTCATTTGATAGGTTTACTGATGGTGGTTTATAAGCCCATGATATTGCATAACCTATGACATTTGTTATGATGAAACATATTTAAAGGCTTGAGGGAATCCATTATGGAATGCAAGAGTACTAACTTAGATCCATGTGAAGTCCGGACTTGATCCCTCTTTGTGCTTGATAGATCCACATTTAAGATGGATCTAGATTGGTTTATTATATTTTATCTATATATTCTTTTCTTAATTACAAACATGCACACATATTTTTAAATCATTTAATAAGTTAAAGTGTTATGCACTACCTCACTATTTTATGAATTACGTCTTTATTTACACTTACTCAACCTTGGCATTCTTAATTTTGCTTGACATGCTCATTTGTGTGCATTGCAAAGTAAAATTTGATTATCAACATTTACCTATCCTCCCCTCAATTACTTATGCATTCTCATTGATTTACATCAACGATCTCATTTTTTTCCATCATAAGAGCATATATTATCAGATTGGAAGGAGATTTGTGTAATGAGGGGAGGAATTCACTAGCCTCAATCTCGTGCATCATAGGAGGACATACTATCATGTTGGAGGAGATTTATGAAAGAGAAGAGGAAAAAATTGGGCTTGGAAGGAGTTTTGTATGGAGAAATGAGATCAATAATGTAATCACCCCATCAACACTTTGAATCTATACCCATTATACGCCATAAACCTTATGACCCTTAACAAAGTCATCCTTTGATGCATTGTGACTCCCAAACATGCGAACCCCTTAATAGAGATAAACCTTAACCATGATGAAATAAAAGACATTGTACCTCCTAAATATTATGATCTATGATAAAATTCACTCCCAAACCACTAAGACATTATATCCCTTGACTCTCATTACCCTTGATACACAATATCAAAGTACACTTTAACCCATCAAAACTATTGACCATGGTTGACCATAAGATAAACTATGCAACAAAATAATAAGCTGGCGCATAGAGCTAGAGTAGTGAGAGGAGTGAGAACAAACCAAGGAAGAATAACATCCAACCAAATATTACTCGAATAAGTATGAAACATATATACATGATTATATGCAATGGAGACAACAAAAAGAGAGGCGTCAACACTGACGATGTCAATGATTGAGAAGAGGCATCAAAAGACAAAGAATTAGATGTTGAAGAAGAAACTGAAGCAGAAAGAATGATTAATGTAATTGCATGATTGAACACCAAACAAAGACTAGAATTGCCTATGTACAGATGCAACTTAAATGTTGAAAAATTGATCGATTGGATCAACACCATGGATAAATATTTTGACTACGATAATGTAGCTGAGGAGAAGAAGGAAAAATTAGTGGTGACCATATTGAAGGGACATGCCTCATTATGGTGGTACAATATGCAAGCAGAGTGAAGAAACAAAGAAAAGAAGAATATTACCAGTTGCGAGAGAATGGTGGTGAAATTAAAAGGTAAATTTATACCCAAATATTATCAACTAAATCTCTTTAGAGAAATGAAAAACCTTAAGAAAAAATCAATGTCTATGAAAGAGTATATAGAAGAATTTTATAATAAAACTATAGGAGTTAGTCATATAGAAGAAGGCACATAAAAAAATGAATAATTTCCCATTAGCCAAAAATGTGTGTTCCACACATTTTTCATGTATCTTCAATTTTTATCAATGTGGGTCTTCTAAGAAGTATGTATAATGGGTACCCATTGGATGTGGAATTTGATTCCGCATCCAACTAGTGTCTACACTTGTAATTTGAGTAAACATAAGGGGATGAACCAAAAATACAATAAAAAATAGTTTTCTACTTTTCCCTCCAAAATTCTCAGCCCTTATTTTATTACTTTTCCATAGGAGGAAGATTTTAGGCTGAAATTTCCTCTAATAATAATCGTGAATTGAATTAAAAGGAAAAAAGAACTCTTCTTGATGCATACTTACCAATAAATTCTCCTTTACCTAAAACTTCACCCCCATATCCTTCCAGCATTTCCCTAAAATTTCTAGGAAAATTATATCTATGGTGTGTTGTTTACTAGGGTATGATCATGATCAATCTGTTGATGAAACTATCATGTGGTTCCTAGCATATATCTACATTGTCAAAAAATTCTTTATTAAGTTCAACTTCAGTCAATATCTTGCAGATTCCATTAATTTCCAGTTGTTTCAATATATTCTAACCAAGTATTTTAGGTATCCATCCTTTTTAATCTATTTGTTTCTCCATTTTCAAGTTGAGAAATTTTCCAGTTTGCATTTAAAGCTTCAAGAGGGAGGAGGAAAACTAAGTGTTGTTATCTGCTATAATCCTAAAATTAGAAAACAACATCAAAATTTAGGATTCTTTGATCAGATTAATAAATTCATGTCATTTTTCTATTCAATGACGTTTGAATAATCTCCTCCTAGAGTTTTTCCTAAGATGAAGAAAATTCTTCAGCTTAGTCTAGGCACTAGGTTGGAGATTGGTATTTATTTAAGGATTTTGTAGAGATGAGGGTATATGATAATGAGATTCCACCATAACAACTCCCAATTTTTCTAACCATGAGTATTTTTCTCTAGAATACATTAGATATAGTCTAAGTTAAGATCACCTACATTTTATCTCTAGGAAGCATCACGTATATGTTTAAATTGAAGAAAGAGGTTGGGCCATTTCTTATTAACACTAGTGTTTCTCTCTAGGAGGTAGAGGGATTGATAATACAAATGAATTTTTCTCAAAGAGAGGTTTGGCCTTACAATCCCTATAAAATTATATCAAATATAAGAGCTAAACAAGGTTCTACATGTCATGTACATGTTTCCAAACTAGATATTGAAAGATTGACCAACATGGACACTTAGGTAATGGAACCAACTAAGAGTATATATAAAATTGTAACAATTGGGTAGTCATCTCAATACTTCATTCTAGAAACACCTCAATCAAAGGAGAAAAGTATGAAAAGCTATAGAGAAAGCCTCCAAACAATTTCTAAGATAAATGAAGAAGATTAGTTATCTAGAAAAGGAAAAGGATATAAGAAGAAGGAGAACTAGAAGTATCAATATAGAATGCAGAGGAAGAAACATAAAGTGAGCTTGCTTTCAATTGGGAACTTCTACCAATAACGTACACCATTCAAGAACATTAGGCATGAATGTCACATTTAACTTCAAGAAGGCAAGACAACCTACATTCATGGTTCATGGAGACCAAGAATAAGAATGTTAAAATTAAACAAGATTAATACTTAGAGCTTTGGGGACAATGATTAGGTTCATCTCAAACTAGTTTACTATCTGCCTTAGATTATGAAAATGAATATTTATATATGGTTTTATTAGAGCCAAAATCTCCAGTTTTTAGAATGGTAGAATATTATAGAGTCGAAAATCTTACAATAGATTTAAAGAAGATACACATGGTGGATCAAAAGGACCTTTACATCAAAATGGTGAGATGATATTAATAAGAATTACAAGCACTACATTGAATGTATCTAAGGTATATAATATGATCTCAAAGATGTCTAATCAATTGAAGCAATTAATCATCAATTCGGGGAAAAAACAAAAAGATATAGCCTCAATACAAGCCTTAATTAAATCACGAGACATAGATATTAAAGTGTTAAGAATGAGGCTAAAAATTCCCAACATAGAGTATGTGCAAACACCTGAGTTAGAGGAAGTGGAGAAAGAAAAAGAGAAAGTATTTACGATGAACATTGAGTTAAATAAGAAGGTAGGAATATATGAGAAACAAATTGAAAACTTATTAAAGGAAAAAGGTGAACATTTTTATCTAGCATCCTCTTTAGTACCATTAGCCCTTGTAGACCCATTTGAAAAATAATGAAGCAATGTATGCTTTGAGATTGAAGGATATGGAAATTTAAAATCTAATTAGGAGAATAATCTTAGCGAAAAATGAAGGAATAAATATTTTGAAGGAATAAATAGTTGATATGAATGCTACCAGAAACATTGATCAAGATTTAAAATCCAAACTCCAATAGGAAAATAAACAACTATAGAATCAACTAGTGGGAATAAGAGCCTTTCTTGAAGCAAGGTGTATTATATGGGTAGAGATTTTTACTGAAATTTCAGGCATGTGGCATTCTATGAAAGTGATGGGAAATGAATCATAATTGTTTTATATTGTAGATTAAGCTATCCAGTAGACCTAAAATAAATTGGGAAGAAAACCACAAACAACTAAAAGGATTGTTAAAACTTTCAATTCCAAGACTGTGGAACAAATTCATGCTTTGGAAGTTAAACATAGAACTTCAATTATAATGATAAGTAAGGCAGTCTTGACCAAAAAAAATTCTTCAACAAACCCAATGTAAATATAGAATAGTAAAAAATAATGTAAATGCATTTACTATTAAATTTAGTGATATCGTGAAAATGGGTGTTCCATCCTGCTAGGATGGTACGTGAATTATAATTTAATATCTTTGGATGCACATAGAGAAATATTGTTGAGGGAAAGGAATAAAGTGGATAAATTTTCACTCATGGAAGTAACTCTAAAAGGGAAATGATTTTTATCTCCCTTTTCAAGTGATTTTTTTTTTCAAGTTGTTCCCAATTACCAAAAATATATTGAATTAGACATTGCCTATAAGAAATTGTTAATATTTCAATGTCCATTTGGAGTGGAGTGGGATAATTTGGCCAAGTATTCTTCATGAGACTTCCAAGATTATATCAATATGATACAATTGAATCGAAGCATCACCATTAGATAATTAATATGATTTGTTGAAACTACTTTCTTATTTTATAGAGTAGATCCTAAAAATTTGCATATGAAACAAACAAATGTTCTAATCTTTTTGTTTAAATGGAAGAAGCAAACACTGAATATAGGTTGGAATTTGGAGAGATTGAATTGTATTATATTTATGTAAATTTATGTGGAGAATATTTTTAATGATCAGTCATAATATATTCTCTTTTCAGTTATTTGTAGCATGTGCTTCACTCTGTGCTAATTTGTTTTATGTAAATCATAATATTTGCATCTATAAGGTAGTTCAAATTTATATGAATTACTCTTTGAGGGGCTAAAGTTGAATATAAAATTTCCCTTAGATCAATTGCAACAACTTATTGAGAAAAGGGGTTTATGCTAGACTAAATTTGTTTCTATTATACCACTTTTTGGTGAGATTGTATGTTGACCATTTCACGTGTTTATTTTATATTCAAGTGTATGATTATTGAAATATTTTTCAGTATATCTTCCTCTGTAACAACCCTGGAATTCATGTAAAAAAAAAAAAAAAAAAACCAAGGTCATGGGACACGTATTCAAAGTTTAATGGTGGGGAAAACATCCTAGCGGGTGTTCATTTCGTTTATTATAGCTAACAAAATTGGAAAAGGAACTGGAAAAGGATTTGGAAAAAAAAAAATGGAATTTTTGGAAATTTATTTATGAAAATAATGGAAATTAGAAGAAAAGGAAGGTGAAAGGTCACAGGTTTCATTTGAGGAGGAAAATAAAGGAAAATTGAATAAAATAGAGGCCTCATTAATAAAAAGGCTTCTGAGGATCAGTCGGTGCCTTTTTTCAGTTTAGTTTTGGAGCTCTCTCTCTATTCTCTCTCTCACACATTATTGGACACAAAGTTTTCTTGGAGAACTCTAGCAGTGGATCAAGAAAATAAAAGAAGGAAAGAGGAAGCACATATCAAGAAAGGAAGAGCGGGATCAAGTGACTATAGTGAGATTATTTGTAGGTATCAAATTTCATGTATGATTTCCTTGCTAGATTTGGCATGCATGGTGCATGTGTGTGTGTATTTGGTTCTCTTGTTGTCATTGACATGGGTTTTTCCAGGTGTGGCAGTGTTCTTCATCCTATCCTTTCCATTTATGGATAGCCATGGTGTGATGGGGTTCTCATGTTTTGGTTGAGTTTGATTTTTGGATGGATTTGAAATTGAGTGAGGTGGTCTATGAATGAAAGAACACATGCCCTATTGATCCCTGAACTAGACTATGGATTGTTGTAAATCCTTGGCCTAGTAACCCCTAAACCAGACTGTGGGTTGCGTTAAAGCCATATATTGTGTGCCTTGATGGACCTAGGAATCATCGACCGGTGAATGGCAAGATATACGGTAAAGCTTAGAGGTGTGTGCCCTCAATCAGGCCTAGGAATCCTTGGTCGGTGATTATCACGATATACGGTAAATCCTGGAGGGTGGAGTCTTGATTAGGTGTAGGGATCCTCGAAATTTGTAAGGTGATATGTACGGTAAAGCATATAGACTAGGAGAAAAGAAAATTCATCACTGTGCAGGTGGAGAAATCCAATGGCAACCATACTTGTTTAGGGCCTAGTGATCTAGTGAGGATTGTGGTAAAGCTTATTTCTATTGATGAGGGTGATGTGGTTTAGCCTCGGGAATCCCTGGTTGATTTATGGTTATGAGTCCCACATTCATGCTTGGAATATGGCACATGGGTGATTGGCTGAAATAAAGATTCAGTTAAGCAAATCTATGGTCGGGTGGTACATGGAAGTCCCAAACCTGGTTGGCTTATGCATTCATTACTAATAGATTACTCTCCTTGGTATTCTATGTGTAATTGTACGAGTTCCCATGTGGTGTTTATGGTTGTTTTATCCTTGTTATTTGTGTTGGTTATATGTTGGTTATGAGCACGATTTATGATAGTTATGATGTATGGATCTCATCACGATTTGATTAGCAATTGAATAACAATGAATCTATGACCTAATAGATGATAATTCAACTATTGTGATGAGGCATCAATGCCTCCTTATGAATATCAGATAAGTATGAGACCCCTATGCTCAAATATGTTGTTATGACCTATATATTTCATGTTCATGATATGTTAGATGAATTTTTTTTCATGGTTAGGTCAAGTCCTTGATCAAGTTATTTTTAGAGGATTTTTCTTGGTGTCATTTATTTTCTTGGAAAGTCTCATTAAGTTTTAGGCAGTGGTTTGGAGAATAGCCCTGAAAAAGTGGCTTAAATCTCACAGTCTTTGGCACAGTATTGGCTAAAAAAGACTATAGTCTCTCCCCTGTAGGCTTGTGGGAGTGACTAGAGGGTTTCAGTTGCATGGAGTCCTTTTCATGTGAGAGATTTTGGGTTTAGTTCAATGAAAGGATAATTTAAATCATGGGTTGGGCACCTGGAGTGGTGAATTAGCTCCTGAGGTTCCTATAACACCTGAGGAAGGTATGTAAAGTGTTTTTTCATTGGATCCACTTCCTTAACTACACTGAGGGAGTTGAATCACATCATAGTAACTATTCGTCACATGTTTACCCCGGTGGACCAGGTAGATTGGGTAAATGTGGGAGGATGGTGTTACAGAGTGGTATAAGAGCATGGTTCAACTCTTGGACTGAATAGGCAGTGTGTTGGTCATGCATACATTTCAGTTGCATATGTGTTGCTTATACTTGTGGTCTATATTATTATTGTATATTCATGGTGGTGGTCATGGTTGGAGTCCTCTTGGCATGTGAAAGTTGATGGTGTTGTTGTTGGATGTGGTTGTCATGAGGATATGTCGTATGTATATGCATTTGTTATGCATGTAAATTTCTATATGTTGTTTTGCATGCATTTTCATGCTCATAGTTATGCATGTCTAGTAGGCCAAACATGATTTGTGAGGTTATTGTATGTAGTTTGTGTCATCATGATGTTATTGGTATGTTATGATGCTAATGTGTTGGATGAGATAGAGTAGGAGAAGCATAATATTAAAGCGAGGTTGAAACAATGGACTTCGAGGTAAGAGTGAATCATTGTACAAGTATTGTATGATTTACATGCATGTATGTTGGTTAATGATTGTTGTATGCATTAGGGTTATATACGCGTGTGTGATTATATTGTTGTTGGTGTTATATGTTAATTAACTTTATGATTAGGGTTATTTCATTTAATATATTGATGTTATATGTATCATTATAATCTAGACTAACTGTGCATATGTGAATGTTATGCATGAATGGCAATTGTTTATGAGCTTATGATGTGAACATGTTAGCTAGTTACTTTTATGGATATCATGACCTTATTTATGTTCAGTTGAGGTGTTGGGAAGTTATATCGTGCTAATATATATTGATTGTGAAAACAATATAGCCTCCCCTGAGATAAATTAAGGTATGAGTTTGATTATATCATCTATTTTGTGTTTGAGTGTTTGATTATGTCGTGTATTTGGTGTTTGAGTATTTGGTGTCTATTATTTCATCTATTTGTTTTAAATGTTTGATTTATCGTCGTTCAGAAAAATACTGAGACTGGGGGGTAAATCAATATTTTAAAACTTACTAAAACAATTATTTTTTTATTTATATTTTTGTACGTGACTATGCTGAAGTAAACGTGCTTATGTACGCGACTGTTATGAAGACAACTAGGGTCTATCTAGTTAGCTTATTTTTCAGTTAATTCATCATTTTTTTATTTTGAAATAACATATTAATATTTCATTAGGAATTAATTAAGAGTAACCATGTGCAATAAGAATAGAATAAAACATCACACATAAGAAATACACATTAACACCATGATTTTTAGGTGGGAACCCAATGTGGGAGAAAACCACCATTGCTGTCGTCTATGCCTTATTTTTAATTAAGAAAAATATTCTTTACAATCTTGTACTGGCACAGACTCATACCAATACGCAAGCACCGACCTATAGAAGGCTACTTCCTTCTCTCGTTCTCCAACGCCCACTGGAAGGGAGCTCCAACCCCCTAATCTTGATTATCGGCATCCACCAGAAGGGAGATCTTACCCACTGATATTATTACCAGCTACTATTGGCTGGAACCTTTGACTTCCTTACTAAAGGCTCCAACCCTCAACACCTTCGTCGACCATACTTCCTATATTTTCACACTGGATCCACCTGATTCAAAACATCACAAACTGTAGGCCACTTTTCATCAAATTTTTATACTAGACCCACTACCATCATTTAAGGGCAGTACCAACATTAAAATGAAACACTACATCAAGTCACAGAACCAACTGAAAACCCTAATCAATAATATGCTAGAATATATACGCTATTATTCTTAATCATAACCGTGTGTATACACGCTTTCCATGAAGTATACCTGTGTACAGATCTCAAATTATGGAAACCTAAAATTGAATATTTTTCATTCTGAAATAAATATTGATTTACACATAGAACAAATGAATCATTATGAAATAATCAGAGATATTTGAACCACATACAATTAGCAACATCATTATTATTAAACATATCTATCCACAATCAATTCAACTTCAATTATCATTGTTAAACACAGATCATCATGTAAGAATTCATTGAAACAAAAAAAAACACAATAAGACTTATTAGACTGATAAAATATCATATTCATCAAAACCCTAGAATATATACATGCTTCCCACAAAACAATTATACATGTACACGCGCCTTTCTGAAATCAAACCCACGTAAAACTTTGTTCATTATGTAGAAATGATACGTGACTTACCAGAATGAGAACTCTAAATGCATGTGATGTTTTTGAGACAAACTTGTGTATATATCTTCACTTATTGAATTATACCTTCACTGCACGTCATACCTTCAGATAAAGCCATATCTCGTCATAATTAATAAAAACATACGTCAAACGTTAACCTTACAGATCAATCCATCCCATAAGAAAATTATCAATGTATACTCATTTCAGATCTATTGGATATGATCCATCATCCTATTATTGGGTGCACACACTTATCTCATATCAAACACTCATCAATAACCCATTACATGCACACTAAACACTTTGATCTTCATATTATTATATAGCTTAGGCCTTATCCAATACCACAAGACAAAACTGTAGTAATGTCGATGGTATTATTTGATGGGATCAAATATTCGTTGACGTGCGCAATACTATGGGCCAATACCATGGTAAATACACTTGGTATTTAGGATGCCACAGTGCAGAAACTATACACACTTACTCTTCTCCATACTTGTGTATGCACACGTCTTTTCTTCACAAAACCCATGTGTATTTCTCAAAGTGTCACCTTCATCATTCTTCCGTCCATGAACTACTATTCCTTTGTTCAATCTCTCTATCAAATGTGTAATGGCCTATAGGCTCATTTTTTTATCATTATGTGTATGAGTCTTCATCAACTAGGTTTCCATCAAGGACAACACATCAAATATGTACCACATATGTCAGAATTCCAACAATGTCCCCCTTTGGATTTTATGGAAACAACTTTGGTGCTTGGTTACCAATCACCTGTAGACATACCAGGATTTTTATTTTTTTAAGAACTGTTTCATCGAACACCAAGATACTCTCCCCATTTGAAATCAAGGGAAAAGGGTTGATCAATGTTGAATGAAGGCTTCTCTTTCTGTTGTTGACATGAGCGATGTAGATCTGATATGTAGAATACTGATCATTGAATGTTGATCGTGCTTCCCCTAGGCACATGCTGAAGATATACAAAGAAGTACATGACTTTATGACTCAACCAAATATGACCTTCCCTAAAACCAAAGACTCATGCTTACATAAATTACCCAACAAAGTGGGGTTATATATTACATCAAATTCCCAACATGGGAGTACATACATAATTAACTTGACCCGAATAGTCCAAACATGACTAAGTATTGCAATCATGGATCTTTACATGACCTGTACATCAAGTGATAAATATAACATTTATAACCAAGAACAAAGACCTCAATAGTGATGTTATGAAACCAGCTCCAAAAATATAAGAAAAGAGAGATCAACGCCTTAGAAATCAGCCACTTCAAGGGGGAAACTTCCAATACATTACATAAATGAACAATTCCTAGATCATACAAATGACAAAACCTCCTTCTATATATAGGATTCCATGGGGTCACAAGATAATCCTAGCTGACCTAACAATAATGATGTAAGGGCACAATAATAACAATATTGGGGTTACAAGGGTACAACAATAACAATAAGGGGGTTACACTAACAACAATAAGGGACTATACTAGTAATATAGGGACCTAACATGCCTCTCTCCTTCAAAAAAGTGTTGTCCTCAATGCTTGAGTAGTTCTGGATGCTTCTGTATAAAATTATCATCCTCCGATGTAGAATACTTAGTGGGTAAGTTCTTCCACTTGATGAGATACTCTGAAATTGATCAATTTCGTAGTTTTCGAGTTCTTGTTTCTGTGACTTCTTTAGGTTCCAATATGATTTTTCCTTCCTCATCAAGTTCTGGAAATATTGTTTGAACTGGAATTTTGTCACCTATAACCTTATTTAAGCATGAAACATGGAAAACTGGATGCACTCGCGAAGAAGTAGGAAGCTCCAATTTGTATGCCATAGTACCAATATTTTGCAACACCTTGTAAGGACCATAGTAATTTGGTGATAATTTATTAACCTTCTTAGCTCGCTTGATGGACATTTTTTTGTATGGTTGTAGTTGTAAAAATACCCAGTCTCCTACATAAAAAATTATCTCGCTGCGATGTTGATCTGCCTATTGTTTCATTCGATTTTGTGCCAAATTTAGGTTATCCTTTAAGAGTTGGAGAACTTCTTGTTGATGCTCGATGTGATCTTCCACTGCTTGAATCTTAGAATTTTCTCTTAAATATGTTGTGATGGATGGTGGATGATATCCATAAAGTACCATAAATGGGTTCATTTTTGCTGCAGTATGGAAGGAAGTGTTATACCACCATTCAACGAGAGGTAACCACTTGACCCATTATGTTTGCTTATCATATATAAAAAAACGAATATATCCTTTCAAACATTTATTCACTATCTCAGTTTGACCATTAGATTGAGGATTATAAGATGAGCTATGAGATAGTTTAGTACCCAAACAAGAAAATAATTTTGTCCAAAAATTTCCAGTAAAAATGGGATCTCTGTCACTTACAATAATCTTTGGGTTTCCATGTAGCTTTTGACTTGTTTCCATAAATGCAATAGAAACTATACTTACTTTAAATGGATGATATATTACACAAAAGTGTGCATACTTGGTAAGTCTGTCAACTACCACCATGATGACACTCTTTCCTTCGGACTTAGGTAAACCTGTAATAAAATCCATTGAAATCTCCTCCCAGAATTGAATTGGAATGGACAAAGGTTGTAGAAGACCTGGGGTCTTAATTGTCTCAAATTTATTTTGCTGGAAAACCAAACATTCCACCACAAAATTTTGAATACCACATTTAAGGCCATCCCAAAAAAAATATTTCTTCACCCTGTGGTAAGTTTTTAAAAATATTGAGTGTCCTCCTAAAGGAGAACTATGCAATTCCAAAAGAAAATTTTGTTTTAGTTGGGAATTCTTACAAATATATAAGCGATCTTCGTACCATAAGGAATCATTTTTCCAACTAAATGTATCAGATGTACTAGGATCTTGCTGCAACTTTTGAATGAGTGTCCACACTTCTTCGTCCTTCTTCCATTCCTCCCTTGCTTCGGTTATCCAATTTGGTTGGATAATAGAAATGACACAAAGCAATGCTTCCACCTCTTCATCCTTTCTGGAGAGTGCATTTGCAACAACATTTAGCTTCCCTTTTTTGTAGATGATTTCAATGTCATAACCCAACATATTTGTGACCCATTTTTGCTACTCTTCTGAAGATAGTATTTGCTCGAAAAAGTGTTTAAGATTATCATGATCAGTTTTTACCTTTAAGTGTCTTCCCAGTAGGTAGGGTCGCCATTTCTTTAGTGCATGTAGTATTTCCAATATTTCCTTCTTATAAATAGCTTTCTATAAATACTTTCCTTTGATTGGACGACTTTCAAAAGAAATGGGTCTTCCTTCTTGAATTAAAACAACACAAATTCCATTTCCTAAGGAATCACATTCCACAATAAAGGTTTTTGTGAATTCTAGTGTAGCTAAGACCGGTGCTAGGCACATCGTCTCTTTAAGATGCTAAAAGGCCTTAGTTGCTTCAGGAGTCCATGAAAATGCATATTTCTTCAATAATGTTGTTAGAGGAGCTTCTATTCTCCCACAATTCTTAACAAACTTGTGATAATACCATGTTAACCCGATAAATCTTCGCAACTACTTTATGGTTGTGGGAACTTTCCATTCCTTAATGGATTTAATTTTGTTAGGGTCTACCTTAACACCCTTGTGAGATACAATATGATCCATTTATTCCACCTCTTGTACTCCAAAGAAACATTTGGATGTTTTTTCATATAATTGTTTCTCCTCCAATAGTTTTAGCACACTGTCAACATGTTGAACATTATCCTTCCAAGACCTGTTGTAGATTATTATATCATCTAAAATACTAGAACAAGTTTTCTAAGGAATGGTTTGAAAATGGAATTCATCAATCCTTGAAATGTAGAAGGTGCACTGGTAAGGCCAAAAGGCATGACCAAAAATTCTTAATGAACCTCATGAGTTCAAAATGTTGTTTTCAGAATATCTTCAGTCTTCATTCTAATTTGATGATATACTGAACGAAGATCCAACTTGGTAAAATAAATTGCTCCATATAGTTCATCCAATAATTCATCAATCACAAGAATAGGAAATTATATTTAATATTGAGCTTATTGAGCTCCCTACAATCTGGACACATGTGCCATGATCCATCATTCTTGTGCACCAATACTACTGGAGCAGAGAAAGAACTTTGACTAGGTTGAATTATACTAGCCTCTAACATTTCTGCAATCATATGTTCAATTTTTCTCTTTTGGACATAAGGATATCTGTAAGGCCTGATGTTTGGAGGAGAACTTCCTAGAATCAAATGAATAGCATGATCATGATCACAAATATGTGGGAGTACTTTGGGAGTTTTAAACACCTTGGAATGATTGTCCAAGTATTTTTGGAGATCTTGAGAAACAAATGATTTTGATGTTGGAACTTCTAGTTGTAGGAATTTATAGGGTAAGTTCCTTAGATCAAGAACCAAAGTTCACTGCTCACAAATAGATCACAAATCAATACACCAGTATAATCACGTGGTTAAAACCCTCAAAGAGGGAAACAGTCCACGGCCTGAGCCAACACGGCCACTTCAGGCAATTTATTAATATAAAAATAAAGGTTACATATGTTTCTCTCATAAACGGTTACCGGACAAATGACCCTCCATGCTCTTTAAATAGAGATCATGGACCAATCGAGTGTTAAGCCACAGATCGAGTGTCATTAATACCGAGGTGAGAGATAATCATCAGATCACTACAAATCATGACCGTCGGATTATAAGTTACAAATGTACATGGTAAAGAAACACACTTTACCTAACTCTACACTAGACTAAGTTATTCTTAACTATTTCCTATGTGTCCGAATATCCTAATATCATCCCTTGAGAACAACTTGGGATATGATTGAAGGATTTACAAAGGTGACACAAAGGGAGCCTATTTCCTATGTGTCGAAATATCCTAACATCCCCCCTTAAGAAAAAATTGGGATAGGATTGAAGGATTTGCAAAAGTGACACAATAGGAGAAGGAAGGAGGCATTAGAGCCTATCCCCCCGTAATGACAACTTTCCTGAACTCCAAGCATGGATCGAAATTTGGTAAACTTTGCTTCTGTGAGAGCCTTCGTAAAGATATCGCTACTTGATCATTGGTTGGACAGTACTGCACTTCAATAACACGATCATGAATGAGCTTTATGATGAAGTTTATGTAGAGTTCAATGTGTTTCATATGCTGATGCTGAACTGGATCTTTACATAGCTGAATGACACTCTAATTATCACACCAAAGTGTAGTTGGATGCTGCTGATGAAGACCAAATTTAGATAGAATCTGACGAAGCCACATGGATTCCTTTCTAGCTTCAACTGCACCAAGATACTATACTTCTGCTGAAGAAAGAGAGATGGCACTTTGTTTCTTACAAGACCAGGTAATAGGTCCTAAAACAAGAGTGAATACATATCCTGCAGTAGACTTTCGATCATCAGGGTCACCAGCCCAATGAGAATCAGTGAAACCAATCAACAATGGAGATGCTCCTGCACTGTAATGAATCCCAAACTAAATTGTACCTCGAATATATCAAAGTATTAGTTTAGCTACTTTACAGTGAATTTCATGAGGTTGGTGCATAAACCGAGTGACAAGACCAACGACAAAGGAAAGGTCAGGACGGGTATGGGTTAGATATAGAAGTTTACCAACAAGTTGACGATATAAGGTAGCATCAACTTCAAGGGTAGAAAAAGTGACTAAAATCTTGAATCCAGAATGAAAGAGAGAAGGGGTTGGCTTACAGTCTTCCATGTGAAAGTGGTGTAGAATATCACAGGCATACTTGGACTGAGAGAGGGTAATGCCTTCCTTGGATTGCAAGACTTGAAGACCAAGGAAATAATGCAAGTGTCCTAATTTTTTCATTTAAAACTTCTTTTTGAGGCTAGACTTCACATGGTTTATATGGTTTGGATCACTACCAGTAAGGATAAGATCATCAACATAAAGAACAAGGATGGTGAAGGACTTACCCACTTTCTTGGTGTAGACAGTGTTGTCAGAATGACACCTAGAAAATCCATTATCTAATAGAAATCTATCCATTTTGGCATACCAAGCCCGAGGAGCTTGTTTGAGACCATAGAGAGACTTCCTAAGGCGACAAACAAGGCTAGAGTCGTTTTGGATAAAGCCAGGGGGTTGTTCCATGTAGATTTCTTCATGTAAATCTCCATGTAAAAAGGCAGATTTAACATCCATCTGATGGACTTCCCATTTAAAGGAGGTAGCAAGGGAAAGAACAAGATGGATAGAATTCATTTTGGAAACAGGGGAGAAGGTTTCAGTATAGTCAATGCCCTCAACTTCTGAAAATCCTTTAGCAACAAGATGAGCTTTATGTCTATCCACTTTTCCATCTGGTCCAAACTTGGTTTTGTAAACCCACCTGCATCTGACAAGTTTTCTTCCTTTTGGAAGAGGAAAAAGATCCCAAGTATCGTTTGCCAATAAGGAACGATACTCTTCATTCATAGCTTCATCCCAATCTGGATGACCGGAGGCTTCTTCAAAGGTTTCTGGATCAATTTTTTTCGTAACTTGAGCCAATAAGGAAGAGGCTCTTTCAAACTGAGAACATGTACATCGTCGATCGACAGGGTCACCTGCAAGAGAACCTGCTGCATCTCGAGTAGAGCGGACCTATCTTGGAAGCAATGGAGTATAAGGAAAAATTTCAAGAGGTGGAGGAGGATTTTCATCCCCATTGTCAACATATGAACTAGAAGGAATGCTATTAAAAATAGAAGAGAGAGAGAGAGGTGGCACATATGCCAAATCAGGCTTGCAGGCCAAAGGTGGCACGCTCGTCGAACTAGGCTTGCAGGCTGATATATTTTCATCAAATTTTACATCTCTTCTAATGATAATATTTTTTGATTCTGGTTGAAGAAGTCTATATCCTTTGACATCTTCAGAATATCCAACAAAAATGCAATTTTCACTCTTAGTTTCTAAGGCTCTATGTTTCGCATCTAGAATATGGGCCCAAGCATCACTTCCAAAAACATGAAAGTGAATTACATCTGGTTTGATTGAGCTCCAAGCTTCTTCTGGAGTTATATTCCTTAAAACCTTAGTAGGAGTGCGATTTACTATGTAATTTGCACAGTTAATGGCTTCTGCCCAAAAGTTGAGACCAAGTTGTTTAGATTGAAGCATACAATTAGCCATTTATTTTATGGTGTGATTCTCCCTTTAAGCTACACCATTTTGTTGTGGAGTATATGGAACAGTATGTTGCAATTGAATGCCATGCTTAGTGAAGAAGTTGATAAATTTGTTGTTAACATATTATCCCCCATTGTCTGATCTTAACTTAAGAATTTGATGTCCAGATTGTTTCTCAACAAAGGCCTTAAAGGCCAAGAACATGTTAAAAACTTCACTCTTGAGTTTTAATAAATATACCCAAGTGCATCTAGAAAAATCATCAATGAAAGTTAAGAATTACTTGCAACCAGAGAAAGAAACAATAGGAAGTGGACCACATAAATAACTGTGCACAAGATGCAAAGGGGCTGAAGCGTGCCAAGAGGCACGTTTGTCAAAACTATCCCGATGATTTTTTCCGAGTACACATCTGGAGAAAACACCATCTCGGAAAGATACCATAGGAAGGCCCGTCACCATATTTTCCTTACATAGAGTTTGAAGAGAGAGATAGTTTAAGTGACCAAATCGCTCATGCCAAAGTTTGCTCACATCATCATTATGAGAAACAAAAACAGAGGGAATATATGATGACCCAAAGTTGTCAAACTTATACAACCTTCTGGAATCATCAGCAATGCCAGTAGCTAAAATATGTTTAGGATCTTTGAGGTCCTTAATTACAACATCATGAGGTGAGAATTCTACTATTTTCCCTTCACCTAAATGAGTTATCTGATAAATAGATAGAAGGTTGCATGACAAGGTAGGAACAAATAGTACATCATTAAACTGACCATTATCTAGGTGAATGGTTCCAGATCTTACAACACTAAGAGATCTATCATCACCAACATAAATATGTTTGGTGTTACAATCATTTAAAGAAGAAAACATGGATTTATTTTTAGCCATGTGGTAAGAATCTCCAGAATCAATGAGCCACTCATGAGAAGGAGAATAAGAAGATACATTTAATGCATAACCAGATCTTGATGCTTGAAAACCACAAGCAGAAAGTGCCATGCCTGAAGATGAAGGTGAAGAGTGCTCCAAATTGATGTTGTGCTTCTTCATTGCTGCTTCTAAGGCTTCCATCTTCTTAAAAAATTTGGACTCTATATGGCCATCCCAATTGCAAAAGTTGCAATGTCTATCTATCTTCTTCCCTTTGTTTTGGTTTGTCTTATTATTTTGGTGATTTGATTTTTTAGTTTGCGGCTGAAATTTCTTAGGGCCCTTGTTTGGTTTAGGACCATATTTTTTTGGATACTGCTTCTTGGGATTCTTTTGATATGGTTGTTGTTGGGCTGCTAAGGCTTTCTTAGAAGCGTTTCCAGCAGTGATAAGACCAAGGTGTAAATTTTTTTCTTGTTCTCTTATCAAAGAATCACAAAAGGAATCAAAAGAGGGATTCTTGTAGGTGGTTCCTGAAGAAATGATGAATTTTCTAGTGGAATGGAAGGTGGAAACAAATACAGAGTATTCAGGGCCAAGCTTAGAAAGAATATAATAGATGAAGCTACCATCGTCATTTTTGATCTTACAACCTTCTAAAATAATTCTGAGGGTCTTGAATTTGGACAAAAAATCTTCAATGGAGGAGAAATTATTGGGGTCCAAAGTAAGCAATTGATTTTCAAGCTGGTGGGCCCTAATTTGATTTTGAATTCCAAAAACAGTTTTCAGCTTTTCCAGGGCTTCATCAGGGGTGTCAATGTCAAGGATATGAAATTGAAGATATTGAGCAATGGACATTCCTATCAACCCTCGTGCTTGATCTTGTTTATTTTCCCATTTAGAAACTTTATCATCATCGGAAGGTTTAGTTTCTTGTCCCGTGGCTATTCTATAAAGCCCTTTACTTCTAAGTATATCTACCATGTGAAATAGCCATTGGAAATAATTGGTGCTGTTAAGAATAACTGGGCATGCACTTTCCATTTTTTTTTTTAACTGAAGCTGAGAAAAGCTAAAAATAACTACTCCAATGGAAATATCTCGAAAAATTAGGCCTTTAAAAAAAAACGGCTCGAAAAACGGCTTCCGGATGAAGAAGTTATGCCTTTTGAAAAATATGAGTTGTAGATGCCGAATAGTTACGGGAACGGGATGAAGTGCGGCTTTTAAAAAAAAAAAAATCGGCCCCTTTTAACAATTTTTTTTTACAAAAGAAGCTTGAAAAGGAGACTTGAACCCAAGACCTCTATTCTCATAAACTAACCCCTCACCAAGTGAGATAGTAAAAGGATTACGTTATTGTATGAAAGGAGGAAGGGGTTTTTTTTTTTTTTACTCTTCGGTGTGCGTGTCTTTTCCTGCACAAAAAAACACAAAAACTGAGGGAAAAAAAACGAAATGAAAATCCTTACGGCAGAATGTTATATTTTCGGTTAGCCTTACTGGAAACTATCACTTTTTTCACTATTCCCGATTTCCCGAGATCGCACAAAGACGCGGGGAAAGAGCATACGCAACAAAAAAAATCCCTTTTTCCTGTTTCTGATTTGCTGAGATCGCACGCAGTGCACAAGAAAGAGCATACACAGAGAAGAGGGTATAGATCCGTCAAATAAATAAAACCTAAAAATCGAAAATGAAAAGAGGGACCGAAATAACCAGAACTATTAACAAATATAACTGCCAAACAGATGCTTTATACCTCTAGATCTAAACTGTCATAACTTGGGCAGCCGGAAACATTTTCGCATGAAACGAAAGGCGTTCCTCACTATAACAGATGCTCCAGACACAAACGAGTAGTTCTCTAAACCCAAAAATGTTCAGAAATAGTAGATCTACAAAACGATATTTGCATGCAGTCAAACCGGCTTCGGATTTTGATCAACAAAGGACGCAGCCCTCAAAATAGCTCTGATACCATGTACAAATTTATAGGGTAAGTTCCTTAGATCAAGAACCAAAGGTCACATCTCACAAATAGATCACAAATCGGTACACCAGTATAATCACGTGGTTAAAACCCTCAAAGAGGGAAACAGTCCACGGTTTGAGCCAACACGACCACTTCAGGAAATTTATTAATAGAAAAATAAAGGTTACATATGTTTTTCTCATAAACGGTTACCGGACTAATGATCCTCCATGCTATTTAAATAGAGATCGTGGACCAATCGGGTGCTAAGCCACAGATCAAGTGTCGTTAATACTGAGGTGAGTGATAATCGTCGGATCACTACAAATCGTGACCGTCAGATTATAATTTACAACTGTACATGGTAAAGAAACACACTTTACCTAACTCTATAGTAGACTAAGTTATTCTTAACTATTTCCTATGTGTCGGAATATCGTAACACTAGTGAGCATAATTGTCTAATTACACCTTTTTGTTTTTTCTTCAGAAGCTTTGTCATGACATTAGAGCTTATTATCTTTTCCAACTTCCCTACGATACCCCATAATTCGACTTCCTTTCCTTCCGAAAAAAAATCAAGAAAAGTTCTTGAAAATTAAAAGCTACCGTCCCCAAAGATTGTAACCATTGTACTCTTAGTACAACATCAACACCTCCTGTTGGAATGGAAAGCATTGGACTATTCAATACATATTCCCCCATGGTTAGCTTGATATTATGGAATTTTATAGAGCAATTTATAGTTCGTCCATTTGCAACCATCACTTGACATTCTGGTGCTGGGTATAGGAAACAATTAAATTCCTTGGCTACCTTACAATGAATGAAATTATGGGTACTACCAGAATCAATCAACACTATTACCTTTTTTTTCTTGATATGTCCTTCTATCTTGAGAGTTTGAGTGGTAATTCCTTCCAATGCATTACATGATATGGCCGGACTCATTCCTGCCAATGCATTACATGATATGGCCGGACTTATTCCTGCCAATGCATTACAAGATATGGCTGGACTCATTTCTTCTTCTTCTAGGGTTGGTTCCTGGTGTATATCCTCTTCTTTCGAAGTTTCTTGTTCACTTTCTTCCTCCTCTTCACAATCTATGTAAAATAATTTCTTCTCATCACACTTATGACCTTTAGTGTATTTTCTATCACAACTGTAGCAAAGCCCTTTTTCTCTTTTTTCTTCCAATTATTGTGGTGTCAACCTTATAGGTTGTGGAAGTCTAGGAGTAGCAACACTTCCATATTTATAGATGTGAGTGGTAGGCTTCCTTGTCGTCATAATTTTACATTCAATTTTTCTTGCCAATGTGAATGCCTTCTCCAATGAATCAGGTTCCCAAACACGAACTTCATGTTGGATTTTATCCTTTAAAGTCCCTGTGAAGACATAAATCTTGTGTTCCTCTGGAATATCAGTTACCCTTATATTCAATTTTTGGAAGTCCTCAATGTGCTCAACCACTGAACCCTTTGTTTGAGATTTATCAATTGGCTAAAGAAGGTGGTGCTCTTTGTATCCTCATAATGTGATATCATTTCCTCCGTAAAAAATTACCAATTGACAGTTTTTTATGGGAGAAAAGCCATCGATACCATAAAAATGTATTTTATTCTAAATGTAAAGTTGCAATGTGTAACTTTTTTGTGTTATCCACATTATTCAGATCAAAATATTGCTCCATCTATAGTATCCATGTTATGGGATCCTTGCCATCAAAATTCCTCATATCCATCTTTGGAATATGGTGGTTCTTCCATCCAAAATTAGAGTTTATGAAATCATGATCAACATTTATTTTGTTCTCATCATGAGTTTCCTCTACTATCTTTTAGCCATTAGGAAACATTTCTTGTATCGACTTTCTCAACCCTTCCATGTCTTCTATTAGATCATTCTTCATGTTTTATATGTTGTCTTTCATTTTTTCTTCCATGTCATCCATATTAGCTTCCATGCCAGCTTCTATGCCATCCATCTCAGCTTCCATGCCTTTCTTCAAACCATCCATCTTAGCTTCCACGCCTTTCTTCAAAACTTCCATTTCATTTTTTGTTGCTCTTTGCGAGAGCGAAATTTGGTGCACTTCTTCGTCTTCATGAATCATAGTAGAGCCTTCTGAAGGCTTAATGGGTGTTAAATTATTTTAGGGGGAATTTTAGAACTCAATACTGATATCTATTCTACAATATTCCCTTGGAATCAATTCAAACTGATTTTTCACACAAGACTTATGCAATTCGAAAAAATAATACACACATGTTTCTTGCTTTTGAGGAGCTCGATATTGAAACTAAATTATCTTTGTGATTTCGAATCTTCAAAGTTTGAAATTTGGTCCTGTAGTAGCCCTATATATATTATTTTGAATGCCACAGGTATGAGCTAGTTTGGATTCTTCAAGAAAACATTATGTCCAATCTCTCACAATGACCTAATTATGGACAGGTTCAGTAGAGCGAACTTGTACGACGTGCCACGTGTCACTGTTTCCTCCTTTGGCTCTGAAATTGATACACAGGAAATTAAATCTGTGTACGTGCGGCCAATTTTTAAATAATTCCATTCCAATTCTCAGAGAAAGAGAGTTATGATGATTTTCCCATGGTCACCTCTTTGAGATGAAATTCGGGAGCTTGAAAAAAACCCTAACTTCCACAGATCATATCTCTGAAACTATTGCGAACCAATATCTAAAATTTTTACACGACATTCCTTAGGATTTCAGCTTCGTGTGATAAATATTTCAGCTTTTGAACCTTTTTAGAAAAAAAATTATAGAGAAAATTCCACTATCACCTGTTTTAGATGAAATTCAGGTTCCTGAAAAAATCATAAATTCCACAGATCATATCTCTGCAAATATTGTGAACCAAGATCTGAAATTTCTACACAAAGTTCCTTGTAATTTCTACTTCACATGATAAATATTTCAGCTTCTGATTCTTCATAGAAAAAAAGTTATAGTGAAAATTCCACGATGACCTGTTTGGAGCAGCAAAACCCTAGAATCCAAAGCTCTGGTACCAAATGTTATGAAACCAACTCCAAAAATAGAAGAAAAGAGAGATAAACGCCTTAGAAATCAGCCACTTCGAGGGGGAAACCTCCAATACATTACATAAATGAACAATTCTTGTATCATACAAATGACAAAATCTCCTTCTATATATAGGAGTCCATGGGGTCACAATATAGTCCTAGCCGACCTAACAATAATAATGTAAGGGCACAATAATAACAATAATTGGGTTACAGGGGTACAACAATAACAATAAGGGACTATACTAGTAATATAGGGACCTAACAAGTTAGGTAGCAAGAATATCATAGTCTTTAGCAACCATCATATACCATGTAGGATATGTATCATATACATCTGGAAAAAAAAATTTGAATATAATCTAAGAATGCAACATCAAAAACCTAGCAGGATAGGGAAAATCATCAATATGTGACTGTTGTAGTATGTTTTTAGAAACATCATTCTCAAGAAAACATAATGTCAACAATGTACTACTAGAAACAAAGCAAATTATCCCTCTAAAACTGTGTCAACAATTCACTGTCAATTATGATCACATCAACTCATACATCAGTCAGGTCCTCAAAGAAGATTCATCAATTAGAAATCCATCAAGTCATATTGTACAAACTCATAAAAAAAACCATTTCTAAATAGCATCATCAGACTATAAACAACCAATTCTAGAACTAGCAAGCCAAATAAGTACTAACTGAAATATATCATAACGTTTTCTTGAGCTTGTCCCTCTGTTTCTTCATCATGGAAAAACATATGTGATTGTCTAAATCAGGACCCACGTATATACACGACCGTCTTTCATAGGATCCATGTACAAAAATTAAACTACTGAATTTTCATAATCACATCCCCCCTGAACTTGAAGGATTGGTCAGAATAATTAACAGAGTGATGAAACAAATACCACTCCTAAGTTGTGTCTGAGATATTCAAAGGGATCATGTGGAAGAGGTTTTGTAAACATATCTGCAATTTGTTCTTTTGAGGGAACATATTCTAGTTTGACCTTTTTTTCAAGCACCTGTTCTCTTAGAAAGTGATATTTGAATGGAATATGCTTTGTTTTGGAGTGCATAACAAGAATTTTAGAAATACTAATGGCACTGGTATTATCAAATAGAATGGGAATAGGTTGAGAACAATTGATTTGAATATACTACAACATTTTCATCATCTAGAGAAGTTGTGTGCAACAAGATGTGACAAAAACATGTTCTACTTCTTCATTAGATAAAGCAATGGAGCTTTGTTTTTTTTCTGAACCATGATACCAAGCAGGGCCACATTTATAATGCTACTCTACTAGTGCATTTTTCAATCATCAACATTTCCCACCCAATCTGCATTTGTGTAAGCACGAAGAGTAACATCTGCATCTTTGGGATATCATAAACCAAAGTCTTGAGTGCCTTGTATATATTTGAATATTCTCTTGACTTCTTGAAGATGAGTTTCTTTTGGATTTTCTTGAAACCATCCAACAATCCCAACTGCATGCATTATATCTCATCTGGTGCTTGTAAGATAAAGTAAGCTTCTGATCATGGATCTATATTCTTGTTGGTGGAATGCAGGTGAGTCATCATGTGAACTGAGATTACATCCTGTCATAATTGGTGTGTATACTGGTTTGCAGGCTTCCATTCCATATTTATTCAAAATATTCTTGAGGTATTTTGTTTGTGAGAGGAAGATGTCATTCTTTTCTTTTTGTACTTGTAAACCAAGAAAGTATGTTAGTTCACCAAGTAAGGACATTTCAAATCGTTACTGCATGACAAAAGCAAATCTTTGACTCATGGACTCTTCATTGCTGCCAAAAATGATTTCATCCACGTACACAACAACAATTAAAAGTTTACCAACATCCATCGCTATGTATAGGTTCCTATCTACAAACCCCTTTGTGAAACCTTGTTGTTGAAGATACCTGTCAAGGATATAATACCATGCACGAGGGGCTTGTTTTAGCCCATGTAATGCCTTCTTGAGTTTGCAAACATGTTTTTTATCATTTCCTAGAATGAACCCTTAATGTTGTTTAATATAGAATTCTTCTTCTAGGTCCCCATTTAGAAATGGAGATTTAACAACCATTTGATAGACTTTGAAATGATGAAAGATTGAAAATGAAAGAAACATTTTTATGGCTTCAAGTATGACTACAGGTGAAATTTTTTATTCAAAGTCTATTCCTTCTTATTGAGCATAGCCTTTGCATATGAGTCTTGCTTTATTTTTAATTACTTCCCCATTTTCGTTCAAATTATTTTTGAATACCCATTTTGTCCCAATAACATTCTTATCATGAGGTCTTGGTACTAATTCCCTTATATGATTGTTTTCTATCTGGTCAAGATATTCATTCATAGCCTTAACCCAAAATTCAACTTTGCTTGCTTGATTTACATTTTTAATTTCAATTATGGATATTAAGGCTATATAACTAGGATTTCCAACAAGGGCTCTTCTAGTTTGTAGTCCAGCTTCCTTTTCACCTAGAATTTGAGATTCTGAGTGATTTTTCTGAACATACATGGATGGAGTCTTTTCTAATGCTTATGTATTGTTAAATCCTTCTTTTGATGCTTCACTAGTTTCTTCTCCTATATCCTTTTGGCTCATTGTGGAAATACATTCGTCATCTTTTGGTGTTTCCCTTTTGGAACGTGTGTATGCTTCATTGATCACAACATCAATACATTCAACGATATTTTAAATTATTTTATTGTAACATTTGTATCCTTTGCTTATATAGGAGTATCCAAGTAGAATTACTTCATCTTCTCTACATTAAAACTTCCCAAGCTTATCATCAATATTCTTTATGTAACTTTTACTTCCAAAGAATCTAAAATGCTTGACAGTTGGAGGCTTACTGAACCAAAGTTCATGAGGAGTTTTATCACTATTTAAATGGACATGGGATTTGTTAAGAATATTCATAATTGTATGTATTGCTTCAACTCAGAAGGTATGAGGTGTCCCAGACTCATCAAGCATGGCATGTGCCATTTTCGGAATTATTTTGTTAATTCTTTCTTCTACACCATTTTGTTGAGGAGTTTTGGAAATATAGAACTTCCTATTGATGCCATGTTGTTCACAAAAGTCGAAAAATTCATCTGATATGAATTCTCCTCCCCTGTCAAATCTTAGACATTTGATTTTTAAGTATAACTCATATTTCCACCTTTAACCTTTTCTCTCTGCAAAACAATTCATTTTCCTTTGATAGCAGCAGGTGAATTATTTCCAAAGGTTACATTGTTTTCTTTCTTTATTTAATTAAAAGACATGAACTTATATTTATCACCTGTCATGTGCTTTGAGCGCCCACTGCCAATATACCACATATATTCTTGATCTCCTACATATAAATCTAGACCACAGTTCTCATATTCGATGGTCTTCTTTTTCCATACATTAGATGTTTTTTCCATTTTCTCATTCTTAGGTGTTGATCAAATTTTTCTCCTGCATTCATATTCTGTATGCCCAAAGTTATTGTAGAAAGAGTATTAATTTTCATATTGAAGAGGTGAGAAGGTATTGTAAGAGCATTTATTTATCCTAGTCCCATTCTTTTGTTTTCTTGCTTCTCTAGTCATGATAGTTTTGTAAGAAACACATTGAGAAACCTCATGAAAAAAATTATGAAAGGTGAAGCATTGACCATTAAAGTACGAGTTTCTGGGAGTATAGTACCTTCTTGTGTTGTTTTCCATTTGATTGAATCGAGTAGGATTTATCGGGGAAGTATTTGATCCTTTATTCTTTTGCTGGAAGATGTATTTTTGTTGACTACTTCTTTTAACTGCATTGAGATAAATTCCAGTTTATGTAGAGGAATTTACAGTGTTTCATGACTCTCCATTGTATCCAAGACTTGTTTTTACAAGAGGCACTAGTATAAATGGTCAATTTTCCGACACTTTAGTTCCAACAATTTTGACGTATTGTCAGAAAATTCCCCAAATTTTCTCAAATTTTCTCAATTTTTTTAATCTCGCCACGCGGTGTTGCTCTTGCGACTCTGATGGTGATGTTTTCGGTCTTGCGACACTACAAAAAAAGCGTCATTATTGCGACCCAATAGAATACAACGTCGCTATAGTGACGTCCATGTTATGTGCGTCAGTATATCGACAAATATGAAAAGACTATTGTGGAACAATCACTTGCCCTTTGACAAAGTCAAATTTGACTTGGTCAACTAGTGTCGCAATAGCGACGGTTTATTTTACAATAATACATCACAAGGGGGAAAAGATACCCTTTAACATAAAGTATGATGTCTTAATATATAAAAACCCTAACCGTGGGAAATCACACAACAAAAGGAACGTGGACCTTGTGGAAGCCAGTTCATACATCAACTTCCTAGGGCCACAATTTTTGCACAAAAACTCTATTTATGGTTTTTATTCAGGTTTTATAAAGCTTAATCCATTCTATATGTTTTTGTGGGCCACCATGATTGGTGACATCTATCAATTGTTAATAATGAAAGGGAAATTCTTTAAAATTGCACCAAAATTTTAGGCCCTAGAACACTATAATATAATTACCAATATGTGGAAACATTTTGAGTTAGTGGAACAAGTTGATTGCCATCAATATCCACCTAGATCATGTGAATTATACCATCACCATAATAATTTCAAGCTTAGAGATCTATTGAACATTTTCATTCTTTAAAGCCCCTAACCTCCCTTCGCTTTTAGGGTGCATAACCTTTTTGAATCTACCAATGACCACTAGGACTCCAAGTGAGGCCTTTGCAATAGGAGTTTTCTTTATAATTGTTCGAGTTGTTTTGTAATATTAGGAGAGGTAGTGAAAATTGCAAAGAAATACAATATTACTACATCAAGGATTTATTTGAGTAGGATTAATGTTGGTTTTATACCCTATATAGTTAATTTCTATAAAACATATTCTTAATAAAAAAGTTTACTCTAGAAACTCAAACTAGGAAAACCCGATTTTTTTTTTAGTAAAACCATGGGTTGAACCATCATGCACCAAAAAATCACTAAATGTGAAACCGTGTGTATAAAACCACCAAAAGCACAAGCAAAAATCCACCCAATTTTTTTTAAGTGGGCTTCGACCTCCTTGTGACCACCCTGGACAAAGAGGGCTGCCACCATCCATAAAACCCCCAATCCATTAACCCTAGATTATAATACAATCATAACTCCTTAATTATAATTACAAGACCATGGGTTGAACTACCATGTTCTAAAAAACCACTAAAATCGAAAACCATGTCCAAAAGGCCACAAACAGTAGATGTCAAAAACCACCCTTTTTTTAGGGAGTTGTGCCCTCGTTACAACCCCCCAGGCAAGGGGGGATGCCACCCCTTCTATGAACTCCCTTGATACACTCAATTCATATGAATCTCATGTAAATAATATAAAAATGACATGGCAAACAGAATGTGGATGTTATGGAGGCCAGTTGATTCATCAACTTCCCAGGGCCACATATTTTGCACACAAACTTTGTTTAAGGTGTTTCTTGAGCCATTACAAATCTTAATCCATTCTCTATGTTTTTCGTGGGCCACCATATTAGTGGCGTATATAGATTTATAATAATGCAAGGGAAATGCTCAAAAAATGGACCAAAATTGTAGGCCTTGAAACACTATAATATAATTACCAAGATGTGAAACTACTATGTGTTAGTGGAAAAGTCGGTTGCCATCAATATCCACCTGGATCATGTGAATTATATGATCACCACAATAGTTTCTCACTCAGATATCTATTGAAAATTTTCATTCTTTAAAGCCCCTAACCTCCCTTTGCTTTTAGGGTGCATAAATTTTTCAAATCTACCAATGGCCACTAGGGCTCCAAGTGAGGCCTTTGCAATAGGAATATTTTTGTAATTTTTCCATTTGTTTTGTAATATTAGGAGAAGTAGTGAAAATTTAAAAGAGAAACATTGTAACTACCTTGAGGATTTATTTGAGTGGGGTTAATTTTAATTTTAACCTTGTACAAGTAATTGCTGCAAACATATCCTCGATTAAAAAAATGAAATGGCACACACACATTCAACGCAAAGATTTTCCCCAAGAAATTCATATTAGGAAAACCAGAAATATTTTTCAGTAAAACCATGGGTTGAACTATCATGAATCACAAAAATTTAAAGCCCCTAACCTCCCTTTGCATAGAAAAGCACCAAAACCAAATGAAAAAAATTCCCTAATTTTTTTAGGGGGCTTTTCCCCCTTGTGACCCCCTCAAACCACGGGGCTACCACCGTTCTTGTTACCCCCTTGTTGTGCTCGATGCATGAGTCTCGTGTCAATAATATAACACATACCCAACAATTAACTCATTATAGAGGGGTATATAGTTGAAGGTCCAACGATATAATTTATGGTGAATTTTTCTTAGATGGCTTGATCAATTAATTTGTTTAACATTTTTCAGTGCTAAGGGGATGAATAGATATTTTTTCCAGAGCAATGGTCATATAACCTTCAAAACATGCTAATATGGGTTTGGATTTGGAAGGGAATACTAAAGAAGATCGTTGATTGTTCTTCATCACCTTGACACCTTAAGGCATGTAGAAACAACTGCAAACACTCTCGAAATAATGGAGCTTCTTCTATTGTTGCTTCTCTAAGGAACATCAAATAGAAAACGAAATTTAAGGAGAGAGAATATTCATGTCTCCAATTATTTTATGGATACTATTGGCAATTTATATTTGCAAGAGTTAATTAATTTGTGTAAAACCTCATCCATAATTACAAAGAGAGATGGTGATAACACCTTCCCTGATGCCTCTAGGTTGTTTAAAGGGCTCCAACAGGTAATCTTTAAGTAATATTGAGATGGAAGGGCTTGAAACATAATTGTGCATTCATTAGGACCACAAATATATGAAACCAAAGGCCTCATGAACTTTTTGGAGGAAGGTACATTAATGTAGCCATATATGCCTTCGAAACAATTTGTCTAATCTTGTAGAAAAGTTCTCTCCCATCATTAGATTTCGACAATACAAAAATTGAGGGTTTCTAATGGTCTAAAGGTCCAATAAAAAATTTGACAATTTGGGATGTCTTGCAATGGGACAAAACCCTTAAGGGAATTGTTTCACTATGCACAAAGCTTGATCATGGTAGAAGCCTACTCATGCTTGGAATTTTACAATATTATTATGACATTCATGACTATAGAGAAGGTCCATTTGATACAATATTAGCTTAATCTGCACTTGCTATAATATTATCTTACTCCCTTTAAACACATATAATTGGATGACCATCCCTCTTTTCTTCTGAACCTTTAGAGTCTACACCATTCTTTAAGCAAGGTTGATCCAATTTGAGATCTACATCCCTACAACAAAGCCTCTATGCTATTTGGAAATAATGGTATGCAATCCTGATTAAATTGATTAGAAAGTACTTTTTTTATCTTATAAATTTTGTCACAAAGCCTTGTGAAGGCCTATGTCTAAGCATCATTCAAAAGGTTTTTTTCTTTGTATGGACCTTGTCACCAAAGGCACATATTGTAATATCAATGGGAGAAAGAAGCATAAAAAATTTCCATCTTATTGATCTGGATTTATACAGGAACGCAACAGAATACACATATAACCATAAATAAAAATATTCAGTAGAAAAAACACTTCATTTCATTAATATCAAAGAACTGAAATTTGCTCACAAACAGAATGGAAATAAACTAGCTAGGGCGCTGGTAGCTTATCTCTGAGAAGAGATGTGGTGGCTACAGGCCTCTGAACTTGTTACAATGAGGATCGAGGGCATATTTATTATTGAGAAACAATGGAGAACTCTAAACTTCCAAAAACCTAACCCTAGGAGATGAAGCACCAAAACTATGGGCCTCGTTTGGGTAAATTGGTGTTTCAACATCCCAGGGACGTAAGTTCAGCATACGATCTCCGTTTGACGCATATCATACCTCATTAGAAAGATCTATCCAAGGAGTACAACTTTCTTTGTGAGAACCATTGTTCCATGAACCCATGTTGCTCTCAGTTTTCCCAAACAATGTTGTTTAGGGCCTCAAAACGGCTCCGGAAGTTCAAGAATAAAAATAGTAAGTTGTGTTGCAACTTAAAAACTAAACGACTTAATGGTGGGGGTTCAAATGGAATAGGTGGGTGGCCACCAATATCCACTTGGATCATTAAGGCCCCAAAATGGCTCCAGGAGTGCAGCACTCGAAAACCTGCTAAAAATAGTAAGTTGTGCTGAATGTGAAAAGCTGCAAGAATTGATGGTGTGGGTCCAAATGGAATAGGTGGGTGGCCACCAATATCCACCTATATCATTCCTCCCTCCTTAGGAAGCAATTTTCCCCATTGCGTTGACATCCTCCATGAGATGAGGCAAATTCTGTTGAACTAGGTATTAGATTTGTCGAAGATTTCATGGACCTGCGGGGAGACATGCTGGATGTGTTTAGTAATTTTGGTTTCTTTATCAGCCTCAGACAATACATGTGTGGATTTTGTATGTGTAGTTGCAGGAGGTATGGCAACATTAGTGGGCGGTGCGTCGAGGGTCAGATCAATGGAGTCCTTGTCCTGACAATGTAGAGGAACCTCTATGAGTGAGGAGAAAATGTCCTCGTATTCCTCCATGACTTTTTCCATCTGCTGCAGTCGTGCATGGGAGCCTTGTTTCGAGGTTTTGGCCACAATATTCTTCTTTCCCTGTGAGCGAGTTTTAAGGAAAATAAATTTCCTGGTTTGGGAAAAAATATTGCTGTGTTGTTTTACAGTAGTCAAAGAGATGACAGGAGGCGGTACTACCTCCGGTATCCTGTACAAGTTATTTCCCAAAGTAATAATAACAGCACGAGGCCTAGAATCATACACAACATGTCGCCTCCATAAGTATGGTTGGCCCAATGATACATCAAATACATCAAGAGGAGCAACATCACATAATACCTCATCCGTGAATGGCTTGATTTTGTACAGAAAGTGGCACTATTGGCGGATGCGGATATCTCTCCCTAGGCGAAGCCACTCGATGGCATACGGCTACGGGTGTGCTATGGTCTGTAGGCTGAGTCGCTTCACGACCTCTACTAAAATGAGGTTCTTTTGGCTTCCACTATTGACAAGGAATTGTAGTGGAGAACCCTTCGCCCACATCTACGAATGGAAGAGGCGCTCCCCCTCCTCTAGATCCTCGAGATCCTCCCTCTGGATCTTGGCAGTGGAAAAAATAGCACAAGGATTCGCATCAATTATTTTCTTCCCTTTTTCTGGTTCTGACTCAGGATCAGATAATGCATCTAATTCAGGTGCCTTTAGTTTGGCCACCAATGATTGTTTTGGCTTACACTCGTTTGTGCTATGAGTGGGGCTGTTATGAAATTCACACCACTTCCCCGTGTCCTTATTTGGATTTGTGGTGTTGTTTTGAGTCACCCCGCTTTGGCCTTTCCCCTTGTTTTGTGGTTCGGGGGCACCTTTCCCTAGATTCGGATTCACAGATCCAAAGTCTCGCTTCTTATGCTTAAATTTTTGCTCGAACTTGGCGGCATAGTGATATGCCATGCCAAGTGATGTAATGTTGAGGAACTCCATTTCCTCCTGAATGTGTTTGTGCAGATAATTTACTTGAGCACTAAATGTCTCTCTGAATCTTTAGTACCCAACTTTGTGCCTAGGGTATGGAACAAATTCGTCAGTTCGAGCACATCTTGATCCCTTTGTTGCCGCAGTGTGGTCCATTGGATGTATTTGTCCTCATAGCTCCCCATGGGGTAATATTGTTCCTTGATGCCATCTCAGAATGAATTCCAAGTGGGTGTGGCCGAGAACAAAGAGGGTTCCCGTTTGTCCTCTTGCTCACAGTAGGTTTCCCACCAGTCTTTGACATGGGGAGTGGCTTTGAGGAGTGAAAAAATAATATTTTCTTGGTCGGAGAAATCATGGACAAAGAAATACCCTTCCAGAAAATTTAACCATCTATCTACATCATCTGCATCTATCTAGCTTTCAAATACAGGAATGTCAAATTTTACTTGTACCTTGAAGGGAGTGGCACCTCCAGAGTGGCTGTTGGATGCAGATGCGCCATAGGTGGGCAGTCGTTGAAGGATCTGAGAAAAGTTATCCATCATCGCGTTCATTTGTTTCTCGAGGGCCTCCTTGAGCAATATTTTGATAGGATCTCCTACTCCCTCGTCTTTCTTTTATTCCGCCATGGGAGGTCGTCAGGGTTTGCGAGGCTGATCTTGCAAGGGTTCAACCAGATCGAGCCCTAACTCCTTGTACCCTGACCGCGTTGGGGACATACAAAGAAAAACAAAGAAAGAGCAGACCGCTTTGATACCATTGATCCAGATTTATACAGGAACGCAATAGAATACACATATAACCATAAATAAAAAGATGCAACGAAAACAAAACTTCATTTCATTAATATCAAAGAACTGAAATTTGCTCATAGACATAATGGAAATAAACTAGCTAGGGCGCTGGTAGCTTATCTCTGAGAAGATATGTGGCAGCTACATGCCTCTGAACTATGTTACAATGAGGCACGAGGTCCTATTTATTATTGAGAAACAATGGATAACTCTAAACGTTCAAAAACCTAACCCTAGGAGATGAAGCGCCAAAACTATGGGCCCCGTTTGGGTAAATTGGTGTTTCAACTTCCCGAGGACGTAACTTCAGCATACGATCTCCGTTTGACGCATATCATACCTCGTTAGAAAGATCTATCCAAGGAGTAAAACTTTATTTTGTGAAAAAAGTTGTTCCATCAACCCATGTTGCTCTCGGTTTTCCCAAAAAACATTGTTTAGGGCCTCAAAACGGCTCCGGAAGTTCAGGACCCGAAAAACTGCTAAAAATATTAAGTTGTGCTGCAAATTAAAAACTGAACGAACTGATGGTGGGGGTTCAAATGGAATAGGTGGGTGGCCACCAATATCCACCTATATCATTAAGGCCCCAAAACATATCCGGGAGTGCAACACCCGAAAACCTGCTAAAAATAGTAAGTTGTGTTGAATGTGAAAAGCTGCAAAAATTGATGGTGCGGGTCCAAATGGAATAGGTGGGTGGCCACCGATATCCACCTGGATCATTTCTCCCTCCTTAGGAAGCAATGGTCCCCATTGCATTGAGATCCTCCATGAGATGGGGCAAATTTTGTTTAATTGGGTATTAGATTTGTCAAAGATGTCATGGACCTGTGGGCGGACATGTTGGATGGGTTTAATAATTTTGGTTTCTTTATCAGCCTCAGACAGTACATGTGTGGATTCTATATGTGTAGTTGCAGGAATTATTGCAACATCAGTGGGCGGTGCGTCAGGGGTCAGATCAATGTAGTGCTTGTCCTGAAAATGTAGAGGAACCTCTGTGAGTGAGGAGAAAATGTCATCGTATTCCTCCATGACTTTGTTCATCTACTGTAGCCCTGCAGGGGAGCGCTATTTTGAGGTTGTGGCCACAATATTCTTCTTTCCCTCTGAGCGAGTTGTAAGGAAAATAAATTTCTTGGTTTGGGAAACAATCTTACTGTGTTTTTTTGTAGTAGTCAAAGAGATGACAGGAGGTGGTACTACCTCCAGTATCTTGTACAAGTTATTTCCCAAAGTAATAATAACAACACGAGGCCTAGAAACATACATATCACATCGCCTCCACAAGTATGGTTGGCCCAATAATACATCAGCTACATTAAGAGGAGCAACATCACATAATACCTCATCCATGAATGGCTTGATGTTGTACGTAAAGTTGAACTGCTGGCGGATGAAGATATCTCTCCCTTGGTGAAGCCACCCGATGGTATATGGATGTGGGTGTGCTATGCTCGGTAGGCTATGCCGCTTCACGACCTCTACTGAAATGAGGTTCTTTTGGCTTCCACTATCGACAAGGAATTGCAGTGGATAACCCTTCATCCACATCTGCGAATGGAAGAGGCACTCCCCCTCCTCTGGATCCTCGAGATCCTCCCTCTGGATCTTGGTGGTGGAAACAATGGCACTGGTATCCGTATCAATTATTAGCTTCCCTTTATCTGGTTTTCAGTCAGGATCGGAAAATGCATCGGATTCAGGTGACTTTAGTTTGGCCACCAATGAGTATTTTTCCCAACACTCATTTGTGCTATGAGTGGGGCTGTTATTAAATTCACACCACTTCCTCGTGTCCTTCTTTGGAATTTTGGTGTTGTTTTGAGTCACCCCGCTTTGGCCTTTCCCCTTGTTCTGCGGTTTGGGGGCACCTTTCCCTGGCTTCGGATTTGCAGATCCAAAGTCTCGCTTCTTCTGCATAATTTTTTGCTCAATATTGATGGCATAGCGATATGCCGTGCCAAGTGATGTAATGTAGAGGAAATCCATTTCCTCCTGAATGTGTTTTTTCAGACAGCCGCGGTACTTGAGCACCAAATATCTCTCCAAATCTTTAATACCCAACTTTGTGTGCAGGGTATGGAACAAATTTGTCAGTACGTGCACATCCTGATCCCTTTGTTGCCGTAGCATGGTCCATTGGATGTATTTGTCCTCATAGCTCCCCATGGGATAATATTGCTCCTTGATGTCGTCTCGGAATGAATTCCAATTGGGTGTGGCTGAGAAAAAAGAGGGTTCCCCTTCATCCTCTTGCTCACAGTAGGTCTCCCACCAGTCTTTGACATGGGGGGCGGCTTTGAGGAGTGCAAAAATAATATTTCCTTGGTCGGAGAAATCATGGACCGAGAAATACCCTTCCAGCAAATTTAACCATCTATCTACGATGTTTGCATCTATCCGACCTTCAAATAATGTCAAAGTTTACGAGTACCTTGAAGGGATTTCTACCTCCAGAGTGGCTTTTGGATGTAGATGCACCGTAGGTGGGCAGTCGTTGAGGGATCTAAGAAAAGTTATCCATCATCGATTTCCTTTCCTTCTCGAGGGGATCCTCGAGAAATATTTTGATAGGATCTCCTACTCCCTCGTCTTTATTTTCTTCTGCCATGGGAGGTCGTCGGGGCTTGCGAGGCTCATCTTGCAAGGGTTCAACCAGATCGAGCCCTAACTCCTTGTACCCTGGTCACGTTGGGGACATGCAAAGAAAAACAGAGAAAGAGAAGACCGCTCTGATACCACTGATATGGATTTATACAGGAAAACAAAAGAATACGCATATAACCATAAATAAAAATATGCAACGGAAATAACACTTCATTTCATTAATATCAAAGAACTGAAATTTTCTCATAGACAGAATGGAAATAAACTAGCTAGGGCGCTAGTAGCTTATCTCTAAGAAGAGATGTGGTAGCTACAGGCCTCTGAACTGTGTTACAATGAGGCTCGAGGGCCTATTTATTATTTAGAAACAATGAAGAACTCTAAACGTCCAAAAACCTAACCCTAGGAGATGAAGCGCCAAAACTATGGGCCCCGTTTGGGTAAATTGGTGTTCCAACTTCCCGGGGACGTAACTTCGGCATACGATCTTCGTTTGACGCATATCATACCTCGTTAGAAATATCTATCCAAGGATTAAAAATTACACTGTGAGAAAAATTTATCCATGGACCAATGTTGCTCTTGAGTTTCCCAAAAAACGCCGTTTAGGGCCTCAAAACGGCTCTAGAAGTTCATGAACAAAAAAACTGCTAAAAATAGTAAGTTGTGTTGCAACTTAAAAACTGAATGAACTGATGATGGGGGTTCAAATCGAATAGGTGGGTGGCCACAAATATCCACCTAGATCATTAAGGCCCCAAAATGGCTTCGGGAGTGCAGGACCCGAAAACCTGCTAAAAATAGTAAGTTGTGCTGAATGTGAAAAGCTGCAAGAATTGATGGTGCGGGTCCAAATGGAATAGGTGGGTGGCCACCGATATCCACCTGGATCATTCCTCCCTCCTTAGGAAGTAATGGTCCCCATTGCATTGAGATCCTCCATGAGATGAGGCAAATTATGTTGAACTGGGTATTAGATTTGTCGAAGATGTCATGGTCCTGCGGGCGGACATGCTAGATGCGTTTAGTAATTTTGGTTTCTTTATCAGTCTCAGAAAATACATGTGTGGATTCTGTATGTGTAGTTGCAGGAGGTATGGCAACATCAAGCGGTGGTGCGTCGGGGGTCAGATTAATGGAGTGCTTGTCCTGACAGTGTAGAGGAACCACTGTGAGTGAGGAGAAAATGTCCTCGTATTCCTCCATGACTTTGTCCATCTGCTGCAGCCATGCAAGGGAGCCCTATTTCAAGGTTGTGGCCACAATATTTTTTTTTCCCTGTGAGCGAGTTGTAAGGAAAATAAATTTCTTAGTTTGGGAAACAATCTTACTACGTGGTTTTCCAGTAGTCAAAGAGATGACATGAGGCGACGCTACCTCCTGTATCATGTACAAGTTATTTCCCAAAGCAATAATAACAGCATGAGGCCTAGACTCATACACAACATGTCGCATCCACAAGTATGGTTGGCCCAATAATACATCAGCTACATCAAGACGAGCAACATCACATAATACCTCATTCGTGAATGGCTTGATGTTGTACGGAAGGCGAAACTATTGGTGGATGTGGATATCTCTCCCTGGGTGAAGCCACTCGATGGTATATCACTACGGGTGTGCTATGGTCAGTAGGCTGAGCCGCTTCATGACCTTTGCTGAAATGAGGTTCTTTTGGCTTCCACTATCGACAAGGAATTGCAGTGGAGAACCCTTCACCCACATCTGCGAATGGAAGAGGCGCTCCCCCTCCTCTAGATCCTCCCTCTGGATCTTAGCGGTGGAAACAATGGCACTGAGATCCGCATCAATGATTTTCTTCCCTTTGTCTGGTTCTGACTCAAGATCAGAAAATGCATCTGATTCGGGTGCCTTTAGTTCGGCCACCAATGACTGTTTTGCCCGACACCCTTTTGTGCTATGATTGGGGCTGTTATGAAATTCACACTTCCCCGTGTCCTTATTTTAATTTGTGGTGTTGTTTTGAGTCACCCCGCTTTGGCCTTTCCCCTTGTTCTGCGGTTCGGGGGCACCTTTCCCAGGCTTCGGATTTGCAGATCCAAAGTCTCGCTTCTTTTGCTTAAATTTTGCTCGATCTTGGCGGCATAGCGATATGTCGTGCCAAGCGATGTAATGTCAAGGAACTCCGTTTCCTCCTAAATGTGTTTCTGCAGGAAACTGCGGTACTTGAGCACCAAATGTCTCTCTGAATCTTTAATACCCAACTTTGTGCACAGGGTATGGAACAAATTCGTTAGTTCATGCACATCTTGATCCCTTTGTTGCGACAGCGTGGTCCATTGGATGTATTTGTCCTCATAGCTCCCGACGGGGTAATATTGTTCCTTGATGTCGTCTCAGAATGAATTCCAAGGGGGTGTGGCCGAGAACAAAGAGGGTTCCCCTTCATCCTCTTGCTCACAGTAGGTTTCCCACCAGTCTTTGACATGGGGGGCGGCTTTGAGGAGTGAAAAAATAATATTTTCTCAGTCAGAGAAATCATGGACCGAGAAATACCCCTCCAGCAAATTTAACCATCAATCTATGATGTCTGCATCTATCTGGCCTTAAAATACAAGAATGTCAAATTTTACCTGTGCCTTGAAGGGAGTGGCACCTCCAGAGTGTCTGTTGGATGCAGATGCGCCGTAGGTGGGTAGCCGTTGAAGGATCTAAGCAAAGTTATCCATCATCACGTTCCTTTGTTTCTCGAGGGCCTCCTCAGGAAATATTTTGATATGATCTCCTAATCCTTCATCTTTATTTTCTTCCACCATGGGAGGTCATCGGGTTTTGTGAGGCTGATCTTGCAAGTGTTCAACCAGATCGATCCCTAACTCCTTGTACCTTGACCGCATTGCGGACATGCAAAGAAAGACAGAGAAAGAGCAGAACGCTCTGATACCATTGATCCGGATTTATATAGGAACAAAACAGAATACACATATAACAATAAATAAAAATATGCAGCAGAAATAACACTTCATTTCATTAATATCAAAGAACTAAAATTTGCTCACAAATAGAATAGAAATAAACTAGCTAGGGCGTTGGTAGCTTATCTCTGAGAAGAGATGTGGTGGCTACAGGCATCTGAACTGTGTTAAAATGAGGGTCGAGGGCCTACTTATTATTGATAAACAATGGAGAACTCTAAACGTCCAAAAACCTAACCCTAGGAGATGAAGCACCAAAACTATGGGCCCCGTTTGGGTAAATTGGTGTTTCAACTTCCCGGTGACGTAACTTCGGCATACGAACGTCGTTTGGTGCATATCATACCTTGTTAGAAAGATCTATCCAATTAAAAATTGTGCTGTGAGAAACATCGGTCCATGGACCCATGTTGTTCCCAGGTTTCCCAAAAAAACGCTGTTAAGGGCCTCAAAACGGCCTCAAAACGACTCTAGAAGTTCAGGACCCTAAAAATTGCTAAAAATAGTAAGTTGTGCTGCAAATTAAAAATTGAAAAAACTGATGGTGGGGGTTCAAATGGAATAGGTGGGTGGCCACCAATATCCACCTAGATCATTAAGGCGCAAAAACGGCTCCAGGAGTGTAGGACCCGAAAACCTGCTAAAAATAGTAAGTTTTGCTGAATGTGAAAAGATGCAAGAATTGATGGTGCAGGTCCAAATGGAAAAGGTGGGTAGCCACCGATATCCACCTGGATCATTCCTCCCTCCTCAGGAAGAAATGGTCCCAATTGCGTTGAGATCCTCCATGAGATGAGGCAAATTCTTTTGAATTGGGTATTAGATTTGTCGAAGATGTCATGGACCTGCGGGCCAACATGCTGGATGCGTTTAGTAATTTTGGTTTCTTTATCAGCCTCAAATAGTACATGTGTGGATTATGTATGTGTAGTTGCAGGAGGTATGGCAACATCAGGCGGCAATGCGTCGGGGGTCAGATTTATGGAGTGCTTGTCCTGACAGTGTAGAGGAACCTCTGTGAGTGAGGAGAATTGTCCTCGTATTCCTCTATGACTTTGTCCATCTGCTGCAGCCATGCATGGGAGCCCTGTTTCGAGGTTGTGGCCACAATATTATTCTTTCCCTATGAGCGAGTTGTAATGAAAATAAATTTCCTAGTTTGGGAAATAATATTACTGCGTTGTTTTGCAGTATTCAAATAGATGACAGGAGGCGGTACTACCTCCGGTATCCTGTACAAGTTATTTCCCAAAGTAATAATAACAACACGAGGCCTAGACCCATACACAGCATGTTGCCTCCACAAGTATGGTTGGCCCAATAATACATCAGCTACATCAAGAGGAGCAACATCACATAATACCTCATTCGTGAATGGCTTGATGTTGTATGGAAGGCGACACTATTGGCGGATGCAGATATCTCTCCCTGGGTGAAGCCACCCGATGGTATACGACTGAAAGGAGGCTCTTTTGGCTTCCATTATCGAAAAGGAATTGCAGTGGAGAACCCTTCACCCACATCTACGAATGGAAGAGGCGCTCCCCCTCCTCTGGATCCTTGAGATCCTCCCTCTAGACCTTGGCGGTGGAAACAATGGCACTGGGATCCACATCAATGATTTTCTTCCCTTTTTTTGGTTCAGACTCAGGATCATAAAATGCATCTGATTCGGGTGCCTTTAGTTCGGCCACCAATGACTATTTTTCCCGACACTCATTTGTGCTATGAGTGGGGCTGTTATGAAATTCACACCACTTCCCTATGTCCTTTTTTGGATTTGTGGTGTTGTTTTGAGTTGCCCCACTTTGGCCTTTCCCCTTGTTCTGTAGTTCGGGGGCACCTTTCCATGGCTTCGGATTCGGAGATCCAAAGTCTCGCTTCTTCTGCTTAAATTTCTGCTCGATTTGGGCGGCATAGCGATATTTCGTGCCAAGCGATGTAATGTCGAGGAATTACATTTCCTCCTGAATGTGTTTGTGCAGACAGTTGCGGTACTTGAGCACCAAATGTCTCTTTGAATCTTTAATACCTAACTTTATTCGCAGGGTATGGAACAAATTCGTCAGTTCGTGCACATCTTGATCCCTTTGCTGCCACAACATGGTCCATTGGATGTATTTGTCCTCATAGCTCCCCATGGGGTAACTTTGTTCCTTGATGCCATCTCAGAATGAATTCCAAGTGGGTGTGGCTAAGAACAAAGAGGGTTCCCCTTCGTCCTCTTGCTCACAGTAGGTTTCCCACTAGTCTTTGACATGGGGGGCGGCTTTAAGGAGTGCAAAAATAATCTTTTCTCGGTCGGAGAAATCATGGAACGAGAAATACCCTTCCAGCAAATTTAACCATCTATCTATGACGTCTACATCTATCTGGCCTTCAAATACAGGAATGTCAAATTTTACATGTACCTTGAAGGGAGCGGCGCCTCCAGAGTGGCTGTTGGATGCAGATGCGCCGTAGGTGGGCAATCGTTGAAGGATCTAAGCAAAGTTATTCATCATCGCGTTCCTTTTTTTCTTGAGGGCCTCCTCGAGAAATATTTTGATAGGATCTCTTGCTCCGTCATCTTTCTTTTCTTCCGCCATGGGAGGTCGTCAGGGTTTGCGAGGCTGATCTTGCAAGGGTTCAACCAGATCGAGCCCTAACTCCTTGTACCTTGACCACATTGGGGACATGCAAAGAAAAATAGAGAAAGAGAAGACCGCTCTGATACTACTGATCTGGATTTATACAGGAATGCAACAGAATACACATATAACCATAAATAAAAATATTCAGCGAAAATAACACTTCATTTCATTAATATCAAAGAATTGAAATTTGCTCACAGACATAATGGAAATAAAATAGCTAGGGCTCTAGTAGCTTATCTCTCAGAAGAGATGTGGCGGCTACATGCCTCTGAAATATGTTACAATGAGGCTCAAGGGCCTATTTATTATTGAGAAATAATGGAGAACTCTAAACATCCAAAAACCTAACCCTAGGAGATGAAGCGCCAAAACTATGGGCCCCGTTTGGGTAAATTGGTGTTTCAACTTCCCAGGGACGTAACTTTGGCATATGATCTCCGTTTGACGCGTATCATACCTCGTTAGAAATATCTATCCAGGGAGTACAAATTTTTCTGTGAGAAACATCAGTCCATGCAACCATGTTGATCCCGGTTTTCCCAAAAAACGCCGTTTAGGGCCTCAAAACGGCTCTGGAAGTTCAGGACCCGAAAAACTACTAAAAATAGTAAGTTGTGCTGCAACTTAAAAAATGAATGAACTGATGGTGGGGGTTCAAATGGAATAGGTGGGTGGCCACCAATATCCACCTGGATCATTAAGGCCCCAAAACGGCTCCGGGAGTGTAGGACACGAAAACCTGCTAAAAATAGTAACTTGTGCCGAATGTAAAAAGCTGCAAGAATTGATGGTGCAGGTCCAAATGGAATAGGTGGGTGGCCACCGATATCCACCTGGATCACTTATAGAAACCCAAAAATTTCCCTCCTATGCACAAGTTTAAGCTACAACTAGGGGTAGTATCTGACCTTATGGATGGGATGCAAGCTAGATGTTACTAGAAAACACATGACCCACTGAAGAAAGACTCTACGATAATACAAGCGATACTTAGTTTCTTGCAAATATTATCTATGTTGAGATCGCATTTTGATCTTGGAATAAAACTTGAAATTGCTTCTAATTCGCTAAAAACTCGTCTTCTTTGGATATAAAAAAACATATTAATAACCCAAAACCCATATGCATCTCGCAAAAGTGAAAATATACCCTTTTATAAACCACTAATAACTCATTTAAACTAATGTGTTTCTTTATTGATTATGAATAAATCAATGTATTCTTGATTAATAATAAATCAATGTATATTAACAATGATTACTATCGTCGAGTATGGGATTTTGGGCCTAGAAACCATACAAATTAGCAAAAATATTACAACATATATGACGTGTAAGCAACCACGTCACTCTAGCTATATAGATACAACATCACTCAAGCTATATATGAATATATAAACAGTCACCCATGCAAATTTGCAAAGCGATAACCCTAGTTCTATAAATTAATTCTCCTCGTTACCTCAGTTTCTCTGCTACGCTAATTCAGTTTGTTCAGCCATCAGTTGGAACTCTTGCCGTTTTAGAAGTTTTCTGCCTTTTACCTCATTTGTCTATTAATTGAGAAACCCTCTATCCATTCCCTTATCATCATAATATGTGGGTATCTTCTTTACTTTGATGACCATTTTCACCCAAAATCAGTTAGTGTCTGTTTGTTGAACGATAGTATTTGCAACCTAGGTTTGAATCTCGCCTCTCTTTGATAGCTTGTAAACATGGAGTCCTTCGATCCCATGTTGAAGAAATCCTGCAGTTATGAAAAAAATGGTTCTAATGGTATGCCCTGGAACTCATCCTCGTCCGTTGGAAACATGAATATGAATCCTATCATGAATCTCGGTTCTGGCATTAATTATCACTCTGGACCTAACCCCAACCAGGGTCATGGGTTTTATCCCAATGCAACAGGGGCTAACCCTAACCCTAACCCCACTGTCAACCCTAACCCCAGGGCTAACAAGGTTATTCTAGGGCTACCCTAGGGAGGATACCCACCTGCGATGGGCAGAGGGCCATACAGAGGAGGCTTAGGAGGGTCATACGGAGAGGGTCATATGGAGGGGGGTCGTATGAAAATGGGAACCATTCCACCCATTTTGAAGGTTAGGGTTTCAACATAAACATCAATAGGGAAGTAATGTGGGGGATCTCGAGTGCAGGCATTATAAAACTGATGAGGGTTGTCGTTATGGCCTCAGTTGCCACTACAATCATGGCCCTACAGGTATGCATTATTTCTCCTTCATAATCCATCCCTTCAATCTACTATGTGTTAATTTGATTGATTTAGGGGTTTATTTATTTTTTTTCTTTTTGTGGGAATGACCTATTAACATGAAGTGGATACCATAAACACACCTGGACATAGTGAGTTTCATTTCATAACATGCACTTCATTTGGGTTAGGGCCCAGATTTGAGGAGTATCTATTCTGCTTAACAAACCAGAGACTTGACGTAACTGTCGTTCTCTTTATTTTTAACATCCCATTTGAGTAGGGAATATACCACAAGAAGCATGGAACCAACTGTAGATGGATTTACAATATTTTGACCTCACCAATGAACAAAAGTCTCATTGGCACTAGTTATCAGATTGAATACTCTATTATGTTGAAATTCTTGTTTTCCCAAAACTTCGCATATGTTTTGGCCGTAAGTTACATAACCCTCCTCTCTCTTCTATTTTTGTGTTATGATGTGTACCATTGGACCTTTGAGATTTAACGTTATCTATATACACAGACACGTATGTATTGTTTTGTTTTCTTTTGACGTCCTTTTGAAACCAACCAGTAGTATATAGGATAGTTTTTTTTCCTAATTTTAAAATTGTGAATTCAATTTGGTCATAATTCAATTAAAAATGATTACTGATTTCTGGAGTGGGCATATTTTTTCTTTTATTTCTACCCTATTATGGAATTCAAAGTTTCTTTCTTCGGGGTAGGTTTTGGGTAATGTCCAATGCCCTGTTTCACATGGAAGTGTTCAAATTTTTCCATATTTTGGCAATGTTGTTTTTTTTTTTTCCCTTTTACCCCTTTCCAGCCTATTATGTGCGTTGTAATCATCTTGTATATCTAGTTCATAATCCTTTTTGGAAAAAGTTTTAAGACTTTAGATCCAAATATGATACTGATAAAATGGGAGATTTAAATCTGGCGTGGTTAGTAGCCTTTTCGAATAGAACATTAGAAAGCTCATTTTTATATATAACTTGATGATCCTATTGGGTTGAATTGTCTTGGAAGAATTACATTTTTGTTTTATATGTGTGTAGAATTGGATCTAGTATATTTTTGGAACAACCCCAAAAATAATCATCTAGTGATTACATTTTTGAGGTCTTTCATTGACTTAAGATATTTGTATACTATTTTTATGTTGGAGCTATATTTCAATCAACCCCCCCCCAAAATATATGCATATTCATTGGATCTACATTTTTCAACTCTACTTTAGAATTTTATTAAATTCATAGAATATTTATTTTGTATTTATTTAATGAGAAAATTAAAAAACATACTAGATAGTTTTAAGATTTAGCACCTTAAATTGTTGTACAAGTACACAGTATATATGCTTGGTTGTCTTTTGAGTTGAATAAAACATAATTTTCACCTCCACTATTTCATGCATTTTATGCCCATTACTTCTGATAAATCTTGCAGTGTGCGCATTCCAGTCAAGGTATTGACCTCCTATGTTAATTTCCAGTTATTACGCCATGGATGCATACTAAACATTTCTGTTGGTTTTTTTTTTTAATCTAGTAGAAATGATATGCATTATATAGTATGAATAAAAAGGAAATGGATTTATGCATTATGAAATATTCAGATAGGGTTGTGTTAATAAGTATCTCTATCAATGAATGTATGTGAACTCATGCATGATGAGAAATTGATGCACAATTCATAGCATGAAAAACAAGGCTATGGATTTATGAATTATGAAATATTTAGATAGGGTTGTTTTTGAAAGTATCTCTAGCAATGAATCTCTGTGAACTCATGCATGATGAGAAATTGGATAAGTGTTAAATCCTAAATGACCTACTGTTAATGGTACAATGCAAAGCTTGTTGTCTAAATGAGTGATATGTTGGGTTAAGTGTGGGTTGGGAAAATTTATTGAAGATATGTCTAGATGAAGGTTTGTTATGTTGAATTTGGATGGGGGATATCCATTAAGAATTCAAAATTCAAGTAAATGCATTGAATAGTCAATGGGACCAATCAATTTTATAGCATAAAATGTAATTTTTGGCTTTTTATTTTTGTGAAGATGATCTGGTCAAAAGGCTGCACATCTTTAGAACATCTAGAGATGTGTAGATTATCATATGTTATTTTAAGTTCAAGTTATTCTCAGGTAAGCATTCAAAATCTTATGCCAAGGTTAGTCCTCTGACATTTGGAACTCTTTTCTTGATTGGCCTTTGTTTGTTATAAATTTTATACTCCCTTTGCCTTGAGATCCTTATGAAGTCTTCCACTTTTGTGGTGGTATAGAAAAGGACAAGGTAATATCCTTTGAATTCTAAGTGCCTGAATCCTTCTCAATTGCAGCTTCTCATTTAATCTATCCAAAGTCCATACAATCAAGCTTTTCCCAAACTAAAACGTTTTGCTGAGAAATCTCTGCACACTATTCGGAGAGCATTGTGATGCCTTACAGTATTGGTGCAATGGTCAATTTTCGTAGATTGGAACACTGATACTTCTGTGCCATTCTATCCCATACAACATTTGCATCATCTTTTAATGATAATTAGGATATTATTATAAAATTCCAATGTTGTAGCCAATAATAGTCTCTAAACTTGCAAGGAAAACTTTGAAAAATTATCTTGCCATTTTATCATAAATGCCTTACATTATTGGTGCAATGGTCAATGTTCATAGATTGGAACACTTATAATTCTATGCCATTATTTCCCATACAAAATTTGCCTCATGTTTGAATGACAATTATAATATTCTTATAAAAGTCCAATGTTATAGCCAATTATAGTCTGTAAACTTGCAAGGAAAACTTTGGAAAATTATCTTGCCCATTTTATCACAAATGTATGCTGAAAATTTCCTCTGCAACCTTAATCATAGCATGTAAAATTATAAAGCAAAGATTTGGAAAAATTCTTGGGCATTATATGATAACTTATTTTTGAATATGTTCTTGGAAACTTATATATTTTGAGAAAATTCTGGACATTTTTCACATGCAAGATTGGAGACAAAAGTGTGAACTAGAGAAAAATAAGGGAAAGCAAAGGCAGACGTAATTTTCTATAAGATCCCTTTCTTTTGAGCTCTTATATGTTAATATTTAACTATATGATGATAAAGTAGTTATTACTTCTGCATGACCGTTAGCAGCTACAAAACAATACCCCAACATTGGGAGAATGAGTGCTAGCAATTTCGTGCTTAACTATTCTTTAAGATTTCCATTCCAATTTGATTCCTTGCATTATAAGTGCATGATCATACAACTAGGTAGTTAATACTTACAGATGTGTAATTAAGCATACAACTAGGCCATTGACAGCTTCAAAGCCATACTCAAATATGTTTCATGTAAGAAATTAGCTATTGTCCATGGAAATATAGTTCATTATTTTTCAACTTTTTTTTTTGAAAATCCATCAGTTGTGAAATTGTATCATAAATACATAATATTACAACCAAATGATTTTCTATAGGGCTAATAACAACAATATCCAACTGAATGATAAACATTGCTTTGCATTACTGATATATTCTATATTCACGTATGTGTTAAGCCTTTCTAGTATTTAAAGATTACAAAAGAAAATAAGGAATACTAAATTTAATTGTAGATGGAGTGTTTCTGTTAGAGGAAACTTGTCCAGGCAGGAAATTACCGTTTCTGAAGAAAAAATCGTCATTGTAATTCCATGGAAAAAAGAGGATGGTTGTAATCGTTTATGTTATTCCTAATGGATTATATCATGTGATTGGTCAATGCTATAATTTTTCTATAGACTTGTAACATTGCAAGGCAGTTGTTGATTTGGTATAAAAATAAAGGTAATTATAGAGGAATGCTTGATTTTGATTGCAAAAGAGTTTGTGTGGTGGGTATTGATAACTCCTTTTCTGCAAACAAGCATGGAGGTGCAGCAGGTGCGATACAATGGAAAATATGGATAGAGGAAATTTCATTAAAAGTAACTTCTTGAATTTGACTGCAGAGGAGTTTGTATAGTGTGTTGTTGGAGTACTCCTTTCCTACAAGCCAGAATGAAGGTGTGGTAGGTGCAATACTATGAAAAATATGGAAAAGAGAATTAAAAATAAATAAAAATTAAACCATTAAAAACTTATAATGATATCAAGGATTTAATTGGTCTTGGAATTATTCTTACAAGTCCCAAAAATTAATTATCTTAAGAAATTGGTTTCTATATGATAACCTGTTATTAGTTGTAGAAACTTAATAACCAAAATAAATTAGAGATGATAGACTTTGGAAGTGCACTCGGCTATTCCAAATGAAAAACAGATAATCTACAAAATGGTACCACAGTAAAGAAAGTATAGAAAAAATACAAGAGATAGTGGAGGGCACCTTGAACATATATTTTATAAGAGTAGAAAACTACATGCGTTGTCTAGGACATTGGCCACTTTTTTTTCTCAACACAATGCTAAAAGAAAATGAGCTGAAATCTTTAGATTTTTTTTGTTATGCTAAATTTTATGTGCTTATTTTAAGTTCATGTTTTTCATTTTGTCCTCTTTCCCTTCCCTATTTTGAGTTAGAAAGGGGGATGTTTGGGGTAATGCTTAGGCACTTGTGGGTTGTGTTATCAAAACTGGATTGGACTAGACTGGACTGAACTGACCGGTCCAGCCTTTTTTAGAGGTAAAACTGGTTTGGACTCAAAGATGACTTCATGGAAATGGTCAGAACTTTTCTTGTTAAAGTCATAGCCAATCTGGCACTCTCTCTTTCCATGTATGTGTGCATTCATTTAGAGCATATGGATTTATTTAAACTCACAAGTTTCAATTCCATAGTATTTCTACTTATACTTTGAGACTTATTCTATTAATGATTCCACATCTTTATTTCTTTTTTATGATTCTTGGATTCACACTTTTTTCTTATGCTTATGTCTGTTAATATTGCTTGACGTTAAAAAGATGCAGTCCAATTTGACATTCATCATTCTAGATTTGGTATTGTTTATTTTACAACTTCCACTAAAACCACTTTCTATGCAGATTCACCACCATCCTCCATTATGTTAGTTCATGTCCCGCAATCTGAAGTAGCATATAATTATATCAACATTCTTCCTAATAAGGGATTACAGGTTTTGGTTTAGGAGCTACTAGCTATGTGGGAGACTTGAGGTTTTCTAGACCTCGTAGGATGTTGGAGTATGTATAATTTGTGGAATAACTAGAGGCTTTTGGGAAATTGCAGAAAGGAGATGTGGTTGTGGCTTGGAATGGAAGGGACATGGAAATGGACACAGTTATGTTGTCCTTGAGGCTTGCTAGGGGTATGGATATTCAGATGTTTTTTAGGGTGTTAGGGAAATCCCTCTCCATGTCTTTGTGCAACGGATTGAAGCCATTTGTAGGGAGTGGGAAGTTGATCGTTTTGGATGAGGAGAGAAGGTGTCTTTTGCCTAAAATATTTGAGTATATTTGTAGTGGTATTTTACAAGAAGAATTTTTTCCTTATAACGTTTCGCAGAGGAATATTGCAGAGGTGGATAATGAGCTATTGTTTAGGTATAGGAAATATGATCTGGATGAAGTTGAAGAATATTTTGTTAATAATGAAAATAATATTGTGTTTATAAGACTAAGTGACCTGGAAAGATTATTCATCTTGTTAATCAAGCTAATTTCAACTGCATTTTCAGCTATTTCTGCTTAATAGTGGTGGATTGGAATAAGTCTTTTTTTCAAATGAAACTTGCAAAGGAGGATGGTGAAATTCTCTATATAAATGGGTAGAATGATTTGGATGAATTTGAAGAATATTTAGTTTCTTTATTGTAGATTGAGAACACATTTATAATATTGAGCGACCCATTTTCAGCTCTTGCTCTTTGATAGGTGATTTTTTAAGTCCCATTTACTGCCTTTCAAAGACTTGCTTCTCATGATTTGTGATAAATCTTTGTTTCGAGGCCAATTTTTTTGCAATAGGACATTTTTTTTCTTTAGAGTTGTGCTATCTTCATATTCGTTATAGTTGAAATTTTTTGTATAATATTCACATTTTGCCTCAGCCAATATTATATGTATATTTTATACTATATTTCTAGTTTTGGTTAAGGCTAATGTTGTAAGCTCAATGTAGGTCCATAACCCAATTCGTACCGGAGATACCTCTGTAGAGGCAAAAGTAAGCCTGAGATGACCACCACTTTAGGAAGGAACTCAACTTTCACTTCTGGCATGACGCCAATAGTTGACAAATCACAAACGAAGATCAAAAACCTCCCAAGCGAGCTAGGCCAGGATGCAAGACAACTGAGACAATTATATTTCATCCTAGCTCGCTTGGGAGGTCGTACATCTTCCTTTCTCCTTTATCAACTATTGCTATCATGCCATAAGCCAAATGTGAGTTCCTTCTTGAAGTGGATGATCATCTTAGGGTTACTTCTGCCCCCGGATTTTTTTTCTAGGAGGTGTGTCACAATTCCAATGGTTTTTTTCATTGCAATTCCGATGGTTGTTTCCATTGCTGGTATAACCCAAAAATTGCTAAGAATAGTGTCGGACTAGCGATGGATAAGGTGGCGCTACTGATGGTTGTTTTTGTTGTTGATATGGCCTAACCGACACAAAAATGTTATGCCAATTGTCGGATTAGCGATGACTGTCATGGCACTTCCGACGGTTGTTTCTGTCGTTGGAAAACTAATAAAGTTAGATGTGCGACGACATGTGCGATGATAGGCTTTTGGGATTGCGACACATTATGGGAATGAATCAGTGTCATAATACCTACGTCTCAACATGATGTCAAAATAGTGACAATAAATGAAACAATTATATGATTGACTAAATGAAGACATGTGTTGTGTTTATTGTCGCTCTACCGAGAGTTATTAGAAGTGTCGCATATGTGACGGTACAAGAAGTGACGTTTTTCCCAAACTCAAAGTGTCGATATTGGGACGCCTATGTGTCGCAATATAGACATTTTGGCTGTCAGAAATTGGGCCAAATATGATAGTGAGGAGAGCATTGTACTTTGATGATTTCATTTAAGGTTTCAGATCCTTTAGAAAAATTAGAATGTGAAATAGTAAGTCTAAGGAAGGAACTTGAGAAAACTAATGCACTAACCACAACTCGAACTCCATAACTATGAGAATCACTCTGCATGCCTCACCAACCACCCTCAACTCAAAATTCATGATATAACTAAGTTTATCACACTTAGTTAACTATTACAAGTGAATTATTTCTTCAATAAAAAAATATTTTTCTTCTAGGGAATTGATGATATTATCATATGACTCATTAATACTACTATCTTCAAAATCCATAAGTAATTGTTATTCTTGATTAGATTCACCTTCTTCAACATTTTAAAGGCCATCACTTTCTTCATGTGTATAGAAACCTCTCTTGTTTTCAAACCTTCTCTTATTTATTTTTTTAGCTTATTTTCCTTTCTCATGGTTTTCTCTATAGAGAAATTTAACAACATAATGACCAAATCTACCACAAGAAAAAAAATTTGAATGGAATCTTACCTCTGAATCTTCCAGTACGTACCTAGATTTTATTTACGAATTTTGAATCTTCTTAATCTTATACATAACCTAATTCATTGAGTTCTTCCTTTTCTTTTCCTTAAGTAACTTTGAATGCAACCTCTATGATATCTGAGGGGCCCCATTTTCTCATTTCATAGGTTGTTAAAATCCCATGAAGATATTCAACAATAAGGTTCTTCAAATCCTACATTTATTGAATGGAAAAAACTTTCAAATAGAATCTTGGGGTTGGATATCTTAAGATTTTATCAATAGATGATTCTTTTATTTCTTCACTAAGAATTCTCATATAATTCATGATCTCATCTACCCTAAGAAAGAAACTTGTCATACTTTCATCGTTATGCATTATGAGAGTTTCATATTAAAGTCTGAGAGTTTGAAGTTTGGAACTTTTTACCTTAGTGTCTTCTTCATAACTTTGGATTATCTTGTCCCATATAGCCTTTGTCGTATTCAGCTACATGAATTTAACAAATTTTGTTTCTGCCAAGCTTCCTAACAAAGCATTGAAAACCTTTGCATTGGTATCATATTTCTTCTTTTCTGCTTCATCTGTGGGAATGGAAGATGGATATTGATAGCCTCCTTCAACAATTCCCCATACATTTTCTACAAGTGATTGTAGGTAAGGTATTTTTCTAACTTTCTAGAAAACCAGATTGGATCCATTGAATAGTGGTGGCTTGATAGATGTTTCCCCCTCTTGATTGCTCATATTGATGAATATTCCTTCAAGTGATCAAGCTTCTTTCGAAGGACCTGCTATGATACCAATTGTTGAGAAAAATACTGAGAGGTGGGTGAATTAGTATCTTAAAACTTCCTAAAAAATTATTTTCTTATTTATATTTTTATACACGACTATGCTGATGTAAACATTCATATGTGTTGAAAAGTCAACAAGAAATGTGTGTCTAATTTAATTTCCCCTTAATTAAATTGGAAAATAAAATGTAATCTTATCTCATAATCACTTGTAATAGTTAACTTAGTGTGATAAACTTTGTTAGCTCATGAATTTCGAGTTGAGGGTGGTTGGTGAGGCATGCAGAGTGATTCTATTAGTTATGGAGTTTGAGTTGCATATAGTGCATTAGTTTAATGCATGAGAAATCAGTTAACTCAATTAATTGAGTTAAAGTCAGTTGAACTAGTTGTAACTGTTGGCAATATGATGCAATATGTTGTCCTTGATGGAAACATACTTGATGATGTTGTACTTGATGGAAACCTCTTGATGAGTTGTCGTTTTGATAGCAACCTATTTGTTAAAGATGTAAAAATGATGATTCTACAGGTCATTTCAAATGTGATAGAGAAAGGAATTCCAGTAAGTGCCAGAGAAATGATAAATATAAGATGTCACAATGTATATTCAGGTTTGATGAAGGAAACTCGTGTATGGATGCAATGTATACACTACTTTTATGAAGGGAATCCACTTATACATTCAGGATAAGTATATATGCAGTTTTTATGACGATAAGTCACGTATACACACGGATAAGAACGATCCAAGTCGCGTATGCCTTTTACGCTCTAAATTTATGATACCAAGGGGCATTACCATGGTATTATCCCACAGTATTGAGCGTTGTATTGTCTATTTGATCCCGTCTAAGAATACCATCAGCAATTGTGTGGTTTTGACTCATGGTATTGGTAAAGGCTAAATCTATATAAGGAGAAGAAGATCATAGTGCAAGGTGTGCATGAGTAAGGGTTGTTATTGAATAATTTTCTCTGAGGTATATTTGCATGGGATGAACTATGTTTTAATTGATAGATCTGAATCTATGATGCACCCATGGATACAATGATGGTTCATGATCTCTAGATCTGAAATGACTATGCTCTTGTGTGATCCATTGAAGAGATGATTAGATCTATGACGTGGCTCAAGTTTGCTGAAGTCAAATGAAGGAATCTGGGTAAGTTCTATGGATTTGGTTCATTCTTCAAAGTTTACATTTACAGATCTATACGCTAGTTCGTCTCAATAAAAGTGTGTATATACGCGGGTTTGCTTCAGAAAAAGCGCGTATGGAAGTTTAGGGTTTTCTGAAGCTTATTGCAGATGTTTTTTCTGTGATTCTTGCAATTTTTCTGCTGTCTGTCAATGAAGTCTTCTTGAAGATCTGGGTTGTTTGAATACTGTATATGCTGGTAAGTTGATTATGTACAAATCTGATCAATGAGAGAATAAACATGGTTGATGGTGACTAACTGATGAAGGGTTCTGCATTTCTAAAGATATCTGACTGAAAGCCTCAGATCTGGATCTGAGACTGATTACATTCTGAAAAATAGTATTCACAGATCTATACGCAAGTTGGTATGAAGGAAAGCACGTATATCCGCAGGTTCAGTGAAGCGAAGTAGCGTATGCATTTTAAGTTTATGATGGTTCAGGGTTGAGTTTGTATTTTCATATTTATTCTGAAGTCTGGGTTATTTTTGATGATTTGATTACAGTGGTCTCACTGTTCTGATTGATGCATTGGGTAAGACTTATGGTTATTGATGTTTATGAAGAGTTATGTTGATGCTGTTTGATCCAGTATGAAAATTGATGAAACGTGGTCTGCAGTGGTTCTGAGGGTTGAAGCCTTCAGTATGGAAGTAGAAGCTTCCTGCCAGTAGAAGTTGGTGTTCTGTTCATGGGGTTGAAGCTCCCTTCTAGTAGCAGCTGGAAAATGAGAGAAGGTAGTAGCCTTCTGCAGGTAGATGCCTGTGTATTGATATGATTCTGCATCAGTACTATATTTTAAACAGTTTTTCCATATAATAAATATTGAAGACAGAGATGACAGTAGCGGTGGTTTTCTCCCGAATTGGGTTTCCACCTTAAATATTGGTGTTCATGTGTGTGATGATTTATACTACTGTTACTACACATATTTACTGATTCTCTAACAAATGCATGACTGGTAAACTGATTTAAAGATTGTTCCTGAAAAGCTTTCTAAACTGTAAAATTATATCAGTATACGCTAGTTTCTTTCAGTATATGTGCGTGTATATGCGAGTTGGGTTACTCAAAGTTGCGTATGGAATTTTGTAAATAAAAATTTAAAATCTGTTCAGTAATCTCTAAATACTGATTCACCCCCCCCAAGTATTTTTTCCAACAATTGGTATAAAAGCAGGTCCTTCTGAAGAAGCTTAGCCGCTAGAAGGAAGATCAGCCAAGATGAGCAATCAAGATGGGACAACATCTATCATGCCTCCTCTCTTCAAGGAAACAATTTAATCTTCTGGAAGACAAGGACAAGATCCTATCTCCAGTCTCTTGGAGCAGATGTATGAGCTATATTTGAAGGAGGTTATCAATATCCAGCCTCAGTTCCAACAGATGCAACGACAAGAAATAACTATGAAACTAATGCAAAGGCAGTCAATTCATTATTGGGGAGTTTGAATGAATCATAATTTGTGAAAGTCATGCAGTTGAATACAACAAAGGAGATATGGGAAAAAATCATTCTAAGCTATGAAGGTGATACAAAGATAAAAAGTGCTAAACTCCAAACTCTCAGAATTCAATATGAAAATCTCAGGATGCATAATGAGAAGAGCATTGCCAGTTTCTTTGTACGTCTAGATGATATTGTAAATCGTATGAGAAATTTGGGTGAAACCATAACTGACACTACTCTGGTAGAAAATGTTTTAAGATCTCTAACTTCCAAATTTGAGTCAAAAGTGTCTGCTATTGAAGAGAAGCAGGATCTACAAACTCTTAGTATTTTTCAACTTCATGGTATTCTAACTGCTCGTGAAATGAGAAAAGGAGGTCCATCTGAAGTCAAATAAGTTGTCTTTAGAGCTGATGCAAAAGGAAAAGAACTACATGAAACAGAAGGATCAGGGTATATTTCAGAAGAAGATGAGGTAAATTTTGTAAAGAAGCTACAACTTGGCACTAGAAGGTTCAGAGGTAAGATTCCTTTTAAATTTTTTTCTTGTGGAAGAGTTGGTCATTATGCTGCAAATTGTCCTCATAAGGAAATTCATGAAAAATGAAAGGAAGTAGCAAAAGGAAATAAGAATCGGTTTATCAATAGAAAAATTTATTATGCTCATGAAGATAGTGATGGGTTATCAAATAGTGAAGAAGGAGAATCTGATCAAGATGTTAGAATTCTCATGGCATTTGAAAAAGATTCTAGTGAGCCTAAGGATACCTTTATGGATGCCCTAGAAGATAATTATTTTCTTGAAGAAATCAATCAGTTCAAAACATTTTTGGAAGAAAACAAAATATCCATAGAAACTCTAAAGAATCAGCTTGTAGAAAAGGAGAAACAAAATGAGAAATTAAAATGTGAAATAGTATGTCTAAGAAAATAAATTGAGAAAGTGAAAAATTTAAATCTTAGATTTGCTAAAGGATCTGAAACCTTAGATGAAATTATCAAGGTACAACGTTCTCCTCTTTTAAAGACAGGTCTTGGATATGTCGGAGAATCCTCCCAGTCTTCAGCACTAAAATATCTAAATGCAGCTACAGCCAGCCTACAACATTTTTTTACTCAGCAAGGGAACAAAGAAACTTTACAGGTAAATCATGACCACCTTAATACAAAGAACAATAACATAAATATCTTTCAGAGAAATACCAATCAATAGGTAAACACAAATAAAAGGTTCCATGATCGCATAAATTTCTTCTTTAATGGACAATGTTTCTCATGTCATAATTTTGGTCATAAAGTTGTTCAATGTGTTGCATACAAAACCATCATGACCAGAGAAGCAATAAAGTAAAGAAACGAGACCGGAGTAAAGAAGAATACGTATAACAACTTTTCTCCTCTTCAAAATGAAATTGAATGTGCTTATTGCAAGAACTTTGGTCATGAAGAATTTGAATGCAGGAGCAAACTTCAGCCAAAAGAGCATATAACTTCAAGTTCCAAGATATGGAGAAATAATGACTTACAGGTTGAGAACTGTGGCATAGCTTTATTTGCAGAAGGAGAAGAAAATCAATGGTAAATTGATAGCAGATGCTCAAAACACATGACAGGTGACAGAAATAAACTTCTTGCATACAATGCTCTAGAAAGAGAAAATAATGTTACTTTTGGAAATGATACTCCTGTTGTCATTAAGGGAAAAGGTGAAAGCTAACAATGTTATGTATGTGGATGGATTAAAAAATAACTTGTTAAGTGTAAGTCAAATGTGTGATCAAGGAACTGAATTTGTCTTTAGCTCAAAAGAATGTGTGGTACGTGAACTTGACACGAGAAAAACAATAATAAAAGGAACTAGAACACCAAGCAATTTGTATGCATTGAAAAGTTGTAAAGAACAATGTTACTTGGGTAAATCTTCAGAAAATTGGTTATGGCATAGAATATTGGGGCATTTGAGCTTCTCTCAAATCAGCAAATCTAGTAGACTCAAAGCTATTCGTGATCTTCCCAACATTACTCTGCCTGAAAGTACCATATGCAAATCTTGCCAATTCGGTAAGAAAACCAGAGTGCAATTCGATGCCAAAGAAGGATCAGCAAGTAAGCCTCTTGAACTCATTCATACCGACCTATGTGGACCTATGAGGAAAAATTCACCCCGTGGAGAACAATACTATATTTTGTTTATTGATGATTTCTCTAGAATGTGTTGGATTGGGTTGCTAAAACACAAAGATGAAGCATTTGAAAAATTTCAGATCTTCAAAGCCCTGGTTGAGAACGAATTAGATCTAAAAATAAAATGTCTTAGATCTGATCGAGGTGGTGAATATATATCAAATGAATTCTTTGATTTTTGTGAACAACATGGCATAAAAAGACAATTTTCTGTAGCTAGTACCCCACAACAAAATGGCGTAGCAGAAATAATGAATAGAACAATTAAACAAATGGCTCGAGCTATGCTTGATGATTCTAGAACACCTGACACATTTTGGGGAGAAGCAGCACATACTGTTGTAAATATTCTTAACAAGGCGCATGTTCGTGTGAACAATGATAAAACTCCATATGAGCTCTGGTATGGTAATCTTCCCACTATAAAGCATTTTAGAGTTTTTGGAAGAAATTTTTTTATCAAGAACAATGATGAAAAACTTGGCAAGTTTGAACCTATAGCAAATGAAGGAATATTTCTTGGTTACTCTTCTAGAATTAAAGCATATAAATGTTACCATAAAATACTTTGGAAGATTTTTGAATGCATTGACGTTGTAATTGATGAGTCTCTCTCAGCTCCAAAAGGGGAAATACAAACAACAAATGAAGATTATGGTAATGTATATATTCCTGCATCAAATAGAAATAATATAGAAGGTGAACCCAATGAAGCACCAGAAGAAGATCTATCTAAAAAGGCTCCATCCAGGTATGTTCAAAATAATCATCCAAAATCTCAAATTTTAGGAGAAAAGGGATCAGGTGTCCAAACAAGAAGAACTCTTGTAGGATCTCCTAGCTATCTGGCATTTATATCCACTATTGAACCACAGAATGTAAATCAAGCTAGCAAAGATGAATGTTGGATTCAAGCCATGAATGAATAACTTGATCAGATTGAAAAGAATCATACTTGGGAATTAGTTTCAAGACCTCATGATAAAAATGTTATTGGAACAAAATGGATATTCAAAAACAAGTTAAATGAAAATGGAGATGTTATTAGAAATAAAGCTAGACTTGTTTGTAAAGGGTATGCTCAATAAGAAGGTATAGACTTTGAAGAAAAAATTTCTCCTGTAGCTAGACTTGAAGCCATAAGAATGTTTCTTGCCTTTTCAATCTTTCAACAATTCAAAGTTTATCAAATGGATGTTAAATCTGCTTTCTTCAGTGGTGATCTAGAAGAAGAAGTTTATATAGAACAACCAGAAGGATTCATTTTGGGCAATGATGAAAAAATTGTTTGTAAACTTAAAAAGGCTTTATATGTTCTCAAACAAGCTCCAAGGGCATGGTACTATCGTCTTGAAAAATATCTTCATCAACAAGGATTTTCAAAGGGATCTGCTGATAGCAACTTATACACAAAAACTGAAAATGATAAACTATTGATTGTAGTAGTATATGTTGATGACATCATTTTTGGAAGTAATGAAGAGTCCATGAGTTAGAAATTTTCTTATGTTATGCAGCAAGAATTGAAATGTCTTTACTTGGGGAACTAAAATTTTTCCTTGGCTTACAAGTGCAACAAGCAACAGATGGCATATTTTTATCTCAAGCAAAATATCTTAATCAAATTCTGAAGAAGTATGGGATGGAAGATTGCAAACCTGTAAGTACACCAATGGTAACTGGGTGTAACCTCAGTTCTCATGATGATTCTCCCACTGTGAATCAACTAGAATACAGATCCATGATTGGAAGTCTACTTTATCTCACCGGGACAAGACCAGACAGTATGCATGCAGTTGGGATTTTTGGATGATTCCAAGCTAATCCAAAAGAGTCTCACCTTCAGGCTGTAAAAAGAATATTCAAATATCTACAAGGGACTTAAGACTTTGTTCTATGGTATCCAAAGAATGCTGATCTCACTCTTCATGCTTACACAGTTGCAGATTGGGCTGGAAATGTTGATGATCGAAAGAGCACTAGTGGTGGTGCATTCTATATGGGACCCCAATTAGTATCTTGGTTCAGCAAGAAACAAAGTTCTATTTCCTTATCTAGAGTAGAAGCAGAATATGTGACTGCTGCATCATGTTGCACACAACTACTTTGGATGATGCAGACTTTACAAGACATTCAAATCAAATGTTCACCTCCCATATCCATTTTTTGTGATAATACAAGTGCCATTAGCATCTCAAAGAATCTTGTTATGCATTCCAAGACCAAGCACATTCCTATCAAGTATCACTTCCTACGTGAACAAGTGCTTGAAAAAAAGGCTAATTTAGAGTATGTTCCTTCCAAAGAACAAGTTGCTGATATATTTACTAAACCTCTTCCCAGGGAAGCATTCAAATATCTTCGACAGAAGCTGGGAGTTGTCTCTGCCTCTCAGATCAGATTTTCTTGATTTCACAAGATTAAATTCGGTACATGGTTTCATAAAGAAAAATCGTGTATATACATGAGTTTCTATGCATAAAACCGTGTGTGGGTTTTGCTGACAGAAATTCTTTGGGTCAACGTTTCAGAATAGTTGTGGTGCTGTCGAGTGTTCAGGATGCACAAGCTAAGGGGGAGCACTTGTCTTGTGGAAAAGGATGCATTTTTGGCATTATGTTTGGTTGTTGTGTTATGATCTCATGTTTGAGATTCTTTGGTTTTGGTTATAAAAATAATATCTGTAATTTGATGAAAAGGTCATGTTGAGACCTATGATGTAAAATTGTTATATTCAGTCATGTAAGGACTTGTTCAAATTTGTAAACCCACTTGGTTGGGAAATTAAGTCAAATATGTAATTCCACTTGGTTGGATCATTGATGTATGTATGAGTCCTTGGTGATAGGAAAGGTCATACTAGGTTGAGTTATAGAGTCATATACTTCATTGAAAAATATGTTTGAAGATTCAGCATGAACTCAGGGGGAGCATGGTAATTTTAGTGCACATTAGATCTATAGAGCTCTTCTTTCTACAAGGGAAACAAAACCTTGTTTTGGTATTGATCTGCCCTTTGCCCTTGATTTCAAAGGGGGAGAGAATATTTGTGTTTGAATATGTTATGATTAACATACATATCTGTTGTGGTGATCAAACACCATCATGGTTGCCATCAAGTCCAAAGAGTGAGATTGTTGGAAATATGATGCAATATGTTGTCCTTGATGGAAACCTACTTGATGATGATGTACTTGATGGAAACCTCTTAATGAGTTGTCATTTTGATAGCAACCTATTTGTTAAATATCTAAAAATGACGATTCTACAAGTCAGTTCAGATGTGATATAGAAAGGAATTCCAACAAGTGCCAAAGAAATGATAAATATAAGATGTCACAATGTATACGCAGGTTTGATGAAGGAAACCCACATATGGATGCAATGTATACGCTAATTTTATGAAGGCAACCTGTGTATACATTCAAGATAAGTATATACGTAGATTTTATGATGATAAGTCGCGTATACACGCGGATAAGAATGATCTAAGTAGTTTATACCTTTTATGCTCTAAATTTATGATACCAAGGGGCATTACCATGGTATTAGCCCATAGTATTGAGCATTGTATTGTCTATTTGATCCCGTCCAAGAATACCATCAGCAGTTGTGTGGTTTTGACTCATGGTATTGGTAAAGGCTAAATCTATATAAGGAGAAGAAGATCATAGTGCAAGGTGTGCATAAGTAAGGGTTGTTAATGAATAATTTTCTCTGAGGTATATCTGCATGGGATGAACTTTGTTTTAATTGATAGATCTAAATCTATGATGCATCCATGGATGCAATGATGGTTCATGATCTCTAGATCTGAAATGAAAATGCTCTTGTGTGATCCATTGAAGAGATGATTAGATCTATGAACTAGTGCAAGTTTGCTGAAGTCAAATGAAGGAATCTGGGTAAGTTTTATGGATCTGGTTCATTATGAAAATTTTACAGTTACAGATCTATATGCTAGTTCGTCTCAGTAAAAGCGCGTATATACACGGGTTTTCTTCAGAAAAAAAGCATATGGAAGTTTAGGGTTTTCTGAAGCTTATTGCAGATTTTTTTTCTGTGATTCCTGCAATTTGTCTGTTTTCTATCAATGAAGTCTTCTTGAAGATCTGAGTTGTTTGAATACTTTATATGCTGGTAAGTTGATTATGTACAAATCTAATCAATGAGAGAATAAACATGGTTGATGGTGACTAATTGATGAAGGGTTCTACATTTCTAAAGATATATGACTGAAAGCCTCAGATCTGGATCTGAGACTGATTACATTCTTAAAAAAAATATCCACAGAGCTATACACAGGTTGGTGTGAAGGAAAGCGCATATATACGTGGGTTCAGTGAAGCGAAGTAGTGTATGCATTTTAAGTTGATGATGGTTCAGGGTTGAGTTTGTATTTGCATATTTATTCCGAAGTCTGGGTTATTTCTGATGATCTGATTACAGTGGTCTCACTATTCTGATTGATGCATTGCGTAAAAATTTTGGTTATTGATGTTTATGAATAGTTGTGTTGATGCTGTTTGATCCAATATGAAAATTGATGAAAGATGGTCTGCAGTGGTTTTGAGGGTTGAAGCCTTCAGTATGGAAGTAGAAGCTTCCTGCCAGTAGAAGTTGATGTTCTGTTCAGGGGGTTGAATCTCCCTTCCAGTAGCAGCTGGAAAATGAGAGAAGGCAGTAGCCTTCTACAGGTAGATGCCTGCGTAGTGATATGAGTCTGCATCAGTGCTATATTGCAAATAGTTTTTCCATATAATAAATATTTAAGACAGAGACGACAACAGTGGTGGTTTTCTCCCGAATTGGGTTTCCATCTTAAATATTCGTGTTCATGTGTGTGATGATTTATACTGTTGTTACTGCACATATTTATTGATTCTCTAACAAATGCATGATTGGTAAACTGATTTAAAGATTGTTCCTGAAAATATTTCTAAACTGTAAAATTATATCAGTATACGCTCGCTTCTTTCAGTATATGTGTGTGTATACGCGAGTTGGGTTACTCAAAGTCGCGTATAGAATTATGTAAAGAAAAAGTTAAAGTCTGTTCAGTAAGCTCTAAATAATGATTCATCCACCCCCTCTTAGTATTTTTTCCAATAGTAACTGTTTGTTGCACTAGTGAGAGATCAAGTGAAATAAATCAGATTTAATTCACATACAGTGATCTGCCATGCAACTAATGATTTAATATCAATAATTGCATACATGTCAGTTCCAGTGGAGACCTAGTTGAGACAAAGTTTAAAGATATGTTAACTATTAGTTGTATCATTAGTAGGTTTCCCGCATGCAACAAGACAACCGTAAGATTTCCCATGAGAATTGTGTAGTTTTGGAAGGCTAAATTTCCAAAAGAATAGGGATTTCATTCCACATGAATTGCGCAAGCAAGGAAGGTTTATTAGAGGCAGGAAATTGGCTAAATGTTGGTCAATTTTGTCTGGGTCAGTGTGAGACAGTTGTGAGAGTGCAGGAGACTCTTGTGAGAAGAGTGAATTGTAATTGTTTCATGATTCCTTGGTGGATATACAATATAATATAGAGGGGTTTTGAGCAGCAAGCTTTCCCTGGGAAAATATTTGTGTTGTGATTTTATTTTCTTCTTTCTTTACTTGTTGTGATTGGCGATCATGTTTATTTTCCGCAATTTATTTGTAGAAGTATTCAATATCTTTATTTAGTATATCACATGATCGAATTGAATCCATTGATATACATATTGTTTGTATAATTTATACATGGTATCAGAGCATAGGAAATAACTATAGTGGAGAAGAAATTGAGTTTATGACTAAATAACATTTGATTTTTCAAAAGTATTATTCGTGTGACAGGCGAATCAAGATTAAGATGGATTTCAATGGATTGAGATTGGAGTATGCACTCGACGACAGTTCCAATTAGATTTCATGGAAAGACAGGATGGAGGCAGTATTGGAGGACAACAAGTTGAAAGAATTCATTTCTAATGACATTCCAAAACTCGCAGCAGCAGATGCCACTCTTCTTGATGATTGGAAAACGAAGGCTGCAAAGGTGAGGAGGATCTTACTGGAGGGAGTATGAGACCACATTTTCTCAAGTTTCCATGGAAATTTGACCTCATATTAAATGTGGAAGGATTTTACAGATCTGTATCAGAGCAGTAGTGATCATAGAAAATTGGCACTGAAGGAAAAGCTCAGGAAAATCAAAATGGAGCAGGGAAAATTTTAAGGATGGAAGTTTATCTTAAATTTTAGAAACCTTGGAGAATCTTCATAGTCCCCAATATGTAAATTGTAAAAATTTTGAAGATATTTTTGTAAAAATATTTAGGTTTCTAATTATTTTATATTAGTATATTTAAAATTTTGGTGAATTTTAGGGTAAAATAATTTTATACTATAAGATTTGAGCGAATCAATTTTCACAAAAAAGGAAATTAGTGAATCTTTTTTTTGGAGAAATCATTGAAAATTAGCCCACCTGCAAATATTAGCCCCTAAAATTTTCCCTGAAATGGAGAAAGGCGACACCATTCCGAAATATTTAACCAAGTTTGTCAAATTTTGAAATGAGCTTAGGAGCATTGAAATTACTATCGCAGATGATGACTTGGTGAGCCTAAATCTTGTAGGCCTTCCTTTCCAAGAGTTGGAATAGTTATTAGGACTCTGTCAATGGGAGGGAGAAGCTGCCATATTGGGAACGAATTTGGTCGGATTTGGTGTAAGAAGAATTTAGGTGGAATACCAGGGATGGATCTTCATCTAAGACAAATGATGAAGAAAATTTCACCTTGGCTGGTGAGGCGAAGAAGGGGAAGGGAAAAAAATCATATTCCAAATCTGAGTCTGACAAAGAAGGTAAGAAGTGCAACATGTCCAGAGTGAAGTGTTTTCAGTGTCACAAGCATGGGCATTATGCCAGTAATTATCCACAAAATAATAAGAGCAAGAAAGCTTCGATATTTGCAGCTGGTGAGGCTTTGACCTCATAATTTGAGTTGGACTTCTCACTCATCACATGCATGGTGTCAAGTGCGATGGGATTAGTGTGGTACTTGGATATTGGTGCATATTTCCACATGACGGGAGACAAAGAACTTTTCAGTAGCTTGGAGGAGAAGTACCTACAGATGCATATCGAAATTGGTGATGACATGAGGTACATTGCTACCGGGATTGGTACAGTTACCTTCCAGAGACAGACAGGTAAAACCTTCTTATTAAAAGATGTAATTCATGTACCAGGCTTGTAAAAGAATTTAGTTTCATTCTCAATGTTGGAGGATAGAGGCTATGATGTGATTTTCAGTGAAGGGAAATCTTTCCTTCGACACAAAGCCACAGGACAAGCCAAGAATATTGGGATTCGTGTGAAGAATCTCTATAAACTTGATGTAGATGGCTGTGAAGCATTGATGAGTACGGCAGAAAAAGTGGTGAGCTGGGATGAGGGTGAGTTATGTCATAGGAGATTGGGCCATCTACACCATGGAGCCTTGAAGGTAATGCAACATATTTCTACTGGTCTTCCTAAGGGTACTCTTGTGCAGATAGACGCATGCAAGGGATGTACTATGGGGAAGTATGCAAAGGCCACTTTTCATGAGAAGGATAACTGAGCTTCGGAAATCCTTGAGAGAGTTCACTTAGACGTGTATGGACCATTATCTATAGATTCAACATCAAAGAATAGGTATTATGTGATATTTTTTGATGATTTTTCTATAAAGTGTCGAATCTACTTCATGCAAAAGAAAGATCAGACGTTCTCAAAATTTTGTGAGTTCAAAGCACTGGTGGAGAAAGACACAGGGAAGCATGTGATGGCTCTTAGGAGAGATAATGGTGATGATTACATCTCCAATGAATTCAAAAACTTTTGTAGCAAAGAAGGAATTCAGAGAGAGTTGATTGCGCCTCATAACCCACAATAGAATGGGGTCGTAGAAAGAAAGAATAGAACAATTGTGGGTGCATCACGAGCGACGTTGCATGATCAGGGCCTACCATTGCATTCATGGTTGGAGGAATGCAACACAACGGTATTTGTGCAAAACCGTAGTCCTCATCGGATACTTGGCATGAGTACACTAGAGGAGGATTTTTCTGGTAAGAAACCTAATGTTTTATATCTGAAATTTTTTGGATCATCTATCTGTTGCCATGTCACCAAAGATCCCAGGAAGAAGCTCGAACCAACAGCTGAGATTGGGATATTTTTGGGGTACACTGATACTCCCCACAACTATCGGGTGTATTTTCCAAACAACATGATGATTGTTGTGATATGGGATATAAAAATTTACGAGGAGAAAGCCATGTGATTTTCCCTTGAGAAGGAGGTGGATTTGCATGCAGAGGAGTAACTCTTGGTTCCAAAGAATGAACCTCAAGATGTGGATAAGACACATGCGGAGGATCATGGAGTGACAAAAAACACTCATGCAGAGCCATCCACCAGAAATGGTAGAAGGTGCACCACAGAAGCTGATAGATTGAGACTTGATGCGGTAGAGCATGTAGGAGCACCTACTTCACTACACATACAGAGACAATCTCTAGACATGTTTACTAGATACATGGATCTTATGAGCAAGTTTATTATGATCGAACCATCTTCCTTTGAGGAAGCAGTGCAACAACCAATTTGGGTTGACGCTGTGGTTGAGGAGTATCACTCCATCGTCAAGAACAGTGCATGGGAAGTTTTCCCAAGACCAGTTGGAAAATCAATGGTTGGATCTAGATGGATCTATAAGGTGAAGCTGGTGGAAGATGAGTGTGTGGAGAAGTATAAGGCTAGATTTGTAGCCTGGGGATTCTCATAAGTTGAGGGGATTGACTATGAGGATAATTTTGCACTAGTTGCAAGATAATCATTGATTAGATCTATCCTTGGACTCTCAGCATAGATGGGGTGGCAGATACATCAGATGGATGTGAAGACTTTGTTTCTCAATAGAGTTATTGAGGAAGAAGTGTACATAGAGAAGCCAAAAGGTTTCGAGATCTATGACAATTATTCGCATATGTGTAGACTCAAGAGAGCACTGTATGGGCTGAAGAAAGAACCTCGTGATTGGTACACTAGAATTGACAACTATTTCACTGGGTTGGACTTCACAAAAATTGAAGCAGATGCAAACCTATACTAGATTGTGGTTGATGGTAAGATATTGATTATCATACTTTATGTTGATGATCTAATTTTGATCGGTGATTAGCAGCTGATAACTTCTTACAAAGAGGATCTTGCAAGAGAGTTCAAAATGAAGGACATGGAACTCCTTCACTATTTCCTTGGTTTGGAAATATGGTAGTGGGATGGTGAGCTATTTATTTCTCAAGGCAAGTATGCCAAAGAGATTCTAAGTAAGTTTCACATGGAGAGATGTAAACCCATGGAGACTCCTCTTCCAGGAAATTGGAGGAAGGAGGATGCTACTTTAGGTGAGGGAGTGGATGCTACTATTTACAGGTAGCTAGTGGGTTCACTGATGTACTTGGTGAACACCAGACCAGACATTCGCTACGCAGTTAACCAACTGAGTCAATCTATGGTTAAGATGACCAAGATATTTTGGAAGGCGAAGACGCATGTCTTGAGATATCTCAAGAGCACTACAAAGTATGGATTATGGTACATGTGGAAAAAGGGAGTGAAGCTTCAAGGCTTCATCGATGCAGATTGGGTAGGTAGTCCATCAGACAGAAAGAGCACATCAGGAGGGATCTTCAACATAGGATCGACAAAAATTTCTTGGTACATCAAGAAGCAACGATCCGTCGCACTCAGTTCAGCCAAGGCAGAGTACATGGTAGAAAGTCAGGCTACATGTGAGGCCATCTGGATGAGGAAGATTCTGGTTGGTTTTTTTGGTTCTCAGATGGATCCGACAGTGATACATTGTGATAAATAGAGTTGCATTAAACTCTCAGTTAATCTGGTATTCCATGATAGGTCCAAGCACATAGACATCCAGTACCACCATTGCAGAGATTGTGTTCAAAGGATCATTATGTTACTTCAGTACATTCCCACGGAAGATCAAGATGTAGATATTCTGACGAAGGTGCTTGCCAGGAGAAAATTCGAATACCATAGAGGCAGGATCGGGGTGGCAGATAATAACTTTCTTGTTGATAGGGAGTGTTGAAAATTCAACAAGAAATGTGTGTCTAATTTAAATTTCCCTTAATTAAATTGGACAATAAAATGTAATCTTATCTCATAATCACTTGTAATAGTTAACTGAGTGTGATAAACTCAGAGGGTGCTTGGTGAGGCATGCAGATCAGTGATTCTATTAGTTATGAAGTTTGAGTTATAGTTAGTGCATTAGTTTAATGCACGAGAAATTAGTTAAATCAATTAATTGAGTTAAAGTATGTTGAAATAGTTGTAACAGTTTATTGCACTAATGAGAGATCAAGTGAATTAAATCAAATTTAATTCACATGCAGTGATCTGCCATGCAACTGATGATTTACTATTAATAGCTGCATGCATGTCAGTTACAGTGGAGACCCAATTGAGACAAAGGTTAAAGGGGTGTTAACTATCATTTATATCATTAGTAGTCTTCCCGCATGCAGAAAGCCAATCATAGGATTGCCCATGAGCATTGTGTAGTTTTGGAAGGTTGAATTTCCAAAAGAATAGGAATTGCACAAGAAAGGCAGGATGATTAGAGGTAGGAAATTGGCTAAGTGTTGGTCGATTTTGTCCGGGTCAGTGTGAGATAGTAGTGAGAGTGTAGGAGACTCTTTTGAGAAGAGTGCATTGTAATTATTTCATGATTCCTTGGTGAATATACAATAGAAGATAGAGGGTTTTTGAATAGAAAGCTTTCCTCGAGAAAATATTTGTGTTGTGATTTTATTTGCTTCTTTCTTTACTTGTTGTGATTGGCAATAATGTTTATTTTCCACAATTGATTTGTACAAGGATTTAGTATCTTGATTTAGTAGATTGCATGATCGGATTGAATCAATTGATATACATATTGTTTGTATAATTTCTACAGTATGTACACAACTGTTATGCAAACAACTAGCATATATCTAGTTAACTTACTCTTCAATTAATTCATCATATGTTTATCTTGAACCAATATGTCAGTAATTCGTTAGGCATTAAATGAAAAATAACCATGTGCAATAAGAATGGAATAAAAAATCACACATAAGAAACACACATGCACACCGGTAGTTTTAGGTGGAAACCCAATGTGGGAGAAAACCACCGCTACTGTCATCTCTGTCTTATTTTTAATTAAGAAAAATAGTCTTTACAATCTTGTACTGGCACAAAATCATACCAGTACATAGGCACCCACTTGCAGAAGGATACTACCTTATCTCGTTCTCAAGCACCCACTGGAAGGGATCTCCAACCCCCTCATCTCGTTTATCGGCATCCACCGGAAGGGAGCTCCTACCCCCTGCTCTGATTACCAGCTACTACTGGATGGAAGCTTCGACTTCCTTACTAAAGGCTCCAACCCTCAACATCTCCGTGGACCACGTTTCATAAATTTTCACACTGGATCCATCTGATTCAAATAATCACAACATGTAGGCCACTTTTCATCAATTTTTTAGACTAGAGCCACTACCATCATGTAAGCACAATACCAACACTAAAATCAAACATTGCATCAAATCACTGAATAAACTGAAAAACTTGATCAATAATATTTCAGAATATATATGCTACTATTATTAATCATATCCGCATATATACGTGCTTTCCATGAAGTATACATGTGTAAAATCTCAAAATATTGAACCTTGAAACTAAATCTCTATCATTCTGAAATAAATATTGAGTTACACATAGAACCACTGAATCATTCTGAAATAAATATTGAGTTACACATAGAACCACTGAATCATTCTGAAATAATATAGTGAGAAACATCATTACTATTTAACATATCAATCCAGAATCAATTCAACTTCAACCATCACTGTTAAGCCCAGATCATCATGTAGGAATTCATTGATAGTCAACAACAAACACAACAAGACTGATTAGAATGATCAGATGTCATATTCAAAAAAACCGTAGCATATATACGTGCTTCCAAAAAAACACTTATGCATGTACACGTGCCTTTCAGGAATCAACCCCACGTACAAATATGTTCATTCTACAGAAACGATATGTGACTTACCAAAATGAGATCCGCGTATGCACACGATCTTTCTAAGACAAACCTGCATATAGATTTTCACTTATTGAATTATACATTCACTGCATATTATACCTTTATATAAACCCATATCTCAGCATGCATAATAAAAACATGCATCAAACATTAACCTTACAGATCAAACCAACCCATAAGCAAGTTATCAATGTATAGTCATTTCATATCTAGTGGATTTGATCCATCATCATATTCCTAGGTGATCACACTTATTTCAGATCAAACACTCATCAATAACCCATTACATGCACACTAAACACTTTGATCTTCTTCTCCTTATATAGCTTAGGCCTTATCCAATAGCACGAGACAAAACTATAGTAATGCCAATGGTATTCTTTGATGGGATCAAATATTCATTGACACGCTCAATACTATGGGCCAATACCATGGTAAAGACCCTTGGTATTTATGATACCATAATGCATAAAATGCACGCGCTTCCTCTTCTCCATACTCATGTATGCACATGACTTTGCTTCACGAGACCCACATGTACTTCCCAAAACATCACCTTCATCATTCTTCTGTCTTTGAACTACTATGCCTTTTTTCCATCGCTCTGTCACATGTGTATTGGCTTGTAGACTCATCATGTTATCATTATGTTGACATCTTAATAAAGTAGGTTTCCTTCCAGGAAAACACACCAAATAGGTACCGCATATGTCATAATGCCAACAATTGTATGATTTGAGTATGTGTCTACGAGATTGCATGAAGGAATGATCTTGTTTTAAGATGGTTGTACTAATGCAATATGTGCCGAGACAACTTATATGTACTTGAGTGTAAGTAGGTGCTAGTTTTAGTATTACGATTAAAAAATATTAGTTTATTATGAAATGGTTGTTAGTCTTGGTAAAAGTTGATTTCAAATTAATGGACATGATGTCTTGATATTTGGAACATGTGACTAACATATGTGAACAATTGCAGGGAAACATGCTTGGTATTAGCATGAAAAGGTAATATTTGATGTGTTTATATAACTAAGATATGGGTGATGTGAGAGTACATAGTAGGACTTGATTGTAGCAAGATAAAGGAAAGGAATTGGGTAAGAATTCCTTTAGCAATGTTTGGGAACCGTAATTCTAAATGAATGAGTGTTTGCATGAATACAAGAAGTATTCTTAACTTTGATTTTGATTGAAATCATGTGGATATGTGCTAAATTATTAAACATGTATTTTAAAGGTATAAAAACTTATTTCCAACTATGGTTGGATTCATCAAGGAATTGGAGTTCCTTGAGAGGTGTATGTGTTCAGTTACAAGGCAGTGCACTTGGCACAACAAGGTAAGGTAACCAGTGTATTGTTATATTTATTTATACATTGGAAGTTATCTGTTTATGGCAGTATGATGAAATGAATTGCATGGAAAAGGAGACTTCCGTGAAATATTGAAGAATGATCAAGTTGAATTTCCCTTGTAGGCATTGGGAATCCATGGTGTTGATTCATGGTGTTTATTTCTAGTTTTGTACCTTTAGTGTTTTGTGATTTTTTTGAGCTTGATTTATGGGTTTTGATTATGTATGGCGCAAAGCCTTGCCACATTGTTTGTGGTGTCATGTTTCTATTGGTTTTTAATTGTTTTCTTCTTGTTGGTTTTTCTTGTTCTTTCCTCTTATGTTTTGAGGGTATTGGGAATTGATTGGGGAAATAAGAAGTTAATGTGAAATTTTTTTAGCACATAAATCCTACTGCTAAATATTGATTTACTTCTCCTACTTGATTTATTTACACAATTTATTTCACTAAATATTCAGAAAAGATTTGAAGTAAACACAAATAGCACCCTATATAAATAAAAATCATTTACTGAACATCATGCACATATGACAAATGACACACAGATTTTTCAGACAAATGCCCCCGGAAAAACCCAATGCAGGAAAATAGGTGCAACATAGATGAGAGTTTATTATTATTAAGCAGTAGTTTCTGAGTACATCTAGGGTGCCATAAATCGACTCAACGAACAGAGAAATCTTTGGAAATCAGAGAAAAATTGTGAGATATACCTCACTCTCACAAGTCTCGGTTTATCCGTATGAGCAAGTGGTGAAACCCCAGTAGGCTCTGCGCAGCTACTGCGTAAGCCTGTGTAGCCTTGGCTGAAGGACTGTGTCACCCTACCTATGTGTGGATATTATTCTCCCAGATATGGTTTTATCCCTGTTGGCTTAGAAACACTCGCTTCTAGTGAATTTCAGACTTTTCTCTCGAGGCACTGCACTTCGCCTGCATGAGCCCTGTGTGGGCTTGCGTCACCCTCTTGAGGGACTGCGTCACACCCTCTAATGGTTGTGTTGCCTCCACTGCCTCTTTGATTCCCTTTCCCTGTGCTTTACTCTTGGCCCTCATGGGAAATAACTACATCTGCCCCTCACTACAAATCTGAGTCAGATCTGATCTTCGTCCGAGCACTGCTCCGTCATAAGAATTTCATCTCTTAGAATCTGTGTGTGTCCTCCAACTGACCCCAAGCCCTTCCTTTATAATTTTCTCATTGAAACATCAATGGTCATGATCTAATCTCTAATCAATGGCTAATATTAAAATAATGCTTGATCCACGTCACTTAGAATGTTCTCATCACATGTCTAAATTACTTTACTTTAATTTTTTAATTTCCCTAAGTTAGGCTTAGGGTACCCATTAAAAAATTTAATTATTTGAATAATTTTTACACCAGATGGAATTTCTCCAAACGCTTTATGGGTCTTGGAGACCTCATGTGTTCCAACCCCTCCACAAAGTTTCGGAGCTAGAGCACACTAAATGTTACCCCAAAATATCAATTCTCCCTCTTAGCAAGGAGTGTGCTCTAGCAATACTTCCACACTAAAGAATTTCCCTGATCTCTGGCATTAGTCTCCATGTTGATGCTTGGCCTGCTTCCCTTCATCCAATGCATTGCTTGTCTCTGCACTGCTTCCCATGTCTCTATCACTGATACTGCAACATCTGTACTACAACTCCCTCTCAAATTGAAGCATCGTGCTGCCAACTGCTGCACTGCAACTCAGTTTTTGATAAGTAATAAAATTAAGGACCCCTGTTTGGTCTCAATCTAGTCTCCTAAATTGAGCTCATTTAATTGTCAACCGGGGTTGGTAAACTGCTGAAGTGAAGTGTACTGTATGTACCTAGGTGCTTGTTTCCTAATGCGTTGTGTGTAGTGTTTTGTGATGTTTTTGGTCTTTTGTGATGATTTATGATGTTTTTGGTCTTTTGGTGGTTTTATGTTCACAAGGAAAATGACTAGAAAACTAATGGAAAGGAGCTAATGATTAAGAAAAACAGAGTGAAGCCTAATTGGTTGATGTTAAAGGGTAAATGCAGATGCAATACTAAAAGAAAAATCAAATCTAAACTATGATTAAGCAAAAACAAAGCTTGATAATGACTTCTAAGGAAATGATTCAAAACATAAACTCAACTTGAGAAATGATCACTAAGTATGCAAATCCTCTAACTAAACAGTTAAACAACTAATCTTACAATGATGCAACATTTTGTCCTTGATTAGAGATTTGAAACAGATTTGGAGGAAAAACATTGATACCATCCTAAGATCTTCTATTCTAGGACTAGTTCCTAACTCTATTCTACAATTTAATTGAATGTCACAAGACCTTACTCAAGAGTTATTGATTTCTTTTCAAAGTAATATTTTGAGGGAGGACTCTGTTTATGAAATGATAAGGAAATTGCAGAGATACTTCAGGCCTTAAAATGATGTTGTCTTCTGTTCATATGGTTATGGATCAATTGTAGATTTTAGAACAAGAAGATGTTTGTAAATAATGAAGGCTGTTTTATTAATCTTAACAACTGAAGTTAATCTAATGTGCAGTGAATGCCAACTGAATATGGAGTGTAATGCAATGGGTTAATCTAAGAATGAACTTAAGATGCCACTAATCTAAAAAAATGCTGAACTACAAGTCATCATCAAACTCAAAACAAAGTAACTGAACATGAGTTAAGTGCAATTAAACTCCGGAGCATCCTAACTAAGCTACCATGCATTATTCTATGGAATTATACAGTCTGTTTGTCCATCATGATTGATATATTGGAAGAGTTCCTTCTTTTGGAAGAGATTTTAGAACAATTCTGACTGTGTAATTGAGTGCAAATGCAAACATAAAGACTGAAAGCAATGAAAAACTAAGATATCATAGCCATCTCCTACTCGTCATTATGATATTTTGGACAAGCGTTTAAGAGCAAGAACAGCAATGGTACTTAGTACAAACACACAACTAAAACATTCATTATCACGGTTATGCCTTGGACTCCTTAAGAATTTATTGGAAGAGTTTCTTCTTGTGGAAGAGTGATTAGAACAAGTGTAACTGTGATAGTGAACAACAAAAACTACAACTAAATCCTACAATACTATAGCCTTTTCCCATTCATCATTATAATCTTTTGGAAGAGCTTCTTCTTGTGGAAGAGTTAGAATGAGTACAACTACAGTAGCTAATTAAAACAACTATGAATTCAAATTCAAATCCTACAATACTATAGCTATTTCCCATTCATCATTATAATCTTTTGGAAGAGCTTCTTCTTGTGGAAGAGTTAGAATGAGTACAACTACAGTAGCTAATTAAAACAACTACTAATTCAAATTCAAAAATGTAAAGGCAGCTAGAATACTTATCTAATTTATGCAAATAAATCCATGCAAGAGGCAGGGGCCCTCTACCACCTGACGGAATTCAACTCCAAATTAAATCAACGCTTTCAAAACAACACTGTCTGCTTCATTAAAGATGAAATAACTTGAACATAGCACTCTGCGTCTTCAGAAATGTAGCACAGAATCTAAGCAAAATCTAGAACGAAATCTAGCCTAGCTCTCGGTTTCCCAAGTGTTTATATAACAAATGTAAATAACAAGACTTGCAACAATTTCAGGAACATTGTCTTTCCTTATCGGAATCACATTAGGACTCTTGAAGTAGCTGCGTAAAAAGGAAAAAGACATCTAGACTGAGACAGTCCTAATAGAAGTCTGCCTTCCTAAATGTGTTCCCACGTATCAAAACCATACCCAGAATCTGTTTCTTCCTTCATGGTGAGCAACGAACCATGTAGACATGACGTGGATTATGCCCATATGCGGTTTTTCTTGAGAGGCCACCTGGAACATACCCAAACGTGAAGACAGCTGCAGAATCGCCAGTTAGCTACGGAATGTCTGCGTTCTGTAGCTAGTTCCGGTCAAAATGCATTATAATGACAAAAATCACAAAATTTAGCAAGTCAGTCATGTTAATCATTCTAAAAGTAATTTCAACTAAATTCATTGATCAATTGGGTCTAGGATAGCAATGGACAAAGGAAAATGAGGTAAAATAAGATGAAAGAAAGCACAATTTTGAGGCTCAACATACCCCCACTACTGTCTCCTTGCATGTCCTCATGCAAATTATCCTATGAACTCAGAGGCTTCTGCAAGAACATCTAATCCTCTCCTTCTCCTTTGTCTGGAAGCTAGAGATCTTCTGGGTTTTCTGATAACAAGTTTGAACCTTAGGTTGGTGAGTGCCTTGATTAGCTTCTTGTTCCTTTTCTTCAACTTCTCATTGGTCTTTTCCACTTTGTTTATATGGAGGGATAAGGTTGAGTTCATATCAGTTTTGAGCTTGACTTGATCCTTGAGAATTTCATTCTCATTTTTGATGTGTCTATTAAGTAATTCCAACTCATACCTATCCCTTCTTAATACATCTATTTCAGACAGTGGAGGACTAGGGGTTCTCTCTCTGCTTTCTGAAGCTCTCCTTTCCAAAGTTTCCACATAATCATAAATTTCTTGTTGAGCAGGGTCAATTTCAGGGGTTCCTTCATTAAAATCCTCTTCAACATCTTCTTCAATGGATGTTTCCTCATCTTCTATATCAATCACCCCTGTTTGTTTGATTTGAGTTTTCTTTAGTTTTCCCTTTAGTCTGTGGCTTCTCCTTGGCTGAGAGGATCCCTCTCCTTTCTCTGTGGCAGATTTCTTGATTACCTTCTCTTTCTTAAGTTGCCTCTTGATTTGAGTCAACTTCTCTAAAATGATTTCCTCACTGCTCTCTTGGACTGTTTTGTCAATTTCAACTTTTGAGGCTCTCCATTTTCTACTTCTTCTTGTAGGCTGTGGTTCAGGTGATGGTTCTTTTGGCTCTTCAAAATGATTTCTTATCAAGAAATTGTCCCATGTATCATTTGTTTTAGCTAGATGGTGTTCAATCAAAATTTTGACCAAACCATGATGATATAGGGTTGTCTCTAAAAATTGAACCCTTCGTTGAACACAGGAAGCCATCTTCTTCAAACTTTGAAGTAAGAAATATGGTAGGTTTAAGTCTTCCCCCAGAAAATGCATTATCAGTCTAATGTGGTAGACATAAAATGTCCCATATCTACCTTCACATGTAATAAATTTTTGCAAAAGAAGTAGTATGTTTCTCCATTTATTTTTCAATGCAGAACTGGGAATTCCTTTCTTAAATACAGTGACATCCATACCTGGTGATTTTAAAATTTGTTTCCAGGATTCATTGTGGAATTCTCTGTTTTTGAACCATCTCTCTCCAGTTTTGAGCAACCCTATAGCCTCTGCAATGAAAACTTCAGTGACAGTAAATTTGACATCTCCCACTTCAACTTCAGTTCCTTGAAATGATCTTGCAAATGTTTTAGTGACTTCCTTGTGGAAGCCATTAAATTTCTCCAAAAATTGTAACCATCCTATCTGTTGCAACATTTCTTTACATTGGGGGTAGCCTTCTAGGTATTTTGAACCCACTGGTTCAGTTCTTACAATGAAACCCATAATTGCTTCTTCAATGTTCAGATTAACACTCTTCTACCCACAGAAACAATAACTTTCACCTTCGAATTGAAATGGCTTCAAGTTCTTAATGAAAATGGCTTCAAACTTCGGAATGATATACCTCTGGTTGACAATGAAAACAACTTCAATCTTCGGACTGATATGCCTCTGTTGACAATGGAACTTTGGACTGATATGCCTCTGTTTGACAGTGACAAATGGCTTCAAATTTCCCACACTACTATACCTCTGTCTCTCGGTGGCAAATAGCTTCAAATTCCCATACTGCTATATCTCTATCTCTTGGTAACAAATGGCTTCAAATTCTTCAATGCTATACCTCTGTCTCCTGGTGACAAATGACTTCAAATTCTTCTCTGCTATACCTCTGTGTTTATAGTGATAATGCTCAATCTCTGCCCACAGTGATACTTTGTCTGCCCACGGAATCAAATGGCTTCAAATTCTCACGCTGCTATACCTCTGAGTTTACCCTTTTGCTCTGCTCTGCGTTTACAATGATAATGCTCAATGCTATACCTCTGCGTTTACAATGATAATGCTCAATGCTATACCTCTGCATTTACAGTGATAATGCTTTGATATTCAAACTGATATCCTTTTGCTCTGCTCTCGGTGATAAGAATATCTCTGTCTACGGAATGAAATGCCGGCTACAGAATGGAGTGATGGCAGTGGTCACGGAATGAGGTAATGGAGTGAGGTGGAGGGAACGAATTAATGATTGAAGAGACGGCGGAGATTTTTACAACGGCAAAGAGAATCATCATTGAATGATTTGGTTAAGAGATGTGAAGAATTCAAATACCTCGACCATTTTAACCGCTTAAATGATGTCGGATATGGAATTTGAAATGAGAGATTTTAATCCAAAGTTTGTGGAGGGTTTATTGGTCATGATCAATAAAAATAATTAAAACAACCTTTTCGAACAATTCATAACTAAAACTATGCTAAACTTTATGAAATGCCATTATAATTTAAACTTGTTACCTCTGCCTTTCATTTGATTTTTGTAGTCTTTGTCTTCTTGTTCACCTTTGGAGGAGTCTTCATAATTTTCTTGATGCTTTTGATTCATGGATACACTGGGTCATTTTGTTGCAATTCTAATGTCTGCTGATTGATGCCTTCAGAGTTTGTAGCTGCGGAAAGACTGTCTGGCTGCAGAAAGGCTGATCAGCTGCAGAATGTCTGTTGAGCTGCAGAATGTTCCTGTAGAGCATTTTAATCATGGAATGGAGTGTTTTTGGAATATAGGTGAAATTTTATATGGTATGAATGAAGATGGATGATGAGTTATGATATGTATGAAGTGGATGATGAAATGGAATGGATTCAGTTTATGAAATGGAGTGAAAGAACATAAGAACTGCCCTGCAATCCCTGACATGTTTTATTCATTTACAGCAAGACATCAAATTTTGAATTTTTTCATGAAAATGAGATGGATGGAGTATGGAATGAGATGAATGAAATGTGGAATGGAGTAGAATATGAATGAATGAATGAGATGGAGTATGGATGGATAAGTGAATGGAGTGAAATGAAATGAGATGAATCATAAGCACTATGGATCTGAACTTATGATTTTTGTAACAGCTGCTTGTAAAAACAAAAATGGGAAAAGTTAGAGTGTCAGAGAGACTCTGATTTTCACCCTATCTTTTCTGTATAAACATGCCAATCAATGATTGGTTTTCATGTTTATACCTTTATTTTTTTATTTTTATTTTTTTCAAAAAGAAATGCTTCAGAAAATTTAATCAAGTTGATGAAGAAGAGAGATTCTTCTTCATTAACTTCACATCATTACTTTCTTGGAACTTCTTGACAAATTCTTCTCTTGAGAGTGGTTTGTGATATAGCTTCAATCTATGACCATTCACAAGAAAAGTGACCTCTTCTTCATCTATAGTTCTGATTTTTACTGCCCCATTATCAAAAATTCAAACAATTTCATATGGCCCAAGCCAATGTGTCTGAAATTTCCCTTGAAAATCCTTGAATTTTGAATCAAACAAGAGAGCCCAGTCACCCTCTTTGAATTTCTTCTCCTTGATGTACTTGTCATGCCATCTAGCCCTTTGCTGTTGGACTAGACTTGTTTTCTGAACTGAATCTTGTCTGATCTCATCCAATTCATTAATTTACTCCAGTCTATGCTTTTGTGCCTCCGTTAGATCAAGTCCTAGCTGAACTGCCATCTTGAAGGTTTGAATTTGGAACTCTATGGGAAACAAAACTTGCTTTCCATAAACAAGTTCATAAGGAGTATGGCCTGTTGTGTTTCTCCATGTAGTTATATAGGCCCACAAGGCTTCAGGAAGCCTATCTACCCAATCTCTTCTATGTAAATGAACAGTCTTTGTTAGGATTCCTTCAATGACCTTATTAGTAGATTCCACTTGACCATTTGCTTGTGGATGATAAGGAGTAGATTTTCTATGTCTAATTTTGTACTTCTCCATTATTTTCTCCACTAGCCTTGATGTAAATTGAGCTCCTTGATCTGTAACAATTTCCCTTGGGACACCAAAACGAGTAAAAATATCCTCAAAAAGAAAAGTAACTACAGATGATTCATTAGCAACAAGTAATGGTTTAGCTTCTACCCACTTAGTAGCATAATCAGTGCAAACTAATATGTATTTCTTTTGTCTTGATGGAGGACTAATAGGTCCTACAAAATCCAAAGCCCATTTTTCAAAAGGTTCAATGTGTACCTGAGGTTGTAATGGCATCTCACCTGAAGGAGAAGGTTTCCCTACCCTTTAGCAACTGTCACACCTTTTGACATACTCCTTAGCATCTTTAAACAAGGATGGCCAATAATATCCTAGATTAAGGATATTATAGGCTGTCCTCTTATCTGCAAAGTGCCCGCCACAAGGTTCGTCATGACATGCCTTGAGAATCTCGGGCATCTCATCTTCACGAACACACCTTCTAATGATCAAATATGGACCTGTCTTGTACAACTCATTAGCGACCCATGAATAATTTGCACTATCATTAATGATTTTTCTTTTATCCCTTGCATTCATAATTGAAGGAAATTTTCCTGAAACTAAATAATTAGCAATATCAGCAAACCATGGAGTTTGAGTAGAGATTGAAAAAATATATTCATCAGGAAATTGATCTTCAACCGGAGTGTCATCTTTGATATTTTGGAGTCTAGATAGGAAATCAGCTACTGTGTTTTGTTTTCCAGGCCTATCTAGAATAGTAATGTTGAATTCTTGTAAGAGCAACAACCATCTTATAACTCTGCCATTAGTGATTGATTTGTTCATTAAGTATCTAATTGCAGAATGATCAGTGTGAACAAAAGTTTCATAGCCTATTATATAGTGTCTAAATTTTTTTATGGCATGAACAACAGCTAAAAACTCTTTTTCAGTTACAGTATAGTTTAACTCTGCAGGAGTCAAATTTTTACTGATATAATAGATGGCATAGGGAATTAAATCTTTCTGTCCCAATACTGCTCCTAGAGATGTTTCAGAAGCATTTGTCGAGATATGAAAAGGTAACTTCCAGTTAGGTCCCCTTAATATAGGTGCTTGAGAAATTTTGGTTTTCAGGGTTTCAAAAGCTAACTGGCAATCAGAAGTCCACTTGAATTCACAATCTTTGGTGAGTAATTTGAAGAGTGGAGATGCTATCTTGGTAAAGTTTTCTATAAATCTCCAATAATACCCTTTAAATCCTAGAAAACTTCTAACATCTCTTTGAAAACTTGGAATGGATAGGTTAGAAATGACTTCAACTTTTGCCTCATCAACTCTAATCCCATCCCCTGAAATGTGGTGCCCTAAAACAATACCTTCGGTAAACATCATAAAACATTTTTCATGACTAAGTGAAAGGTTTGCTTCTTGACATATTTTTAAGACTTTTTCCAAGTTTTCTAAAGCCTCTTCAAATGTATTCCCATAAACTGTGAAATCATCCATGTACACCTCTACACAATCATGTATTAGATCCGAAAAAATTCTTAATACTGCCCTTTGGAATGTTGCAGGTGCATTGCATAATCCAAATGGCAATACTCGGTAAGCATAGGTACCCCAAGGACAGGTGAATGTGGTTTTGTCTTGATCTTCAAGTGCTACTTGGATTTGATTGTAACCACTAAACCCATCTAGGAATGAAAAGTACTTTTTGCCAGTTAATGTATCTAATACTTGATCTATGAAAGGTAAGGGAAAATGGTCTTTAAGAGTAGCTTTATTCAGTTCTCGGTAGTCAACACACACCCTCCATTTTCCATTTTTCTTTGGCACAATTATCAAAGGAGAAACCCACTGACTATCTGAAATAGGATAGATGAAATTAACATTTAACAATTTTTGCAATTCCTCTTTAACAATTTCCCTAAGATTTGGATTCATCCGTCTTTGAGGTTGTCTAATTGGTTTGCAATTTTCCTCTATATAGATGTGATGAGTACAAGTCTTGGGACTTATCCCTTTCATGTCAGTGTATTCCCATGCATATGTAGAAGAATGTCTCTGTAATACTTTGACTAACTCTTCTTGTTGAGATTTTTCTAGGTTCTTGTTTATATTCAAAGTTTTGCCTGGAAAAATCTCACTTGTAGAGCTGCCAAATTTGTCCATAGAATGAAGAGACATCTGCCTTGATGACAAAAACTCAATATTGGATCCCTCTTGAAATGATTCATGTTTGTGTTCTGGAGAGGATTCAAAGTTTTCTAGAGTATTAAGAATTTGATTATCTTCACTAATTTCTGAAATTGTGAAGAGTGGTTGTAAATATTCTTCATCCTCTATCCATTGAGTGTCATCTAGATCTGTAATTGTCCTAGTTGGAGGATATAAAGTGAATTTCTTAGTTGAACTACCATCAGAAATATACATATCACCGGACCTACAACTAATAAAAGCATCAATTGTAGCCAACCAAGGTCTTCCTAATATAACAGGATGGCCTCCTAGATTATTCTTAGGAGTTAGGATCATGAAATCCACAGGGTATTCCCAAGAATCTAGGGACGCTGGAATGTCTTCTATTACCCCATCTGGTTTGATCACAGATCTATCTGCTAATTGTAATAATGTGGGTGTAAAGAGAAGATTAGGAAGTTTCAGTTTGTCCATGATTTTTCTACTCATGATATTTATTGCTGCTCCTAAATCAATGAGTGTGTTTTGAATTTCAATTCCATTGATGTGAATTTTGACAACTGGATTTCCGGGGTCAAAATACTTTGGAATAGCAATCTTTCCCATCATAATGTCTGCTATTTGTCCTACCAGTTGAATTTTCTTTGTTTCTCTTATTATTTTTCTTGTTGTCTTCATACTCAACTCCTTTATTGTTTTGGCTAAAATTGGGATTTCCTTGATGGCTTGCAATAATGGAATTTTAATGCAAACATTTCTCAATTGATCTAAGAAATCATAATTAGGCACCATGATTTGTTTTTCTACACCTCTATCAATTTGTAATCTTTCTGGAAAGGGAGGTATAGAAGTAGATGTGGATGGTTGCTCTAATACAGGAGTTGGATTTATTGGATCTTTTTGTTTTAGTTTTTCAATGTGTGGGTCTTGAAAGGATGTGTCTTCCTCAAGACTTTTATTCACCCGTAGGGATTCTTCCTCAGAATTATCTTGTTCTTGTATGATCACAGAAGGTTTCCTCTTTTCAAGTATTCTTCCAGACCTCAGTTGAACATCACTAAGGTCTAAAGGAGTAATTAAATAAGTTGGAAATTGTTGGCCTTCTATCATGTATGTATTCTGAGGGTTCTTATTATTGGGGTTTGGTATGGGTTGAGCGGGCAATTGATTTGATTTTTGAGGGAATGGTAATGAAAGTGGTTGATTTTGATGTGGTTGGTTCTGATGATGTTGTTGAGGATTTTGTTGAAAATTTTGTTGAAGATTTTGAGGAAAATTCTGTTGAGGATTTTGAGGATAAAAATGTGGGTATGGTGGATAGGATGGTGGATACTGATAGTATGGAGAGTATCTTCCATAGGGACTTTGTGTTCCTTGTGCCCAAGATTGAGATTGATTTTGAAATTGGGGCCAAGGTTGCTGCTAAGAATTCCAAGGTGGAGGTTGATTATACATTTGATCATGGAATCCTTGTGTCTGAGGTCCCTGCCAAGGTCTTCTAGATACAAAGTTAAGAGATTCTGTGAAGTCTGTAGGAGTTTCTTCTTGAAAGACAGCCTTGAGACTAGGAAGAGAAGGACAATTCTTGGTCTCATGTTTCTCAGAACAAATGACACAGGTTTCTATAACTTTTACATCCAAAGGACACTCTCTTAGGGCATGTTTCTTTCTACATTTGGGACAAAAGATTGCCAAAGTGGGACAAAAGATTGCCAAAGCATCAGATTCAGCCTTTTGCTTGTTTTGTATCTTGAGGGTGTCTATTTGTTCACTAAGACTCCCTAAGATGTCAGATTTAAAATCATCAAGCATATGCCCTATTTCTGATCTACTTACTGTCCCAGAAGCAGATTTACTTGCCCTTGCAAGAGCGGGATCTCTTGGACCTTTGACAGTTTTAGATTTCCCTCTGGAAAGGTTGATACATAACTCAGATATTTCAGGTAATGTGAGTTGTGATATATCCCCTTTTCCCATCATGTTAAGGATATCCAACCATTCATCCCTAATTGTTTTCAACCAAAGAGCTTTTAAGGTGTCTTGATCTAGGTTTTCCATTTTTTCCCTTTTGATGTTGTAATTAAATCTCTCCAACAAATCTTCCAAATTTTCATCTTCTTTTTGTAACATCTTGAACACTTCTTCCTTATGATTAACCGGCATACAATAATCCAGATATCTCTCTAGAAATGCTTGTTTCATGTCTTCCCATGTTCTAATAGAACTACTGATTAGACTCATAAACCACTTCAATGCTGCTCCTTTCAAAGTTGAAGGAAATAATTTCAGTTTTTGAGCATCTTGTAGGTAGTCATAAGTCCTACACAGCACTTCAAATTCGAATAAGAAAGTTTCAGGATCTTCAGTTTTAAGTCCATAGAAGTTTGGAAGGACGGAGGGTGAAATGTTTTTCATGGTTGTATTGGTTTCTTCATCAAGTATAGGGAACCCAAAAGAGCTTCCTATTCTACCTCTTCCTCCATTTGCACCTCTACCTCCTTCTCCTCTACCTCTACCTCTACCTCCAAATAGTGTGTTTTCTCCATTAAAAACTCCTCCTCCTCCTTCTTCTGCCATGGTTGACTCTCTTGTAGAAGTGGAAAGGTTTGTGTCCCTAACAGGAGTCTTTAGATCTTCTTCTATGGCAGGTTCAGTGGATGAAGTGGAAGGTTTCTCTAATGGAATAGTTGACCTTAGATCTTCTAGAAGTCCAGGATCAGTAAAGGATGGAAGATTGGTTTGAGTTGAAGGTGTACTAGCTCTGGATCTAGATGAAACAAGTGGTGTTCTAGAAATCAAACTTCTGCCTCTGCTGCTTATAAATCTTCCCCTTGAATCTCTCTCCCTACGCATAATTTTTTTTTTGGATGCTAAGAAACAAAGGTTACCTAGTTTTCACTTCCCCGACAACGGCGCCAAAATGTTTGGTCTCAATCTAGTCTCCTAAATTGAGCTCATTTAATTGTCAACCAGGGTTGGTAAACTGCTGAAGTGAAGTGTACTGTATGTACCTAGGTGCTTGTTTCCTAATGCATTGTGTGTAGTGTTTTGTGATGTTTTTGGTCTTTTGTGATGATTTATGATGTTTTTGGTCTTTTGGTGGTTTTATGTTCACAAGGAAAATGCCTAGAAAGCTAATGGAAAGGAGCTGGTGATTAAAAACAGAGTTAAGCCTAATTGGTTGATGTTAAATGGTAAATGCAATTTGAAACACTGAAGCAAAATCAAATCTAAACTATGACTAAGTAAAAGCAAAGCTTGATAATGACTTTTAAGCAAATGATTCAAAACACAAACTAAACTTGAGAAATGATCACTAAGTATGCAAATCCTCTAACTAAACAGTTAAACAACTAATCTTACAATGATGCAACATTTTGTCCTTGATTAGAGATTTGAAACATATTTGAAGGAAAAACATTGATACCATCCTAAGATCTTCTATTCTAGGACTAGTTCCTAACTCTATTCTGCAATTTAATTGAATGTCACAAGACCTTACTCAAGAGTTATTGATTTCTTTTCAAAGTAGTCTTTTTGAGGGAGGGCTCTGTTTATGAAATGATAAGGAAATTGCAGAGGTACTTCAGGCCTTAAAATGATGTTGTCTTATGTTCATATGGTTATGGATCAATTGTAGATTTTAGAACAAGAAGATGTTTGTAAATAATGAAGGCTGTTTTGTTAATCTTAACAACTGAAGTAATCTATTGTGCAGTGGATGACAATCTAAATGTGAAGTGCAAGTGCAATGAGTTAATCTAAGAATGAACTTAAGATGCCACTAATCTAAAACAATGTTGAACTACAAGTCATCATCAAACTCAAAACAAAGTAACTGAACATGAGTTAAGTGCAATTAAACTCCGGAGCATCCTAACTAAGCTACCATGCATTATTCTATGGAATTATACAGTCTGTTTGTCCATCATGATTGATATATTGGAAGAGTTCCTTCTTTTGGAAGAGATTTTAGAACAATTCTGACTGTGTAATTGAGTGCAAATGCAAACATAAAGACTGAAAGCAATGAAAAACTAAGATATCATAGCCATCTCCTACTCGTCATTATGATATTTTGGACAAGCGTTTAAGAGCAAGAACAGCAATGGTACTTAGTACAAACACACAACTAAAACATTCATTATCACGGTTATGCCTTGGACTCCTTAAGAATTTATTGGAAGAGTTTCTTCTTGTGGAAGAGTGATTAGAACAAGTGTAACTGTGATAGTGAACAACAAAAACTACAACTAAATCCTACAATACTATAGCCATTTCTCATTCATCATTATAATCTTTTGGAAGAGCTTCTTCTTGTGGAAGAGTTAGAATGAGTATAACTACAATAGCTAATTAAAAACAACTATGAATTCAACTTCAAATCCTACAATACTATAGCTATTTCCCATTCATCATTATAATCTTTTGGAAGAGCTTCTTCTTGTGGAAGATTTAGAATGAGTATAACTACAGTAGCTAATTAAAACAACTACTAATTCAAATTCAAAAACGTAAAGGCAGCTAGAATACTTATCTAATTTACGCAAATAAATCCGTGCAAGAGGCAGGGGCCCTCTACCACCTGACAGAATTCAACTCAAAATTAAATCAACGCTTTCAAAACAACACTGTCTGCTTCATTAAAGATGAAATAAATTGAACATAGCACTATGCGTCTTCAGAAATGTAGCACAGAATCTAAGCAAAAATCTGAAATGAAATCTAGCATAAAATCTAGCCTAGCTCTCAGTTTCCCAAGTGTTTATATAGCAAATGTAAATAACAAGACTTGCAACAATTTCAGGAACACTGTCTTTCCTTATCGGAATTACATTAGGACTCTTGAAGTGGCTGCGTGAAAAGGAAAAAGACATCTGGACTGAGACAGTCCTAATAGAAGTCTTCCTTCCTAAATGTGTTCCCACGTTCCAAAACCATACCCAGAATTCATTTCTTCCTCCATGATGAGCAACGAACCATGTAGACATGGCGTGGATTATGCCCATATGCGGTTTTTCTTGAGAGGCCACCTGGAACATACTCAAACGTGAAGATAGCTGCAGAATCGCCGGTTAGCTACGGAATGTCTGCATTCTGCAGCTAGTTCCGGTCAAAATGCTTTACAATGGAAAAAATCACAAAACTTAGCAAGTCAGTCATGTAAATCATTCTAAAAGTAATTTCAACTAAATTCATTGATCAATTGGGTCTAGGATAGCAATGGACAAAGGAAAATGAGGTAAAGTGGAATGAAAGAAAGCATAATTTTGAGGCTCAACATGCCCCCACTGCTGTCTCTTTGCATGTCCTCATGCAAATTATCCTATGAACTCAGAGGCTTCTGCAAGAACATCTAATCCTCTCCTTCTCCTTTGTCTGGAAGCTAGAGATCTTCTAGGTTTTCTGATAACAAGTTTGAACCTTAGGTTGGTGAGTGCCCTGATTAGCTTCTTGTTCCTTTTCTTCAACTTCTCATTGGTCTTTTCCACTTTGTTTATATGGAGGGATAAGTTTGAGTTCATATCAGTTTTGAGCTTGACTTGATCCTTGAGAATTTCATTCTCATTTTTGATGTGTCTATTAAGTAATTCCAACTCATACCTATCCCTTCTTAATACATCTATTTCAGACAGTGGAGGACTGGGGGTTCTCTCTCTACTTTCTGAAGCTCTCCTCTCCAAAGTTTCCACATAATCATAAATTTCTTGTTGAGCAGGGTCAATTTCAGGGGTTCCTTCATTAAAATCCTCTTCAACATCTTCTTCAATGGATGTTTCCTCATCTTCTATATCAATCACCCCTGTTTGTTTGATTTGAGTTTTCTTTAGTTTTCCCTTTAGTCTGTGGCTTCTTCTAGGCTGAGAGGATCCCTCTCCTTTCTCTGTGGCAGATTTCTTGATTACCTTCTCTTTCTTAAGTTGCCTCTTGATTTGAGTCAACTTCTCTAAAATTATTTCCTCACTGCTCTCTTGGACTGTTTTGTCAATTTCAACTTTTGAGGCTCTCCATTTTCTACTTCTTCTTGTAGGCTGTGGTTCAGGTGATGGTTCTTTTGGCTCTTCAAAATGATTTCTTATCAAGAAATTGTCCCATGTATCATTTTTTTTAGCTAGATGGTGTTCAATCAAAATTTTGACCAAACCATGATGATATAGGGTTGTCTCTAAAAATTGAACCCTTCTTTGAACACAGGAAGCCATCTTCTTCAAACTTTGAAGCAAGAAATATGGTAGGTTTAAGTCTTCCCCCAGAAAATGCATTATCAGTCTAATGTGGTAGACATAAAATGTCCCATATCTACCCTCACATGTAATAAATTTTTGCAGAAGAAGTAGTATGTTTCTCCATTTATTTTTCAATGCAGAACTGGGAATTCCTTTCTTAAATACGGTGACATCCATACCTGGTGATTTTAAAATTTGCTTCCAGGATTCATTGTGGAATTCTCTATTTTTGAACCATCTCTCTCTAGTTCTGAGCAACCCTGTAGCCTCTGCAATGAAAACTTCAGTGACAGTAAATTTGACATCTCCCACTTCAACTTCAGTTCCTTGAAATGATCTTGCAAATGTTTTAGTGACTTCCTTGTGGAAGCCATTAAATTTCTCCAAAAATTGAAGCCATCCTATCTGTTGCAACATTTCTTTACATTGGGGGTAGCCTTCTAGGTATTTTGAACCCACTGGTTCAGTTCTTACAATGAAACCCATAATTTCTTCTTCAATGTTCAGATTAACACTCTTCTACCCACAGAAACAATAACTTTCACCTTCGAATTGAAATGGCTTCAAGTTCTTAATGACAATGGCTTCAAATTTCGGAATGACATACCTCTGATTGACAGTGACAACAGCTTCAAAGTTCGAGCTGATATACCTCTGGTTGACAATGAAACTTTGGACTGATATGCCTCTGTTTGACAGTGACAAATGGCTTCAAATTTCCCACACTACTATACCTCTGTCTCTCGGTGGCAAATAGCTTCAAATTCCCATACTACTATATCTCTGTCTCTTGGTAACAAATGGCTTCAAATTCTTCAATGCTATACCTCTATCTCCCGGTGACAAATGACTTCAAATTCTTCTCTGCTATACCTCTGTGTTTATAATGATAATGCTCAATCTCTGCCCACAGTGATATTTTGTCTGCCCACGGAATCAAATGGCTTCAAATTCTCACGCTGCTATACCTCTGAGTTTACCCTTTTGCTCTGCTCTGCGTTTACAATGATAATGCTCAATGCTATACCTCTGCGTTTACAATGATAATGCTCAATGCTATACCTCTGCATTTACAGTGATAATGCTTTGATATTCAAACTGATATCCTTTTGCTCTGCTCTCGGTGATAAGAATATCTCTGTCTACGGAATGAAATGCCGGCTACAGAATGGAGTGATGGCAGTGGTCACGGAATGAGGTAATGGAGTGAGGTGGAGGGAACGAATTAATGATTGAAGAGACGACGGAGATTTTTACAACGGCAAAGAGAATCATCATTGAATGATTTGGTTAAGAGACGTGAAGAATTCAAATACCTCGACCATTTTAACCGCTTAAATGATGTCGGATATGGAATTTGAAATGAGAGATTTTAATCCAAAGTCTGTGGAGGGTTTATTGGTCTTGATCAATAAAAATAATTAAAACAACCTTTTCGAACAATTCATAACTAAAACTATGCTAAACTTTATGAAATTCCATTATAATTTAAACTTGTTACCTCTGCTTTTCATTTGATTTTTGTAGTCTTTGTCTTCTTTGTTCACCTTTGGAAGAGTCTTCATAATATTTCTTGATGCTTTTGATTCATGGATACACTGGGTCATTTTGTTGCAATTCTAATGTCTGCTGATTGATGCCTTCAGGATTTGTAGCTACGGAAAGACTGTCTGGCTGCAGAAAGGCTGATCAGCTGCAGAATGTCTGTTGAGCTGCAGAATGTTCCTGAAGAGCATTTTAATCATGGAATGGAATGTTTTTGGAATATAGGTGAAATTTTATATGGTATGAATGAAGATGGATGATGAGACATGATGTATATGAAGTGGATGATGAAATGGAATGGATTCAGTTTATGAAATGGAGTGAAAGAACATAAGAACTGCCCTGCAATCCATGACATGTTTTATTCATTTACAGCAAGACATCAAATTTTGAATTTTGTCATGAAAATGAGATGGATGGAGTATGGAATGAGATGAATGAAATGTGGAATGGAGTAGAATATGAATGAATGAATGAGATGGAGTATGGATGGATAAGTGAATGGAGTGAAATGAAATGAGATGGATCATAAGCACTATGGATTTGAACTTATGATTTTTGTAACAGCTGCTTGTAAAAACAAAATGGAAAAGTTAGAGTGTCAGAGAGACTCTGATTTTCACCCTATCTTTTCTGTATAAACATGCCAATCAATGATTGGTTTTCATGTTTATACCTTTATTTTTATTATTTTTTTTTATTATTATTATTATTATTTTTTATTTTATTTTTTAAAGAGGAAACTGGCATCCAGAAACAACAAGAAACACCTACACTAGGGTGGGGCCCATAGGGTTATTTTGGTGCATGTCTATTTTTGGTTATCCCTTAATTAAGATGGACAATAAACTGTAATATATTCTCAATGATAACTTGTAATAGTTAACTGAAAGTGATAAATTCAGTTAGCTAGTGGATTTTGAGTTATAGGTTGTTGGTGACACATGTCGAGTCATTCTAGTTGTAAAAGAGTTCGAAGTGCAGTGGTGCATTAGTTAATGCAAGTTGTAATCATTTTAACTCAGTTAAGTGAGTTAAACTCAGTTGTGCTAGTTGTAATTGTTAGATACTAGTGAGAGACCAAGTGAATTAAATATTAATTAATTCACAATCAATGATCTCACATGAAACTGGGGATTTACTATTATTAGCTGCATGCATGTCAGTTCCAGTGGAGAGCCAGTTGAGATCTAGGTGAAAGGGAAGAGTAACTATCAGTTGTGATATTGGCAGGCTACCCAGGTGTAGTTAAAACACCACATGATTCCCATGATACTCAACGCAATGTAGGAAGGCTGTAATTCCTTGTGAATAAGGATTGCTTTCCTCATGAACTGTGTGAGCAAGGAAGGCTGAAGACAGGCTAAGAATTGGTTGATTATTGGCCTAATTTTGTCTGGATCAGTGTGAGACAATTAGTTGAATACAGGAGGACTCCTGTGAGAAGAGTTGTATGTAATTGTTTCATGATTCCTTTTGGAATGTACAATATATGTTAGTGGGGTTTTGAGCAGCGAACTTTCCCTGGGAATTTATCTGTGTTGTGTGTGATTGATCTTTCTTCATGTTGATGTGATTAACGATCGTGTTTTTAATTCCACAAAATATTTGTAGAAGCAATTCAGTATTTAACTTTAGCACATTGTTATATCAGGTGAATCCAATATATACATGCATGTTTTATAATTTCTACATGGTATCAGAGTTGTGTTATAAATTTTCTACATGGTATCAAAGTTGTGTTATAAATTTTCTACATGGTATGAGAGCAGGAATTATTTGGGTGCGTGAGTTTGAAAATAATATCTAAAAATTTTGATGCAAAATTTTCAAAAAAAAATAGCATATTTGGATTCCTTGGGAAAAAATACCCAAATTAAAAAAATAGATCAGTCAAATCAAAGCTCGGATGAGGGAGATATCGTCGATTTAAAATCAACTTTTTTGTTAGAAAATTTTGCGATGGTTGGACAATTACAATGTGTGTGAGTTGGTGAAGGAAAAGTTTTCCTTCGACACAAAGCAACAAGACAAGCCAACAAGATTGGGAATCATGTGAAGAATCTCTATAGACTTGATGTAGATGTGATCTCTACAGAGCTTCCAACCATTGGGAAGTGTGAGAAATCCATGCAATTGACCCTTGAGAGGGAGCTGGATTTGCATGCAGGTGAGAATGAACCTCATGATGTGGAGCAACCACATGAGGAGGATCACAGAGTGGCAGAAAACACTCACACATAGAAATTTCAAGCCAGATGGGCAGAGGGAGTGCATGCAACTATACCTCCAGGTGTGAGGTAGGGTGATGTGCAAGAATAATCCCAAGAAGAAATTTAGGCAAGGTCCTAGAGGTGGTGCATCTCATGGATTGAACTTGGCTACGAGGAGCCCACAGAGAAGTAGTAGCAGGATCAGTTAGATTGATGCAGTCAGAAGTCATGAGGACGCGTCAGATACTGGAGCGCAGATCAGAGTTGGCAGCAGTACAGAGTGCATGGATGTAGATGTCAATAGCATAGAGAATCCAGTAGACATGTGCAGTAGTTAGCAATAGTTAGAATACTTTAATGACAGATGCATTATAATAATTCAGTTCTTTGGATGCTATTTAGTTTCGGAAGTGTTGCATGTGCGAGAAACACTAGAGAAGTGTTGCATGCAAAGGTTGCATGTGCGAGAAACACTAAAGAAGTGTTGCATGAGGTTGCATGTTGCATGCATGAGGTGCATGTCACATGCAAGGACATTCCTTTCTTGTTGAGAGGGATTGTTGAAGTTTGCAACAAGAAATAATGAAATTGGCATCCGAAAACAAAAATTAGCACCTACACTAGGGTGGGGCCCATAGGGTTATTTTGGTGCATTTTTTGGTTATCCCTTAATTAAGATGGACAATAAATTGTAATCTATGCTCAATGATAACTTGTAATAGTTAATTGAAAGTGATCAATTCAATTATCTAGTGGATTTCGAGTTAGAGATTGTTGGTGAGGCATGCAGATTAATTCTAGTTGTAACATAGTTCGAGGTGCAGTGGTGCATTAGTTAATACAAGTTGTAATCAATTTAACTCAGTTAAGTGAGTTAAACTCAGTTGTGCTAGTTGTAACTATTAGATACACTAGTGAGAGATCAAGTGAATTAAATATTAATTAATTTACAATCAATGATATCACATGTAATTGAGGATTTACTATTATTAGTTGCATGCATGTCAGTTCCAGTGGATACCCAGTTGAGATCTGGGTGAAAGGGAAGTGTAACTATTAGTTGTGATATTAGCAGGTTACCCAGGTGTAGTTAAAACACCACAAGATGCCCATGATACTCAGTGGAGTGTAGGAAGGATGGAATTCCTTGTGAATAAGGATTGCATTCCTCATGAACTGCGTGAGCAAGGTAGGCTGAAGACGGGCTTAGAATTGTTTGAGTATTGGCCCGATTTTGTCTCGATAAATGTGAGACAATTAGTTGAATACATGAGGACTCTTGTGAGAAGAGTTGTATGTAATTGTTTCATGATTCCTTGTGGAATATAGAATATATCGTATTGGGGTTTTGAGTAGAAAGCTTTCCCTGGGAAAATATTTATGTTGTGTGTGATTGATCTTTTTTCATGCTCATGTGATTACGGATTATGTTTTTAATTCCGCAAAATATTTTTAGAAGCGATTAAGTATTTAACTTTAGTACATTGTTAGATTGGGTGAATCCAAGATATATATGTATGTTGTATAATTTATACAGTTCCTCTGGTGTTGCATTGCCTTCTTCCGGATATGTGCTACTTCAACTACCCTTCCTGTAACAAATATCTGCAGCCCCTTTGTTGATGGTTCATCTTTATATGCAATCCTCTGATACCATGTGAAAAATTCTGAGCACATAAATCCTACTGCTAAATATTGATTTAATTATCCTACTTGATTTATTTACACACGTTATTTTACTGAATATTCAAAAAAACTTCGAAGTAAACACAAATAGCAACCTACACAAATACATATCATTTACTGAACATCACACACATGAAAAAAGACACACAAATTTTTTGGACAAAAGTCCCAAGAAAAACCCAATGCGAGAAAACTGGTGCAGCAGATATGAGGGTTTATTATTATTAAGTTGCAGTTTTTGAGTACATCTAGGGTGCCATAACTCGGCTCACCCCATAGAGAAATCCTTGGCAATCAGAGAAAAATTGTGAGATATACCTCACTCTTGCAAGTCTTGGCTGATCTGGATGAGTAACTGGTGAAACCCTAGTTGGCTCTGCGCAGCTATTGCGTTAACTTACGTAGCCTTGGCTAAGGACTACATCACCCTAGCTATGTATGGATCTGCTTCTCTCAGATTTGGTTTCAACCCTACTAACTTAGAAACCCTCGCTTCTTGTGAATTTCAAAATTTTCTCTAGAGGCACTGTGTTGCCCTTGCATGCGCCCTGCGTGGGCCTATGTCAGCCTCCTGAGGGACTGTGTCACACCCTTTGATGGTTGCACTGCCTCCACTGCGTCTTTTCTTCCCTTACTCTGCACTGTACTCTTGGCCCCCCTGACCAATCACTGCATCTGCCCCTCACTGCAACTTTGAGTCACTCAGATCTGATCTTCATCCAAGCACTTCTCTGTTAGAAGAATTGGATCTCTTAGACTTTGTGTGTGTCCTCCAACTGACCCCAAGCCCTTCCTTTATACTTTTCCCATTGACACATCAATGACCGTGATCTAATCACTAATAAATAGCTAAGATTAAAATAATTCTTGATCCACGTCACTAAATTGTTCTCATCACATGTGTAAATTAATTCACTTTAATTTTTTAATTTCCCTAAGTTAGACTTAGGGTCCCCATTAAAAAATTGAATTATTTGAATAATTTTTACACCAAAGGGAATTTCTCCAAATGCTTTCTGGGTCTTGGAGATCTCATGTGTTCCAGCCCCTCCACAAATTTTTGGAGCTAGAGAACACTCGATGCTGCCCCAAAATCTCAACAATTAATGGAGCTTGGAAAGAGATGAATGAAACCCCACATGTAATGTAAGACATGAATGAAACTCAGTGCATGAGTAAGGGAAGTTGAATGTAAGAATATGAAAATCGGTTGGATTGGTTGGGTTCATTGGTGTAAATTATTGGTATAAATGGAAAATGGTAGTATAGTCATGAGAAATGTGATAAATAAAGGTAAGGTAAATAGATTCGAGTCATCAGATGCCTTGGTTAAGTTGGGAACTGTTGTTCTCAATGTTGTGCATGTTGTGCTCGGATAAAGGAAGTTCTCTTAACCTTAACTTTATGAGTATGATTATGATGCTATCTATATATGTATACATGTATGTATGTATGTATGTATGTATGTCATGTCTAATAGGGTCGTCATGGATCATGATTATTTTTATGTTAATGTTTATATGTATATATGTATGTATGCATGTCGTTTTCTGACAGAATCATGATTGTTTTATGTTAATGTTTATATATATTTATGTATCTATGTATCAATGTCACTATCTGACAAGGTTTTCAGGAATCATTCTTGGGGAGGAATGATTTCTTATGCAGGTGAATGGCATGAAAGAGATTCCTAGTCTTATGGGGAATCAAGTGGGAACAGCAGTCCTGACAAATATACGAGATCAGTATCATGTGGTTATGAATTGATATTATGTGATTATACTATGTCTATTTTTGTGTTATGGAAATGCTATGCTGATGAATATATCAATGAAATAAAATCAGTGTGCTTTGCGGCATGCATGGATAAGGATGGATGGAAGAGATACATTGGAATAAATCTTGCTTGGTAGAGACAATGTGGTTTTGGATGTGCAATGATATTGTCATGTATATGTTGTGCATATCGTATATTCAGTAATTGTACCTATGGTGTTGTGTGCCTGTTGTATATATGGTGTTGTGTGTATATATCATATGCAGTGCTGGATATATATGGTGCTATATACATGTTTGATATGTGGTGATGTGTACATATTGTATTGTGCACATGATGGATATGGGTGTTGTGTGCATATGGTGTTGCGCCCATGTTGGATATGTGGTGTTGTGTACATATGGTGTTATATGCATGTTATATATGCAGTGATATGTACATATGGTGTTGTGTGCATGTTGTACATGTGGTGCTATGTACATATGGTGTTGTGTGGATGATTTTACATGTGATGTTGTGTGCATGTGGTGTTGTGTATATATTGTACATGTGGTGTTGTGCACATGTGGTGTTGTGTACATGTGGCGCTGTGTACATATGGTGTTGTGTACATGTTGTGCATGTGGTGCTATGTACATGTGGTATTGTGTACACGTTGTACAGGTAGTGTGGTGTACCTGTTGTTTTGTAAACGTTGTGCAGATGGTGTCATGTACATGTGGTGTTGTGTACATGTTGTGTAGGTGGTGTTGTATATAGGGGGTACTATGTACATGTTGTACATGTGGTATTATATGCATGTCGTACATTTTGTGTCATGTACATGTGGTACTACATATGTTTATTGTGTAGTCGTGGTATCATGACATGTGTATTCAATGTTTTTTACTCAGTGTACATATATATATATTGTGTTCTACACCAGATGTAGGTATATGTGTTGTGTTGTACACCGGGTGTAGGTGTATGTGTTGTGTTATGTTTCGGGTGTAGGTGTATGTATGGTCTAGTGTCGTATGTTTTGTGTGGATGTATGTGTTGTGATGTACATTGTGTATGTGTATTTTATTGAAGAAAATAAAAAGGAACTAGGTGTTTGTTGGGTGTGGAAACTGATCTAGTTTATGTACGAAAAAGACAAAGGATAAAGGTAGAAGTGAACGACCGATTAAAGGATAAGTATTAGTATTGTATTTTTGTTTTATTATGTATGTAATCTATGATTTTGATTATGATGGCCACGTTTTGAGCTGACTGGATGTGACATGTTTACACATGATGATTGGGTTAAATAGATAGTTTGACTTGTTGTGATAGGAAGTGAACATAATTGCAATTGTACCTTGTTAACTAGCTACCAATAAGGTACGATGTAAATTTATTTCAATTTATTTTGAATCTAATGGAATTTATGTGCTTGGTACAGGAAAGCATGGAAATTCCTGGTGGGTTGGTTGAAACTGACTGCAAGAATTAACAACAACAACGAAAGGAATTGGAACATGCAACATTATGTTGGTAAAGTAATTCAGGAGCAGGGCCATTATGGGAAACTGGTACCCAATACTATCCATTGATTTCCATGAGTATGCTATGGTCAATATGTTGGTTTTGAGGGAGGTATATGCCTTGATTGTTTAACCATATAACGCGAGGAATCCTTGCCAAGGGATGGATCGCCCATGATAGGGGATGTCAAGGAACTTGGAAGGTGAGTGACTACACGAAAGGGGGTTACCTGATTGCTCGAGGGACTCTATAGAAAATAAGGGAAGGTCGAGGAATACATTTTTTTTGGTTATTAGCATTTCTAGGTGGAATCATATATATATTGGGAGTCTTCCCTGTAAAAATGAGTCAGTAACTATTCACTAAGAGGACAACAATGTAGAATCATAATGCTAAACATTGGGTACAATTTGACTTTGGTAGTGAATTTTGGAATTCCTAGGAAGGAAGTGAATCCTAGTACTACTCTTGAGGGCGGAGGTGTGATCCTATGGATTCCCTTGTTGTGGATGCAGACAACGTATCCTTTTATTTTTTGGTTTAATAAATGTGCATATGTGTATATGTGTATATTATTGTAAATACTGTATCAAGATGGATTTATAAATCTTCATAGTCAATATGGTTATTTGTTGGTTGAAGAAAATGTGTAGTATATGTGGTTGTTATTGTAAATATTGTAATGAGTTGTGTTATAAAGCTCCAGTAAATAGTATGTTTGTCATTTTTCAACAAGTTATTCATTGTAAATATTGTAACGAGCTGTGTTATAAAGCTCCATAATCATTATGTTTTAATATCAGCAGTCTTGTTGGTTATAGGTGTCATTGAACACCAAGGAGAGTGTTCCCCCAAGGGGGAGGGTTTTGTAATAGCCTTGGTTAAATATTCATGTAAAAAAAAATATAATACCAAGGTCATGGGACATATATTTCAGGCTAAATGGTGGGAAAAACATCCCAACAAGTGTTCATTTGGTTTATTATTGCTAACAAAATTGGAAAAGGCTTTAGAAAGACAAAAATGACATTTTTGGAAATTTATTTATGAAAATAATGGAAATTAGGAGAAAAGGAAGGCGAAAAGTCACAGGTTGCATGTGAGGAGGAAAATGAAGGAAAATATGGAAAATTGAAGAAAATAGAGGCCTCATTAATAAAAAGGCTTATGAGGATCAGTTGGTACCTTTTGTCAGTTCAGTTTTGAAGCTATATCCCTATTCTCTCCCTCTCACACTCTTGGACACTTAGAGTTTTCTTGGAGTACTCTAGCACTGGATTAAGAAAATCAAAGAAGGCAAGATGAAGCACATATCAAGCAAGGAAGAGAAGGATCAAGCGGCTACAACGCGATTATTTGCAAGTATTGAGTTCCATGTATGATTTCCTTGATATATTTGACATGCATGGTAGACACATGTGTGTATTTGGTTCTCTTGCTTCCATTGGCATGGGAATTTCCAAGTTTGATAGTGTTCTTCAACCTAGCCTTTCCATTTCCAAATAGCCATGGTGTGATGAGGTTCTCATGTTTTGGTTGAGCTAGATTGTCAGATGGATTAGAAATTGAGTGAGTTGGTCTCTGAAAGAAAGAACACATGGCCTAGTGATCCTTGAACTAGACTGTGGATTTTGGTAATTCCTTGGCCTAGTAAACCATGAAATTTACTATGGGTTGCGGTAAAGTCAAATATTGTGTACCTCGGTGAGCCTGGGAATCCTCGAATGATGAATGGTGGGATACACGATAAATAATACAGGTGTGTTCCCTCAAAAAGGCCTTGGAATCCTTGGCCAGTGATTGTAAGGGTATAAGGTAAACACTAGAGGGTGGAGTATTGATTAGGCCTAGGGATTCTCAAGCATTGTATGGTGGGATGTACGGTAATTCCTAGAGACTAGGATAAAGGAAAATTCCTCATAGTGTAGGTGGAGAAATCCGGTGGCATCCATGTTTGTTTAGGGCCTAGTGATCCAGTGGGGATTGTGGTAAAGCTTGGTTCTATTGATGAGGATGAGGTGGTTTAGGCTTGGGAAGCCTTGGTTGATTTATGGTTATGAGTCTGATCCAATATCTTTTGCTTCAAGGATGTATTTAGAATTACATTTAACAAAGCATGTTAACCAAGAAATTTAAACAACATGAAAAGAATCAGAAAAGCATAAGAAATAATGAGATCCAAGACAAAACTATTTGATTATAGAGTTCACCTAATGTGGTCTACTTCTTCGGTCCTTCTCAACAATGGGGAGGCCTTATTTTATTATGTGGCATAAAAGAAATAAAGTACAAGAAAATTTACAAAAATGACCCTTATACCTACAATTATGATGATGGCCTGAAAAAGGAGAGCTAAGCTGGAGAAGCTGATGTATCCACTGAATTCATGGCACAGAAATGTACAAAATTGACTATAAACTTGTCCAATTCTAACACTGGAACCATTGACACTCTAAGGGAATATTTCTGGCATCTTTTGATCCCCTCGCTCAGAGTTCCGCACCCTCTTCCTGCTTAGGGTTATGCCCAGACCTCCATGCTTTGCCTCCCCGGTCGAATGAACTGAGCGAGTTTAAATGTAGTGGGCTGGGAGAACTTAACAAGGTGACATTGTTTTTCCTAATGGAGGATATGCTAAGTGTGGTGTGGGTGGTCGAGGGTTCTAACCCCACAGACCCCCAATTTGAAAGTGCATTGGTTTATTTTGTTTCAACCATTATTTCAATTTGAATTGATATGGTTTTTAGGTCCAAACCATGTGTGTCGGGCAGGTTCAAGCCCCGTTGGCCCCGACAACGGTTACATGTTATATGTATCGAGAAAGGTCTGTGACATGTGGCCCCGAACCTGTGGATTTTTCCATTATATATAATGTGGTTTGGGGTTGGGGCAGGTTTGTCGTGGGGTTGGGGCGGGTCCTCATAATGTGCTATCATTTCCTCCGTAAAAATTTGACCAAGTGACAATTTTTTGATGGGAGCAAAGCCATTGATACCACACAAATGTATTTTGTTCTAAATATAAAGTTGCAAGTCATACCTTTTGTGTGTTTTTCACATTATTGAGATGAAAATATTACTCCATATGTAGTATCCATGTTACGGGATCCTTGCCATCAAACTTCCTCATATCAATCTTTAGAATATGGTGGGTCTTCAATCCAACATTAGAGTTTATGAAATCATGATTAACATTTATTTTGTTCTCATCATGAGTTTCCTCTACTATATTTGTGCCATTACGAATCATTTCTTCTATCAAATTTGTCAAACCTTTCTTCAAACCTCCATGTCTACTTTTAGATCAGTCTTCATGTCTTCCATGTTGTATTTCATTTTTTCTTCCATATCTTCCATGCCATTCTTCAAACCATCCATATTAGCTTCCACGAATTTCTTCAAACCATCCATATTAGCTTCCACGCCTTTCTTCAAAACTTCCATTTCATTTTTTGTTTCTCTTTGCGAGAGCGGAATTTGGTGTAATTGCTCTTGTAATTTTGATAAATCATGTTCCACTTATTCCTCTTCATGAGTCATAGTAGAGTATTATGAGGTCTTAATGGGTGTTGAAATATTTTTAGGGGGAATTTTAGAACCCAATACTGATATCTATGTTTCAATATGCCCTTGGAATCACTTCAAACTGATTTTTCAAACAAGACTTATGCAATTTGAAAAAAACATACACACCTTTTTCTTACTTTTGAGGAGATCGATATTGAAACTAAATTATCTCTATGATTGCGGATCTTCAATATATGAAATTTGGTCCTGTAGTAGCCCTCTAAATCTTATTTCGAATGCCACATGTCTGACCTGATTTGGATTCTTCCAGACAAAGTTATGCCCAATCTCTCACAATGACCTAATTATGGACTAGTTTAGTAGAGCGAACTTGTACGTCGTGCCACTTATCACTATTTCCTCCTTCGGCTCTGAAATAGATAAACAGGAAACTAAAATTCATTTACTTTCGAACAATTTTTACATAATTACAATATAATTCTCATAGAGAGTGTTATGACGAGTTTCCCAAGGTCACCTATTTTAGATGAAATTCGGGAGCCTAAAAAAACCCTAAATTCCACAGATCATATCTCCGAAAATGTATCGAACAAAGATCTAAAAGTTTTACATGAAGTTCCTTAGGATTTAATTGAAATGGGTTTTTTTTTTTTAGTGCTTGAACTATCATATAAAAAATTTTATAACAAAAATTCTATGATGACCTGTTTGAAGCAGCGAAACCCTAAAATCCAAAGCTCTGATACCAAATGTTATGAAAACAACTCCAAAAATAGAAGAAAAGAGAGATGAACTCCTTATAAATCAGCATATTCGAGGGGGAAACCTCCTTTACATTTCATAAATGAAAAATTCTTGGATGATACAAATGACAAAACCTCCTTTCTATATATAGGATTCCATGGGGTCACAATATAATCCTAGCTGACCTAATAATAATAATGTATGGGCACAATAATAACAATACGGGGGTTACAGGGGTAAAAAAATAAAAATAAGGGGGCTACAATAAAAACAATAAGGGACTACACTAGTGATATAGGGACCTAACACAAGGATTTTGAAATCAAATTTGCTTGTGAACTCGGATCAAACAAGGTTTCCACTTTAGTATGTTTCATTATGACTATAAGGTGGAACAATTCAATTCTCTTTCGTTCATTAATAAGAGGTTAATTTGAAGAGCTTGTACTTGCATTTGATTCATAATTTTGATTAACATGAAGAGAAAGAGTACCTTGTGTGCCCACTACTGTGACCAATTCCTCATCACCGACATGAGATCCAAGGTCCTGATGCGCGGTTTCTACCATCTTTTTCTTTCCCTTTCCACCAAATATCTTTAGTTTCAACTCCAGATGCAACTTCCAACAATGTTCATCATCATGTCCATCCTTCTTATAGTGAGTGCAATATGAATTTTTTGCTTCCCCCTTCTTGGTTTTAGCTACCTTTCTGTCCTTTCCCTTGCATTTTCCTTTGAACTTCCCATTATGATGTTCATAAGATAATTTATTTGATTGATATTCTTTGTCATTATTTCCCTTGATATCAAGATGAATGGCCTTCACACTGGCTTCATCAATAGTAGTAGGATCAAATAATAAAAAAGAATTTTCAATGTAACTGTGTAAAGCACCAATATACTTTATTATAGTTTCCGGTGAATCAAGTGGAACTCCCAAATTCAATGCTTGTTTTCTACACCGTTTCTATGAAGCTTTGTACATTTTGACCCTTTCCTTTCCTTAAATATTTACATTCCATTAATGTGTTTTGTCGATAACTGAAAGGAAAAAAATAATATTTTAATGCAGAAACAAAATTGGACCAAGAAGAAAGGAGATCACCCAAGTTTTTGTTGCCTTTCTGCAACTTGCTCTCCCACCAAATGAGAGCGGTTCCACTCAGTAGAAGGGATGCTAATTGGATCTTTGCCTCATCCTCATTGATCTTTTGAATGTGAAAATACACCTCGATCTGTCCAATCCAATTTTTAAGTTTCTTTGCATTGCATTCTCCATTATATGTGGTCAAATTAAACTTTACATCTAGCATAAAAAATGGTTTCTTAGATGTATGTCTATTATTCCTGTTAGAATGATAAGAAGATGGAGAAGAAGAAGAGATTTCACTGGTGGATGGAGAGGGAGGTGGTTCTCCTCCTCCACCTTCATGGTGTACCGATGCATGATCCTCAGGCTCTTTCTTATTGGTCTTCATTGTCTTCTCATATTCTACAAATAGCTTGTCAACTTTGTCTTCCATGTTGAAGAACATCTTGTGATAATTTCGCTCTTCTTTGCTCGTGCATCCTCATCTTCCATGTTCCATCTTCATGGCTCATGCCCCACTTTGGGATCAGATAAATTTAGTTTTCCCTCACCTCTTTGGAGCATATTCCTGGTTAGCATATATTCATGCAATTAGCATCAAAAACACTTGCTTTGATACCAAACTTGATCCAAGATATTTTGCTTCAAGGATGCATTTAGAATTATATTTAACAGAGCATGTTAACCAAGAAATTTAAACCACATGAAAATAAGCGGAAAAAAATAAGCAATCATGAGATCAAATACACAAAAAATTGAATATGGATTTCACCCAATGTGGGCTATGTCTCTGGGCTGTGCTCAATAGTGGGTAGGCCTTCTTTTATTAAATGACATCAAAGAAATCAAGTACAAGAAACTTTACAAAAATGATCCTTATATCTCCAATCTGGATGATGGCCTAAAAATGGAGAGCTCGACTATAGAAATGGAAGACACCAATGAATTACCGACGTGAAAACATGCAAAATCGACTATAAACTTGTTCAAATCTGACACTAACATCTCTAACACTGTAAGGGATGGCATATTTTGATCCCCTCACTCAAGGTTTTGCACCCTCTGCCTACTTAGGGTTCTGCCCGAACCTCCAGCTCCACCTCCCTATTCAAATGAACTGAGAGAGTTTATATGGAGTGGGTTGGGCACACTTAATAAGCTGAGGTCATTTGGCCTAATGGTGGACACACTAAGTGTGGTGTGGGTGGTCGAGGGTTCCAACCCCACCGACCGCCAATTGGAAAGTGCATTGGTTTATTTTGTTTCAACCATTGTTTAAAGTTTAATTCACATGGTTTTTTGGGATTGCTGGGTAGGGTCTGACCCACGTGGGTCAGGCAGGTTCAAGCCCATTCGGCCTCGGAAATGGTTACATGTTATATGTATCAAGCGGGGTCCGCAGCACATGGCCTCGATCCTTTTGGTTTTTGCGTTATATATAATGTGGTTAAGGTTTGGGGCGGATCCGCTGGGGGTGGCTCACCCACCCCACTTTAATAATATAACAATGAAATGCGGGGGTGGCAGCCCACTACCCTTAATATTGTATATTTTTTTCATTTTTATAAACAACATGGATATTTTAAAATCGCGAAAATATAAGGGTAATTTGGAAAATTAAGTAGGTGAAAAATTCGCTCATCTGGTGGCCAGATTCTATGCACCAAGACGCTACCAATTTGTTGCCTCGTTAAGCCTTCCACTTGGCCGAGTTTGACCGAAACTTTCGACAGCTATAACTTGACCATACGAATTTGTATTTTAGTGTCATTCACACCGTTGGAATCATGGTGATGACCACTACGATTTGGTCCTAGTTTCACTTCCATCTAATGACTTTGATCTTTGAGTTATTTTCAAGGCCACTTGTATTTATGGATCCTCTTGGATCAGAGTCCCACATTCATGCTTGGAATATAGTATGGGGGTGATTGGATGAAAGAAATATTTGGTTCAACCAATCTATGGTTAGGTGGTACGTGGAAGTCCTAAACATAGTTGGCTTATGTATTCATTAATAAGAGATTCTTCTCCTTAGTATTTCATGTGTAATTGTATTGGTTCCTATGTGGTGTTTATGGTTTTTGTATCCTTGTTAATTATGTTGGTTATATGTTGGTTATGAGTATGAATTATGACAATTATGATGTATGACTCTCATAATGTTTTGATTTGCAATTGAATGAACAATGAATCTATGACCTGATAGGTGATAATTCAACTATTGTGATGAGGCATCAATTCTTCCTTATGAATGTTTGTTGTGGTTGTGACCGGCAACAACCCCCTTTTTATTTTAGTAATAATACTAAATAAAATGAGGACCCTTAGTTAAAAAATCCAAAAAAATCAAGTAGGATTTGTTTTCCTTTTCAAATAAAAATTTATATATCATAAACTTAGGGGAAATTCCTTAGAAAAACCTTAAGAAACACTTAAGTTTATGATAGATTTGATAAAAATTTCTTTAGCGAAAGCAGTATCCGCTACTTAAATGCTAGATATCTTTTGTAAAGAAGCTGAAACTGCGATTTTGTGATGTGCGATTAATACGATCCCAAAAGCCTATACAATAACATATTGGTCGCGGATGCATAAGCATGGAAAAGAAATGTTAGCGAATACTTTTCGCTATTTACAATTTTGCGCTTTGTTTATGTATGCGTTGGCTTGTTTATATCGATATTTGTGATAGTTACGTTTGAAAGTGCGATGTGCGATGTGCGATATTGTTCGCGATATTGCGATATTGCGCAGCAAATCGCAGATCGCAATGTCGCAGATTCATAAAAGCGCGTTGTTCAAAGGAAATCTTTCCATAAATCAATATCCGTTTTGCACTTTAATGATTGAATTAAATGAATGGATTGTCAATTAATGGTAAATGAGATTTTGTTTTGATCGAAAGTCGTTTCACGTTAAAATAATATATTTCATCCGCCTTTGCATTTAAAACTATCTCATCACCTTTCTTATACCATTACTCTCATTTAACTCGTAAAACGCAGGCACGAAGGAGCAAACGTCTATACAAAGCGTTCACAGAACATTATGGGTAAGAAAGAGAAGAGTTCAAATTCTAAAAACAGAGAAATGACTTCACTGTATACAGACACTGCTTGCAATAAGGATGCTGGTATAACCACCTGGGAAGGAATGTATAATTTGCTCGAAGAAGAAGATCTCGTGGTGATAAAATTTGCGGCTACAGCAGGTTCCAGTAATACATCTGAGGCAACCCTTAAAGAACTGGCTTGTTCATTTTTGCATAGAATAGCGGCAAGGCCGAGGATTCTTCTGTATATAGACATGGTGAAACGGGTGCTGGACAGCACCGATATTTCAGACAGGCAATTTAGAACTCCAACTCAAGAGCTAATCGAGTCGTTCACTACGGAAGATTTGAGGCTGATGTATCAGTTGCCGGAACCTCAGGCGACTTATAATAAGCAATTCATGGAAGATTTTGCCAAAGAACATGCAAATTTGTCGGAATGCACACAGGAGTGGACCAAAAGAGATGAACCGTTGAAGAAAAACAAACACGGTATGTACAGTACTGGTTCACTTACCTCTCCTTATTGTTTTTCTGCTGCCATGTTATGCAGGCTTTTTGGAAAGCCTGACATAAATATGATCTTGCCTGAATGGATCCCTTTGTTGAATGCTGCCGTAAATTCTAAAATTGTAGATTGGGCCAAAATCTTATCTGATAATTTGACCACTGCCATTTTTCACTACCAGTCCAAATGAAGTGTTTCTCAGTGGATTTATCCGCCTTTTTATTTATCTGCTTATGTCATGGACGCTATCTATTTTTTCTCTAAATTCCCTATGATGGGTTGGAAATGGACAATCCACGATCCTTTGCCTATTCATGTGTATCATAAGGAACTGTAAGAATCTAAGTTTGTCCCCCATTTTTACAAAATTTCCCATGGTATAATGCTGCCATTGTACAGAAAATTGCACAATAAGGATGCCCCAAGGTTATCCCCAGAAACAGAGGTCGACATTCTTCCCTCGCGAGATGGTTCGGAGAAGAATTGTTCACTTATGTTAGGGTTTTTGGAAGCTCTGCTTCCCCCCATGTTTTACCCCCTATATGTTCCGGATAGACTTGTAGCTCGGGAGATTGCTTATCAGACCTATGGCCAAGGAGGTTTAACAAAGGAATTAAAAGAGAAGAAGAAAGGCATTTGGCCACAATTTCCCGTAAACTGTGGAACATTTTCACTGTTTGATGTTGGTCACGCATTCAAAGAGGTAAGCAACATTACATGCTTACAACTGTTCAAATTTTAGAGAAGGTTATTTGACCCAAATAATATTGTTAAGAATTTTACCAATGCAATCAGAGTAAGGGAATTTTCCGGGGAACAGGATCTTTTTGATGATATGTTCCAAACAAGAAGTTCATTTAAAGAAGTTTTGAATTCAGCTCAAATGCAGTTATCTCCAGAGGAATTCCAGGAATTCAAACTTTACAGAGAGAGAAGACTAACTGCTATTCCTTTGGAAAATCTACGCTTGGAACCCGCAAGGGAACAAACTCCTAGTGTTAGTCTTAACGACAGTTCGAGTACAAATAAATCTAAGTCAAAATCTGACAGAGAGACTTCTGAACATTCCAATAAGTCTAATGAAAAGGAAGATAAATTGAAGAATCAATGAAAGATTCTGCGCAATCGAAAGAACTTCCTCAACAGCAAATTTTGACTTCTCAATAGACAAATCCTCCTCATACCAATGTACAACAACAGTCAGTCACCATTGAATTAGACAAAGAATGGGAAAGCTTTAATCAATTGATTAATGTAGAAGGACAGAATGTACAGACCCCTGTACAAACAACCAAAGTTTTGAGCACAGGAATAAGTAGCACAGTCACAGTAACTGAGCACATACCTATCACACCCTCCTCTAAAATTGTACTTAATGTAGAGGACATTCCTCCTCTAGATGTATTCTACAGCCCAAAATACAAAGCAGTAGTAAAGAAACAAAGAAAAAAGAAAAAGTTAGAAGGTGCAATTGCTACTGAAGCAGAACAACTAGATGTCTTGTGGAAGGATCCTGCCACAGAGCCTACTGAGAATCTTGCTAAGTTATCTCAAATGACAGGGGCTCATGCTTCTGCAACTATTGATAAAGCATTTGAAATACAACTCTTATTAAATGAAAAAGAAGAACAGATAAAAGTTCTACAACAGCAATTGCAACAGGTACAGGCCAATAATGAAGCACAGTTGAAACTTGAAGAGTTACAACAACAACTTCAAGAAATGCAAATTGGACATCAAAAAAGTTTGGCTGATAAAGAAAAACAAATACAGATTATCCAAGATCAGCACAAAGATGATCCTAAGCTTCCAGAGTTTATTTCAGAAACTATCTCTTTAAACAATCAACTACTGCAACAAGAAGAAGTGTTATGCCAAAAAATCTTGCAATGGAATTCTTTTTGCCAAGAGAGTGATAAAATCACAAATCATGTCGTAGATTTATGAAATGATTATGATTTAATTAATGAAAAAATCAATGATTATTTGGTATGGCAGAAAACAGAAGAAGGAAGAAAAGTTGGTGCACCAATTATTAGTGAAAACCATAAAGAAATACTTTTCAATAACTGGGATGCACAAATCAGAAGGGCAGAGAAGGCAGCAGAGGAGGCGGCTACAGCAGCAAACAGTCTTACTGATTGTGTAAATGATAATTTGCACAAAGCTAATTTGATTTCAGAAGCTGTTCCGGGATATCTCCCACAGGTGAATCAACTGCAAACAGAATGGAGGCAAAAGGCAGAAGAAAGAGCAAAATCAATCCAAGGGCTGACAAGATTAAATTGGGACTCTTACTGGACATACTTAGTGAAACCACACAGTCAGCACAGTGCGCTTAATTGTATCATCAATTCTACTGAGAAGATTGCGCCTACACTTGCTGATTCTGTCTTTTCAGGACAGTTGAAATCCGAAGTCGGTCAACCACATCTTCTCAAAACAATGCTAGATGCCTGCAAGTTTAAAGATCAAGTTCATAAGTAGTTAGTTAATAGTCTTTATTTTTAGATTTAGTTTTAATTTTACTGTATTTTTGCCTAGGAAAAGGACGGTCATTAAACTGAATCCTTAATTTTTGTAATAGACTATTTTTAGATTTAGTTAAGTAGTATTTAAACCCTTCTCATGCATTTAGAGAAGGGTCCTGGATTATTATATTTTTGACTTGGAGATTACATTTCTGTACTCCACTGAATTTTATATTTTATAAAGGATCACATCTGGTGATTTTATGCGGAATTATAGTTAAAGTGTTGCATTTCTGTACCTTGGATTTGATTTTGCATCAAAATTACTAGATTAGAGTATCAGATTTCATTTGAAAGCCTTCAAGATGAATAAGGTATTTTTATCTGTTCACTATTGATTTCTTTTGTCTTATGATATTCGCTTTGAAATTTGCTATCATTTATATATATTTGGTTTTCACAACGTTTCTTTATATATCATTTCTGAGTATAATTGAAATGTTATCTTTCATAAGTATATATAGATGATATACAATGATGAATGCAATATGCTAATATAACTCTGTTTAATTTCTTAAACAAAGTTATCTTTATTTGTTTCTGCACATTTCGATTTAAATAATAATACATTTTTATGGTTATTGTTTAAAAGAAATAATCTGAAGTTGTATTCACATATGATTGCTCGGGTTAGTGTTAGAATTTCTTTATTAGTATTTAGTTTAAATTAGATAGTTTTATTTCAGTCAATTTAGTCTCATTTTCACTCATCCAAATCAATCCATCACCAACCCATTAGTTATAAGGAAACTGGTCCTTTCAATCCAGTTGGAGCCACCATACCAAACGGAAAATGAGCTGTCTTAAGGTCCCGATCGGGTGGTTTTCCCCAATGTTTGAAGCAGAGATTTTCTAGGCTTCAACATTTTTGGCGCTAGGAGGAGGGCATGAGCTATGAATGGCAAGTAAATATTTACCTACAAGCCATTCTGAGAGCAAAACACCCTCATCAACTTCTTCAATTTCTTCTGAAATACAAAATCCTATAGAAGGAATTGGGAAGAATATTCATACACCCACTACCAAAATCTCAAAACATCCAGACAATCAAAATCCTGAGTCTCCTGAATTTCAAGATTTAATTCATAAATTGAAAGGATTCTCATTATCTCTAGATGAGTCTGAAATATCTGAAGGTAGTGTAACTTCAAAATTTGTTTCTTCAAAACCTCTTACTAGGCTTCAAAGTGAAAAACTTGGTATTTCTCCGAAAGAATTCCCTTTACCTAGTAGAGTCAAGACAAGAAAAACTCAATCGGAATCAGTAAGTGATATAAGTTCAACATCTAATATTCAATTACCTGTTTCCAAAATCCCAACTCAACAAAGTACAGTTGTTTCCACATCATCTCCTCAATCATCATCTGCTCAATCATCATCAATCTCAACATCATCTATTCCAACAACTTCTATTCAAACACCACCAGTTTCTACTACTCCTCCAATAGTTATTCCAATAATGGCTAGACCATGGGCTACTCTAGGGGCAGTCAACATGGTTGCACCTTTACATGATTTACCAGACAATCCTGGAAAATGGCTTCCAAAATTTAGTCCAGATCTTAACATTCAAGCTGAAGAACATATCAATAACTTTATGATGGCTGTAAATTTGAATGGAGTCACACATGAAGATGTTGTAGTCAGATTATTCCCTTATACTCTTCAAGGAGCAGCAGGATCATGGTACTTTTCATTACCTTCAGGATCCATAACAAGTTGGGCCATTTTTGCAGATCATTTTTTAACCAAATTTGGAGATGACAGATCAATAGCTACTTTAATCAACGATCTCTCAAATTTGAAGGCAGAACCCAAGGATCCCATTAAAGATTTCAACGCTAGATTCAACAAACTCTTGAAAAAAATCCACACAGATTCAAGGCTTAGTGAATAGGTCAGAAGTGAATGGTACATAACTGCCTTACCCTCAAACATAGCAATTTTTGAAGATAGAGCTGCAAAACCTACATTGGCTAAAAATATGAAAGACGCTATTACAGTAGAGAAACAAATTATTTCTCTAGAAAAGAAAAATGCTATTGAGGAAAGGAAATCAAAGAAAGTCAGCTTCAAAGATGATTCAAAGAAAAAGGCCAAAGACCCATACGACATGGAAGGTTTACAGAAAGTCCTTAAAACCATGTCAAATGAAATGGTTGAAATTAAAAAACAAGTAGCTGAAACTTCTACCAAAAAACCATTTCGAAATTTCAAAAGAAACCAAGTTGAATCTAAACCTCCTAATTCAATCTCTAATGCAGAATCAGAAGAAGAGGAAGAAGAAGAAGATACATCTTTAGTATCAGAAGAGGAAGATGAGAATGAAGAAATAGCCAAATTGAATGGAATGTGGGATTTTATTCTCCCTAATTCTGATAGTGAGGTAGAACAAGAAGCTATGCCTGTAAGTACTAGGAGTAAATCTAAATCGGAGCCTGTACAAACAATTCCTAAAAAGAAAATTACAACTCCGAGTACCAAAGACAAATCCCCTGCAAAGAAAACTTCTCCGTTACCTACTCAGAATCAGCCATCTTTTTCTAATCCTCCTTCATCGACAACAAAGATTTTAGTGGTGTCAGATCCTATGGAGTATAACATTGTTGAAGACATGAAAAAGATTAAAGCCAACATTTCCTTACATGAACTCAGCAAACTAAAACACTAGCAGAAGTTGCTATTAAAAGAATTAAACGCTACACCAATTGCTCCTTTACCAAGTGGTGTAGTTGCAAAAGCAGCTAAAGGAGCTGGTAAGCCACCAGATAAGATAGATGCTACTGATACAGTGCTCATTGGAGAAAAATCAAATTCTCAGACTCCTCCTTTTCTTTTGACTTATGAAATGTACAATAAAAATCTGCATAATTGTTTAATTGATTCTGGAGCTTCCTCTAATATAATGCCTACTTCTGTTTGTGCCAAATTGAATATCGAACCACAGAAATCAGCAGTTCATATTGTTCAATTGGATCGCTCTAAAGTTCAAGTTGTAGGAGAAATCAATTCAGTTACTATCATATTAGCTTCCGATCCTAGGATTGTCCAAAGAATTGATATTTTGATTGCAGATATTTCTGAATTCTATGGATTAATCTTAAGCAGGGACTGGTCTACGAAACTTAATGGTTATATCGCAACTGATTATTCACATATGTGGCTTCCCTACAAAGGGAAACCAAATCAAATCAAAGTTGAACGAGAAAAACATATGACGCACACTGTCACTGAATTTGAACAACCTAATGAGCCTGTGGCATTCAACAACAATATTCTTGGAGGTTATTTTGCTGATTCATTTCTTGGAAACTTCAAAGCACCTCAATCACCTTTTTCTGTAAATACTTTTGTTTTTCAAATAGAAATTTTTTCACAATCTAATTCTTCCAGAATTGTAAATATTTCTGATGTAATTGTAGATAAGCCAATAGATAAATCTTTATTTTGGTCATTATATTTTGATGGATCAAAATCTAGTGATGGAGCTGGAGCAGGGTGCATCTTAATTGATCCAGATGGAGAAAAAAACATGCTGTCATGTAGGTTAGAATTTGAGTGTACGAACAATACCGCAGAATATGAAGCCTTGATTCAAGGACTTTATAAAGCTATAAGGTTAGATGTTAAATACTTGAAAATCTTTGGTGATTCCGAAATTGTCATAAAACAAGTTAGGAATACTATTCATTGCCTTTCAGGACATCTTAAACACTATCAAACCCTAGTGCAAGATCTTACCACTCATTTTTTAGAATTCAGTATTTCTCCTATTCCTAGGAATCAAAATACATCAGCTGACTTGTTAGCTAATGTTGCATTCAAACTCCTTCCTGCTGAAGAAGATTGTAGTCTTGATAGATTTTCTGTAGAATTGATTTTTCGCTCATCTGTCCCAGATAATGTCACAAATTGGAGAGTATTCTATCATGATCTAGATATTTTAAATTTCATGACTTCAGAGAAATCATATTATGAACAAATTATTGATGAGAATAATCATGATTTACAAATTTCTTCAAAAGGTAATGAAAATCCCATTCCAAAATCTGTTGTTAAATTAGAGGATTTATATGACATTAAAGACAGATTCAAGAAAGTCACTAATGCTAAACTTCAAAGTTCCACTTTGAAGTTTGAATTAGTAAATCTTGGTTATGATTCTAAACCTCAAAACGTTAATTTAGGACTCAATTTAACACCAGAGGAAAGGAATGCTTTCATTAAACTCTTGAACAAATATAAAAACGTTTTTGCTTGGAATTATGATGATTTAAAAATGTATGATACTTCGGTTATTCAACACACAATTCCAATGCTTCCTGATATTAAACCTGTTCAACAGAAGTTAAGAAAGATTCATCCAAATCTTGAAGGTCAAATCAAATCAGAACTTAATAAAATTTTAAAAGCCAAAATCATTTTTCCTGTAAGGCACTCCAATTGGGTTTCCAATATGGTACCTGTAAGGAAGAAGAACGGTGATATAAGAATCTGTATTGATTTTAGAAATTTAAACAAAGCATGTTTAAAAGACAATTTCCCATTGCCAACCATGGAACAGATACTTCAAAAGGTAGCTGGTTCTGAACTCATGTCCTTTCTTGATGGATTTTCAGGCTATAATCAAGTTTTAGTTCATCCAGATGATAGATTGAAAACAACTTTCAGAACAAAATGGGGAACTTATGCTTATCAGAAAATGCCTTTTGGTCTAATAAATGCAGGAGCAACTTTTCAAAGAGCCATGGACATAGAATTTAAAGGTCTGATCAATAAATCAGTTGTTGTTTATCTTGATGACATAACAATATTTTCAAAAAAGAGAGCCAATCATCTACATGATTTAAAGCAAATATTTGAAAGATGTAGAAGGTTTGGTATTTCCTTAAATCCAAAGAAATATTTCTTTGCTTTGGATGAAGGAAAACTCTTAAGATTTGTTGTGTCAAAAGATGGTATATATATTGATCCAGATAGAGTGAAAGAAATTTCTGATATTTCTTTACCTCATAACAAAAAATCCATGCAATCATTTATTGGGCAGATCAATTTTGTAAAAAGATTCATTCATGATTTTTCTTTAATTGTTTTACCTATGCAAAATATGATCAAGAAGAATTCAGTATTCAAATGGGGACATAAAGAGAAAGAAGCCTTTGAGGCAATCAAACAAGCGATTATTAATGCACCAGCATTGAATACCCCGGATTTTTCTAAAGATTTTACTTTGTATACTTTGGCCACCGAAACATCCTATGCAACTGTTTTAACACAGCTCAATGATCAGAAAATTGAAGCACCAATTTCTTTCTTTAGCTCAAATCTGCAAGGAGCTGAGCTTAATTATTCCGATGTTGAAAAACAAGCCTTTGCCATGTTTAAATCAATCAAACATTTCAGACCTTTTCTCTTGAAAACACATACAAAAATCATTGTCCCATTCTCTGCAGTAAGACAATTATTAATTCAAAAACAAGTAGGAGAAAAGAGAGCTAACTGGGTAACAGCCTTGCAAGAATATGATATTGATATTAAACCAGCTAAGATTGTTAGAGGACAAGGTTTTTGCAGATTATTGGCAGGAGCTCATAACATACCAGAAAGTCGAGATTCAAATCAAGATATTCAAGTAAGTCAGATAAGTGTTACAGATTTTGAATCTCAGTATGCTGATCTCATCTATTACTTGAAAAATGGGTATGCTCCTTCTAATCTCATCTATAAGAGCAAACGTGCTTTAAGGTTAAAGATTATTAAATATGAGATCATTGATAACGTGTTATTCAGAAAAAATTATGATTCAATCTTATTAAGATGTCTTGAAAAGACTGAAGCTGAAAGGTTTTGCAGGAATTGCATGATGGACCAGCAGGAGGTCATTTTGGAGGTGATACCACAGCTCACAAAATAATCCGTGCTGGTTATTACTGGCTTACCCTTTTTAAAGATACGCATGATTACGTAAGGAAGTGCAGAATTTGTCAAACTACAAGTGGAAGACAAAGGAAACCAACTTTTCCTTTGCAACCAGTGAGTATTGAGCAACCATTCGTACAATGGGGGCTTGAAATTATTGGTGAGATAGTACCTCATTCTTCCAAACAGCACAAGTACATCCTTACTGCAACTGATTACTTTACAAAATGGGTAGAAGCAATCCTGTTAAAGGTAGCCAATTCTGACGCAATTATTGATTTCATAGATCAATTCATCATAACCAGGGTTGGTGTACCTAACGCTCTTGTCTTTGATAATGCATCTTATTTTTCTGGAAACAGTATAATGAAATTTGCAGTCAAAAGAGGTTTTAAATTAAAATATTCAGCAAATTATTATCCATAAGGTAATGGTTTGGCTGAATCCACTAGCAAAAATCTTATCAAAATCATTAAAAGGACCATTGATCAAAATCAAAAGAATTGGCACAAGTCTTGTCAAACTGCAAGTGGAAGACAAAGGAAACCAACTTTTCCTTTGCAACCAGTGACTATTGAGCAACCATTCGAACAATGGGGGCTTGACATTATTGGTGAGATAGTACCTCATTCTTCCAAACAACACAAGTACATCCTTACTGCAACTGATTACTTTACAAAATGGGTAGAGGCAATCCCGTTGAAGGTAGCCAATTCCGATGCAATTATTGATTTCATAGATCAATTCATCATAACCAGGTTTGGTGTACCTAACGCTCTAGTCTTTGATAATGCATCTTACTTCTCTGGAAATAGTATAATGGAATTTGCAGTCAAAAGAGGTTTTAAATTGAAATATTCAGCAAATTATTATCCCCAAGGTAATGGTTTGGCTTGAAGAAAATCCTTCTTCATCCATTCAATTCAGATATGATCAAATCCTTAAACTAGAAGAAGATAGAGATAAAGCAAAAATTATTCATGAAAAACATCAACAACTTGTAAAATATTCTTTTGATGCAAGTTCTACCGGCTCAAAAATTTTGTCAATTAGTGATCTTGTTCTGAAATGGGATAAAGCACACGAAGAAAAAAGTAAACATACCAAGTTTCAGAAAATGTAGCTTGGACCATTTCAGATCGTTGAAAAGATAGGCTCAAATACATTCATACTCCAAGATCTAACAGGTAAGAGAGAATCTCTTCCTGTAAATGGGCTTATCTTGAAGAAATTCTTTTCATAAGGAGGTAACCCCTTCTTAAACTGTACATATTCCTTTCTGCAGAGTTTTGATTGTTTTTGCAAATAAAGGTTGTTAATGAGTCTCTAATTGACTGTTTACTATTTAAGAAAATTTCTTCGGAAGAATATTATAAATATTTATTTTGTGTAAATAAGAATTTTTAGAGTAATGATCACAGTTTTTGGATAGTTTAAAATAAGATGTTAAACTTAGAAAGATTATTCCAATCATTTGCATGATCTTTTGAAAACTTGAGAAGAATGTAAATCATCATAAGTTTATTGAGCAGAGAAAAGGTTATCTATAAAAGTAAAGATTTTTCAAAGTTTTGGAACTCAAAAAACTCTGAAAATTGTCATCCATTGATTCTTAAGGATAAAACTATTTCACCCCATCCATTTAAGTTGTGATTTTTTAGAATGTAATTCTAAGAAATTATACGAAAATTTTAAGAGATAAGAGGTTTCATTACGAGCCGACTTACCATATTCATAAGGAGTAATAAAACTGACATTACCAATACTGCATACCAAAACAGGGTAATGGCTTATAAATATAAGACAAGGGGTCTCATCACGAGCCAGCTTGTTTAGTTTAATTATAACTAGTGAATGGCATTGTTATTAACTGCCTGCCAAACCAGAACAATGGCTCTTAAAATAAAAATAAATAAAAGACAAAACATGAGATAATAGGTCTTATGAATTTATCTTTTAAAAAGTCATAATTTTAGTTGGATGGGACAATGAATGGTTAATGGTTTAAAGGTAACCCTATCGAGACTATGAACGTTTGCTGGCAGCAGAGGCAATACCTATGGCAATAGAGTATATTATAAAACCAAAACTTGGAGAAATCCACTTACTTCATTATTAACACCGATCAAAGCTTGAGATAACCCAAAAATGTTTTTATTCTTAAGGAATTAGAAAGAAATTGCGAATGATTTTTATTTCTTTTTCATAGTTAGATTTTATTTGAATTATCCTAAGATAGTTTTCATTATCTTTAAAAAACTTTATTTACTAGAAATATAGTGTTCATTTTATTTTTTCAGAGATAACTGTTTCTTTCAGTGAATCGCCAATTGTTGTGACCAGCAACAACCCCCCTTTTTATTTAATATTAGTAATAATACTAAATAAACGGGGACCCTTAGTTAAAAAATCCAAAAAAATCAATTAGGATTTGTTTTCCTTTTCAAATAAAACTTTCTATCATAAACTTAGAGAAATCCCTTAGAAAGAACCTTAAGAAACACTTAAGTTTATGATAGATTACAATAAAATTGTTCTTTAAACAAAATAGCGCATCCATCGCAAAATGGTATATATCTTTTGTAAAACTGAAAATGCGATTTTGCGATTTTGCGATAATGCGATCCCAAAAAGCCTATACAATAAACATATCGGTCGCAGATCGCATAGCGTAGAAAACAGAAATGTTAAACGAATATCTTTTGCGCTATTTACAATTTTGCGCTTTTGCGAGATTTGCGATGTGCGCTATTGCGCAATTTGCGCTTTTGCGCTATTTACAAAATTTCGATGGTTTCATTTTGCAATATTGCGATATTGCGACATTGCGATATTGCGATATTGCGCAGCAAATCATAGATCGCAACGTCGCAGATTCATAAAAGCGCGTTGTTCAAAGAAAATCTTCCCATATATCAATATCTGTTATGCGCTTTAATGATTGGATTAAATGAATGGATTGACAATTAATGGTAAATGAGATTTTGTTTTGATTGAAAGTCATTTCACGTTATAATAATATATTTCATCTGCCTTTGCATTTAAAACTATCTCATCACCTTTCTTATGCCATTACTCTCATTTAACTCGTAAAACGCAGGCACGAAGGAGCAAACGTCTATACAAAGCTTTCACAGAACATTATGGGTAAGAAGGAGAAGAGCTCGAATTCTAAAAACAGAGAAATGGCTTCACTGTATGCAGACACTGCTTGCAATAAGAATGCCAGTATAACCACATGGGAAGGAATGTATAATTTGCTGGAAGAAGAAAATCCTGTGGTGTTGAAAGTTGCGGCTACAGCAGGTTCCAGTAATACGTCTGAGGCAACTCTCAAAGAACTGGCTTGCTCATTTCTGCATAGGATAGCGGCAAGGCCAAGGATTCTCCCATATACGGACATGGTGAAATGGGTGCTGGACAACACAGATATTTCAGACAGGAAATTTAGAACTCCATCTCAAGAGCTAATCGGGTCATTCACCACGGAAGATGTGAGGCTGATGTATAAGTTGCCGGAACCTCAGGCAACTTATAATAAGCAATTCATGGAAGATTTTTCCAGAGAACATGCAAATTTGTCAGAATGCACACAAGAGTGGACCAAAAGAGATGAGTCGTTGAAGAAAAACAAACAAGGTATGTACAGTACTGGTTCACTTACCTCGCCTTATTGTTTTGCTGCTGCCATGTTATGCAGGCTTTTTGGAAAGCCTGACATAAATATGATCTTGCCTGAATGGCTCCCTTTGTTGAATGCTGCCATTAATTCTACAATTGTAGATTGGGCCAAAATCTTATCTGATAATTTGACCACTGCTATTTTTCACTACCGGTCCAAATGAAGTGTTTCTTAGCGGATTTATCCACCTTTTTATTTATTTGCTTATGTTATGGACGCTATCTGTTTTGTCTCTAAATTCCCTTTGATGGGTTGGCAATGGACCATCCATGATCCTTTGCCAATTCACGTGTACCATAAGGAACTGTGGGAATCTAAGTTTATCCCCCATTTTTACAAAATTTGTCATGGAATAATGCTGCCATTGTACAGAACATTACATAATAAGGATGCCCCAAGGTTATCCCCAGAAACAGAGGTTGACATTCTCCCCGTCGTGAGATGGTTTGGAGAAGAATTGTTCACTTATGTTAGGGTTTTTGGAAGTTCTGCTTCCCCCCATGTCTTACCCCTATATGTTCCGGATAGATTGGTAGCTCGGGAGATTGCTTATCAGACCTGTGGCCAAGGGGGTCTGACAAATGAATTAAAAGAGAAGAAAAAAGACATTTGGCCACAATTTCTCGTAAACTGTGGAACATTTTCACTGTTCGATGTTGGTCATGCATTCAAAGAGGTAGGCAACATTACATGCCTACAGCTGTTCAAATTTTCGAGAAGGTTATTTGACCCAAATAATATTGTTAAAAATTTCACCAATGTAATCAAAGTGAAGGAATTTTTCGGGGAACCGGATCTTTTTGATGATATGTTCCAAACAAGAAGTTCATTTAAGGAAGTTTTGAGTTCAGCTCAAATGCAGTTATCTCTAGAGGAATTCCAGGAATTCAAGCTTTACATAGAGAGAAGACTAACTCATATTCCTTTGGAAAATCTAAGCTTAGAACCCGCAAGGGAGCAAACTCCTAGTGTTAGTCTTAACGGCAGTTCAAGTACAGATAAATCTAAGTCCAAATCTGACAGAGAGACTTCTGAACATTCCAATAAGTCTAATGAAAAGGAAGATAAAATTGAAGAATCAGTGAAAGATTCTGCGCAATCGAAAGAACTTCCTCAACAGCAAATTTTGACTTCTCAACAGACAAATCCTCCTCCTATCAATGTACAGCAACAATCAGTCACCATTGAATTAGACAAAGAATGGGAAAGCTTTAACCAATTGATTAATGTAGAAGGACAGAATGTACAGACCCCTGTACAAACAACCAAAGTTTTGAGCACAGGAATAAGTACCACAGCCACAGTAACTGAGCACATACCTATCACACCCTCCTCTGAAATTGTACTTAATGTAGAGGACATTCCTCCTCTAGATGTATTCTACAGCCCAAAATACAAAGCAGTAGTGAAGAAACAGAGAAAAAAGAGAAAGTTAGAAAGTGCAATTGCTACTGAAGCAGAACAACTAGATGTTTTGTGGAAAGATCCTGCCACAGAACCTACTGATAATCTCGCTAAAGTATCTCAAATGACAGGGGCTTATGATTCTACAACAATTGACAAAGCATTTGAGATAAAACTCTTGTTGAATGAAAAATAAGAACAGATAAAATTTCTACAACAGCAATTGCAACAGATACAGGCCAATAATGAAGCACAATTGAAACTTAAAGAGATACAACAACAACTTCAAGAAATGCAAATAGGACATCAAAGAAGCTTGGCTGATAAAGAAAAGAAAATACAGATTATCCAAGACCAGCACAAAGATGATCCTAAGATTCCAGAATTTATTTCAGAAACTATCTCTTTAAACAATCAACTACTGCAACAAGAGGAAGTTTTATGCCAAAAAATCTTACAATGGAATTCTTTTTGCAAAGAGAGCGATAAAATAACAAATCATGTCATAGATTTACGAAATGATTATGATTTGATTAATGAAAAGATCAATGATTATCTGGCATGGCAAAAAACAGAAGAAGGCAGAAAAGCTGGTGCACCCATTATTAATGAAAACCATAAAGAAATACTGTTCAATAACTGGGATGCACAAATCAGAAGGGCAGAGAAGGCAGCAGAGGAAGCGGCTACAGCGGCAAACACTCTTACTGATTGTGTAAATGATAATTTACACAAAGCTAATTTGATTTCAGAAACTGTTCCAGGATATCTCCCACAGGCACATCAACTGCAAACAGAATGGAGGCAAAGGGCAGAAGAAAGAGCAAAATCAATTCAAGGGCTGACAAGATTAAATTGGGACTCTTACTGGACATACTTAGTGAAGCCACACAGTCAGCACAGTGCGCTTAATTTTATTATCAATTCTACAGAGAAGATTGCGCCTACACTTGCTGACTCTGTCTTTTCAGGACACGGTCAACCACATCTTCTCAAAACTATGCTAGATGCCTGCAAGTTTAAAGATCAAGTTCATAGATAGTTAGATTTAGTTTTAATTTTACTATATTTTAGCCTAGGAAAAGGACGGTCATTAAACCGAATCCTTAATTTTTGTAATAGACTATTTTTAGATTTAGTTAAGTAGTATTTAAACCCTTCTCATGCATTTAGAGAAAGGTCCTGGATCTTAATATTTTTGACTTGGAGATTACATTTTTGTACTCCATTGGCTTAATATATTTTTAAAAGGATCACATCTGGTGATTTTTATGCAGAATTATCTTTGAAGTGTTGCATTTCTGTACCTTGGAATTTGATTTTGTATCAGAGTTACTGGATTAGAGTATCAGATTTCATTTGAAAGTCTTCAAGATGAATGAGGTATTTCTATCTGTTCACTATTGATTTCTTTTGTCTTATGATATTCGCTTTAAAATTTGCTATCATTTATATATATTTGATTTTCACAACGTTTCTTTTTATATATCATTTCTGAGTATAATTGAAACGTTATATTCCATAAGTATATGTAGATGATATGTTATGATGAATGCAATATGTTAATACAACTCTGTTTAATTTCTTAAACAGAGTTATCTTTATTTGTTTATGCGCATTTCAATTTAAATGATAATACATTTTTATGGTTATTGTTAAATTGGGACAATCTTAAGTTGTATTCACATATAATTACCCGGGTTAGTGTTAGAATTTCTTTATCAGTATTTAGTTTAAATTAGATAGTTGTATTTCAGTCAATTTAGTCTCATTTCCACTCATCCAAATCAACCCATCACCAACCCATTTAGTTATAATGAAACTGGTCCTTTAAATCCAGTCGGAGCCACCATACCAAACGGAAAAGGAGTTGTCCTAAGGTCTCAACCGGGTGGTTTTCCCCCAATGTTTGAAGCAGAGATTTTCTAGGCTTCAACAGGTGGTAGTTAATTCTCCCCTATGATTCTTCTTATTTAGATTCAAGAATTTTTAAACAAATAGAGTTGATCAGAGAGGGGACATGATGTGACAACATGACATATATGATTATTACATGATTCAATTGGAATTTATCCCTATATGAGAGGGAGTGTTAATTTTGAAACTCAGTGAAAAATTCCAACCATGGGAATAGATTCCTCTTTTCAAGAGCACCAATTTTGACTATTGAAGTGCTCAATTTGGACAAGGGAAAGTGAATTTTTGAATTGAAGCCCACAATGTCACATTTGATCAAGTTGCCTCCAATAGAAAATTGGAAACCCTTGGAAGCCTATAAATACAAGTGACCTCAATATGATTTGGAGATCACCAAGAATATTATTCATATATTCTTCATTGATTGGTTTGCATAGGTTTGAGATTACAAATTTTGAAGCTCGCATGTGTTTTAGGGTTTTTGGTTTCTAACAACAGGCTGCACACTGTAAATTTCCAGCTACAACCATAGGCTAGAAGTCTCGTCTATGTATTTGGAAGGTCTAAACTGTACACATCATTCTTCCTTACAAATTGGTATGTGACCGTAGTTGACTAAAGCTAGGAAAATTTGACTCTGATGTGAATTAATGTTGAGGATGTTTTTCTGTTGTCGAGTTAATTTTGTTGCATGATTTTGTATTTCCTCATCGTACTCTCTATTTAAAATTATATGAAAATATAATAATAAGAATAATTG